>OZ038500.1:12789265-12816765 GCA_964036315.1 Acanthosepion esculentum | reverse complement strand
ATTTATTTCATGAATATATTTATTTAAATATTCATCCTTTCAGACCGAAGGTTTTTTTGAAATGAAGTCAATTTGTCCAGACAAAATGGAGAGGAAAAAAGAAAGCAAAAGAAAAATTTCAATATTTAATTTTTTAAATTTACGGAAGAGAGAAAGAGAGAGAGTGGGGGAAAGAGAGAGGGGAAAGAGAGGGAGGGAAAGAAAAAAGATTGTCGTTACTTATTAATATTATATTACTCAGTTACTTACATTGAGCTCTCTTTGGATTAATGGCTTCCTTGGAATTATCCCTACCAGTTACTGATTGGTATTTTATATATATATATATATATATATATATATATATATATATATATATATATATATATATATACACAGACATGACAGAATTGAATAGACGCTCACAGAAACCGTTTATTTTATTAAGCAAATAATTTATATAAATGAAGTAATTATAGTCATAAATTTAAATTTAATAACTAATACTTGGTTGACATCCCTTTTGCTTTTTTTAATGCAAGGACCCTTCTAGGCATGCTAGCGATGAGTTCACGAATATCATCTTGAGGGATTTCTTGCCATGTTTCACGCAATAATCCTAAAAGTTCGGGCTTAGAAGATGGCTTCCGGTTCTTTTTGCGGAGTTTTCGATCTAATATTCCCCAAAGGTGTTCAATAGGGTTAATATCCAGGGACTGACTTGGCCATGGAAGTTTATTGATCCAATTTTGTCTCAACCAATGTTGCGTTGCTTGAGCAGTGTGACATGGAGCTCCATCTTCCATAAATAGGGAGTCAACTTTGCCCATTCTACTACTTGAGAATATTGGAAGGAGCCCTTTCTTTAATATAGAAACATATTTGGTTGAATTAATGTTTCCTTCACACTACACAAGCTCTGAGCAACCATCACTCCAAATTGCACCCCATACCATTAATGAAAGGCCCCCATGTTTCACCATTGGCTGCAGTCTTTTTAAATCAAACTCAGTCTACATACCCATACTCTTCCACTGTCGGAAAATAATGCGAATCTTGACTCATCAGAGAAAATGACAGTGGCCCAAAAGATCACAGGTCTCTCCACCATCTCATGAGCCCAATTCTTTCTGTGTTTGATATTGGCTGGACGGAGAAGTGGTTTCCTTCTCGCAGCTCTGCTATAGTAGCCCAGCTTGTGAAGATACCTAACAACTGTTCTGGGACTGACATCAACTTGTGTTGCCATGTCAGAGGCCTTGCAACGTGGATCCTGTTCAACTTTTCTTTCGACAAGACACATGGTTCTTTCAGACGGCCCAGAGCCGCCTGGATGAGGTTTTGTGCACTTCTTGCCCTCTCTGGTGAATTGTACGATCACTCTATTAACAGTAGAAAGGGGTATTGAAAGATTTTCAGATATTTTTCTTTGACTAAGACCACCTTCATGTTGGCCCACGATACGTCCTCGCTGAAATTCGGATAGGTCTGATACTCCTTTGGTTCGTGGCATGTTCCAGTATTGCTATCTGCAATTTTAATCAAATAATCTAAGTTAAGTTATCTTGGTTAAGAAAAAAAATCTAAGTTAATTTATCTTGGTTATTAAAAAAATCAGAAATAAAATTTAACTTGGTGTCTATTCAATTCTGTCATGTCTGTGTATATAAAGGTTTCTGCATGTGTAATATATGTGTAGCTTTTAATTTAATTGTATTATTATATTTAATTATTTCTCTTCATTTCAGTTGAACTGTGAAATAATTATTCGCTTATCAACTTGATCAGTGAGTCACGTTCTCATCAGAACCGAATTAATTCCGCTGTCACACGCTCACCGCCGCCATGTCAGCGTCCTCACCAACAAGCACGAATGCAGAAAGTTTAGAGAACCTAGACAAGTCCAAGAGATGCGCCAAACCAACACCGGAAATTGTCCTTGGACTCGAGACAGAAGACGGCGCATGCGCTGTTGTGGAGATTGATGACATTATTGACGACTCTTCTTTAGCACCGGAAGGTAAGTTTTTCTTCTTTTCTTTTGTTTTTCTTTTTTTTTTTGTTGTTGTTGTTTCATTTAATTGAATAAACGGATAGATAATACATTACTGCCAGCAACAGGCAAATCATTGAGCACATTTACTAGTACGAAAATGGCTGCTCAAAAATGATAAAAGGAGTGTCTTTTTTTTACTTTTTCCTTCCGCTTATTATTCATCTCTTCTATCCTTGGTTTCTCAGCATCCTTTTGGACGGCTATATTTCTCTCGTTTCGACTCTCTTCCTCATCCGTTGGGAATATCAGATTTTGGACGCGCAGCTGGTCCAAAGGATAACGATTCGGAATTTATAATCGGAGAGCCGAGTTCCAAATCCAGTTGGGTTCGTTATATTCAATTTCCCCGTAGCTATGTGTTAGTTATTAAGATTTATATCACTAAACCATTATTATTCCCCCCCAAAAAAAATAATAATTCTAACCATCTAAATATATTTTCTGGCTTTAAATAACCAGCAAAGGGTTGATAGGAAGTAAAAAAACGAATCAGTCATTTTCATCCCAGAGGAAATTGTCTAACATTGAGGTAAACAGTGAGAATCGAACTCAATGCCTGTTAACGAGGCTGGCCTTGTTTTAATACTATTCATCGAATACAATTTGCAAAAGCCACACAAGTTAGAGAGTTGCTGAACGTGGTTGTTGTAAGGGCGCAAAGAGACGAGGTAATAAGTGCATGTTTTAAGGAAATGTGGGATAGGTAACTAGAAATGGTTAAGTTCGTAGTGATCGAGAAAGCATCCTCTCGGGAGTTTGTTTTACAATGCACTAGTTCTGGGGAAGAAGCTGACAGAGTAGGACTTCCTCCTTACTAGTGGAATACAAAGGGGATGAGCATGAGGCAACTCTGTGTACGTGGCATGGTTGACCCTCGCTGTGAATATCTGAACTGGTGGGACTAAGGAATTTACTTTGCCTGAACATCGAAAGGCTAGCAACGTTTCGACTGTGGAAAAAGAACTGTAGGGGAGGGGAATATTTCGTTACTTATATCGTTGCGCAAAAGCTTTTGAACTCAGTGGAGGCTGGAAAGAGATGATTGTCTAGCTCCAGCACAGGTGTGGTAGCAATACTCCACTTTTGGTCTGACCTGATATTTTATAAATATAGATCATATCAGGAGAAGTCAGGTACCTTCTCGAGCGGTACAAGCGCCATTTAATGTTGATCGAATAGACAACGGTTTACCCCGAAATTGAAACGCTTAAGATTTCGGTGGTGGGAGAAATACTTTCTTAGGAATCTGCTGTACAAAGCAGTGGCTCTTGGGAAGAAGCTGCCTGCATTATCAAATGTAATACGATTTCAGTGGTCGGAGAAATATTTTCTTAGGAATCTGCTGTACAAATCTGCGGCTCTTGGGAAGAAGCTGTCTGCCTTATCAATGGAACACGAAGGGAATGAGGGTGGTTCGCCCCTGTATACATGGCATGACGGTTCTTCGATTTTAAAATCAGAACTGATGGAAATAACGACAGAACAGCGGTAGGCTTGCGACATTTCGCCTGTGAGAAAAAAATTCTTCGGGTTAAAAATAATGTATAACATAAAAAAAACGCGTAAACTGTTTATTTTTTAAATTTGTCGATACTGGAAAGAGAAGATTGAGTAGTTCCAGTCCAGACGTTGTAGTAATACTCCCCTTTTGGTCTGATCTGATTCTTGTAAAAATAGAGTATGGCTTAAGGAGTACTTTCAGGAGCGCTACAAGGAAAAGACTATTTTCAACAGTAGTTCGTATATATGTTTCACGTAATGTCTAGGGCGAGCTTGACTCCCTACAGAATTGAACGAGTCCCCTTGGGAATACAGCCGTTATTCAGAGCGAGAAAATTTAGGGTCTATTCGGTGATAATGAAACGTTACTAGCTTGGTTTTGGGGGGTATTGTGTGACACAAGGCCAGTTTTTTTAGGGGGTTCGTATTGAGCTGTTAGAGCTCGTCCAAAGGAGAAATCAGCTGCTAGGCTCTGGTCATCTTGATTTTTTTGGAGGTGCACCTATATTTGCATATTTCTTGACTAATGATATGAGGATGTTCTGGCGAAGATAGTTTTCGTCCCATTCTTCGTCTTTTTGCGTTTTACAAAATTTTGGACAAGGGTCGGGGACATTTTGTCAGAATCGATGAGAACCAGATTGATTCACATTGTGGTGCAGGGCATTCGCACTTGAGGACTTAAAGTAGTTCATCGAATCTTGGGATCACTGGGATTCAAGAGCAATACTAACCTCCAGGTTTAGGATTCTTTTTTTTTCATTTCTGGCACCTGATTTGAAATTTCTGTGAATTCCTCCCGTCATAAACAGTTGCATAAGTTTTTTTTTGTGATGTCAACGAACACTCATTGCCAACTTTTGTGATGTCAACGAATGCACCTTGTCACTTCGTAATGCTTGTTGTAGTAGAGACTTTGTAATCGCAGATACAACTATAGTAACGCCATTGAACAATACTGGTGTTAGACCCCTTCGAATATCACACGCACTAATAGTACTTGATCGATAATACTCGCTCGAAAGTAATCATCGTATAGTGATCCGTATAAAAATAGAGGATAAACTAGAAATGGCGATCAGTTAGACGTCACGCAAGCTCCTATTTATGCGTTTCCTCTATGGTCACGTGATCCACTTAATTCAATAATGGGATCGACTGTGTTTGCTCACCGGCGATCTATGTTCAAACTCAAGTGTCGGCAGCAACACTTTATTCCTATATAACAGTTTTTAATCAAATTTGTCTTTTCATAACAATTTTTCTGTTGATAATTTAGTTTATAAAGGATGACCGACTGCCTACCTCACGTAATTACTTATATCACGTGCATGGCGTGCGTGTGAAGGTGGAGGAGGATCGTGATTGCTATCTCTTGAGAAGTGGAAGTAAATAATAATAGTCTGGTATTCTAATTACTGCTTGCGTCTTTGCCATCTGGACAATTATTTTTCGCTTTTGTTTATTCTGTCGGATCTCGAGAATTCGCTTCTCTTTCTCTATTTTTTCTTTCCTTTGTTTTCCTTTTTTTCAACGAGAATTCCGTAAGAGTCCAACAAAACCAAATGATTGACTGTGTGGTTTCGCTTTGCGAACAAAGAATTTGGGGTTGTTCTTTCACCTCTGCTGCAGAGTCACAGGTGATTAACGATGCCTATACAAGAGAAGCATGCTTAAAACACATCGGCTGCAGTAGAGGATCTGGTAGCTGGCGGAGACTCCGGGCTTGCAAACTGCTACTTTTGTTAGATTCTGTTCTTGTTATTAGATCAAGCGTTTGCATATCACACTGTCGCCTAATGGGCGTATAATACATACATACATACATACATACATATATATATATTATATATTATATATAGCTGGCCACTCATATTCGAGGATACCCGTTTTCGAGGGTAGCTAACCAATCCTTATTGCAGATGCCTTCTCAGTCGCGTTTGTGTTTGTTCAACACCCACAGAACCCACATGTGGTTTATACTGCAACTATGCAGAGCAGACCTTAGTTACAGTTTCTGGGAAAGAGCGTGTTATCTAGCGTGATCAACAATTTGAACAAGGCCAGCATGCTCAAGCCCTCGGCCACGATGACTTGTGACTTCGTGCTAGCAGAGCTATTGTCGACCCCCAAAGGTTCCGTCGACCGAATTTCATTCACAAGGCTTGCGTCAACCCGTGGTATGGTTTTCGGGCACTTTCCAAAGGTTCCGCACGCTGGGATCGAACCCTCCAGTCTCATAACATCAGGAAGTCTCCTTCCTGGCAAATCGACCATGATGAGATTTCAATCGTTATATTCTGTCGTCTTAATTTTCTGTTATTTTTCTTGCTCCTTAATATTTTTTTTCTCTTTCTCATATTCTTTCACACTCAGCAACCACCTGCATCTTAGTGGTTTTGTTGCCTTGCTTTGGGTGAAATGTTTAAAACGAACATTATTAGCGAAACGTTTATTTGAATCAGATCATAACTTAAAAAATTTTCACTGGCATGAATATTCGAGGCGGAACTTAGATTTGGCACAAAAGACTACGTGTGTATGTTTGCAAATATTGAAAGCTTTTGACGTGTCACTCGTACGTACTAATACAAAACTGCGCATGCGTATAAAATTGCGTGTGCGCTTATCTTGAGGCGTTAAGTAAATTGTTTGTACTGGTTGCAGATCATTTTCTCGTATCTCAAAACTTGAAAGCTGCTAATGTTTCAAGAATTCTCTGTCATTGTCCACCAGCATTTTCTGATTTCTCTGCACGCGTAAAATGCAAGTGAACCTGAGAAAACAACTACAATCTGAGAATTCAAATTCACTGTTAAAAGCTTATGCTATTATTCTTCAGCTTTGCGTTACAGGAACGGTAAGAAAATGCCATTTCGGGGACAAAAGGCAGCTCTTTTTTTTAACCAATGAAATTGCTTTTCAAAGAAACGAAATGCCATATCCTGCCTTCGCTAAAGGTATGCAAGTGTCGTTTTCATATCTACTGTTTTTGAAATGAAAGTAATCGACAGACAATCACTCTTAAGTCGGCTATGCTCAGTTGGGAGCAAGAGATATTGAGAATATGACACTTGCTAGACTCGACATCGTTAACCGTTTTTATTTCACGTTATTAATAAGTCAATCCTCGATAATAGTAGGTTAATACGCGTTTATAGGAGATACATTTATAGTAGATTTAATCTGCGTTTATTATAGATTGATTTACGTTTATAATAAATTGATCTGCGTTATTAATCATAGATTGTTCTAAGTTTATCATAGATTGATCCGCGTTTATCATAGATTGATCCGCGTTTATCATAGATTGATCCGCGTTTATCATAGATTGATCAAGGTTTATTGAAGATTGATCAACGTTTATCATAGATTGGTCTGCGTTTATAGTAAATTAATCCGTGTTCGTCGTGGATTGATCCACATTTATCATAGATTGATCAGCGTTTATCATAGTTTGATTTGCGTTTACCGTAGACTGATCTGCGTTTATAGTAGATTGATCTGCGTTTATAGTAAACTGATCTTCGTTTATAATAGACTGATCTTCGTTTATAGTAGATTAATCCGCCATCATCGTAGATTGATCCAAGTTTATCATAGATTGATCTGCGTTTATAATAGATGCATCCGCGTTTATTTAAGATGGTTCTGCATTTATCATAGATTGTTTACCTTTTTGACTCAAGGGTAACTTGAACCTATGTGTACTATATGGACCCAAGAGTAACTCGAACCTATGTTTACCTTTTTGACTAAGGTGTAACTCTGACATATGTCTACCATTTTGACTCAAGTGTAAATTGGACGTATGTCTACCTTTTTGACTCGGGGTTAACCTGGACATATATTTACCATTTTGACGCAGAGGTAACTCGGATTTTGCCTACCATTTTGTCCCAAGGTTAACTCGTACCTATGTTTACCTTTTTGACTCAAGGGTAATTTGAACCTATGTCTACCATTTTGACTCGGGGGTAACTCGGATCTATGTTTACCATTTTGACTCAAGTGTAACTGTGACCTCTGTTTAACTTTTTGACTGAAGTGTAACTGGAACCTATGATTACCATTTTGACTCAAGTATAACTGGGAACTATGTTTTCTATTTTGACTCAAGGGTAACTCAGACTCATGCCTACCATTTTGACTCAATAGTAACTCGGACCTGTGTCTGCCTTTTTGACTCAAGAGTAACTCTGAATTATATCCATCTTTTTTACTCAAGAGCAAATTGGACATGTCTATCTTTTTTACTTTTACATCAACCGAAGCTAATTCCCTCTTTTTCGTCAAGTAATTTTACAGATATGCCCCCATAGAAAAAAATCCAAATATGAGTCTATCAAGATAGTTGTCAACACCTCATGAAACAACCACCTCCGTGTTAAAATAAAACGATATTTTAAAGTAAAAGTAATATTTGTTTCAAATCAGATTAATTAAACTTTAAATCAACTAATTTTGATCAAATAAAGTTTCAGAAAAGTATATTTTATTTTTGTAATTTTGTTCTCATAAAGAGAATTACGTTGTACTGAGAGAATTGTAAATATGGCGAGAATCAGACATTTTTATTTACTATAAAAAGCAAACCCATTCCAATGAATTTTAATTCGTATTCAAATAAAGTATTTTGCTTATTGGAAATATTAAATTTTAATTTATTAGCATGAAATTTAAAGTAAACTAAAAGCTTCGAGAAAGATTCTTCATTTTTTAAAATTCATTTTAAATCTTAGGTATTGCGTTTCTGTGGAGGTACTTACTCTATACTACAGAATTAACAGATGCATTATTGATCGGGTTATTTATTTTGCTTCTAAATTGTACAGATTTCGATAAAATACAAAGAGGTAGGTGTACATTTATTCTACATTAAGATAAGGAAAGCATTTACCGCAAAATGAAACACTTGTTTTCCTATATTTCATACGGTTTCTCTTCTATCTCTGGTTATACCTTAACTTAAAATATCTTACCGTCGTATGCCTAGAAACAGAATTATTTTTCGCTGTAGTTTTAAACTTCTGTTAAGGTGCCAGAACTGATATGAACGATATATTGTATACGCTTCTACCTAAAGAAATATAAGTCTGTCTGCATTTGCGCCTGTGCGCGTGTTTATATTATTCGAATTTAGCTTTGAGATAACAGAATATTTGCGTTGAGACCACTACTTCGGAAGGTGATCACAGATTTAGAACAGGCAAAAACATTATGCAAACAATTTAAATAGAGATGAAAGAATTTATTTTTGGTTTCTGCTATCTTCATATTTTTTTTAATTCTTTCTTTTTTTCTTTTTTTTTTTTCTTTTTTTACTTTCAGATATCACCGGCAATGTTCGGAGAAGTTCCATCACGGAAAAGTTAAACAAAAGTCGAGAATCTGAAGCTAAAGTGGCTGAGATGAAGGTAGGAGTTCACTTTAAAAATAGTTGCATACGCATACTATGTTAATCGACCGACAAATTTCCGACCCTCACTATCTATATTGAGTCGGTATAGCTACTGTGCCCAATCCAAAAAAAAATTAACATTTGCCTATTCTGGCAAAAGGCCATGTTTCTAGGGGAGCACAATGTCACTAACTACTAATCCTCAACGTACAGTTGGTATTCTAATTTGAATAATTCCATATACGTACCTATTTTACACCATTTGTAATAATAGATAAATTATATTGTGAAGTTTGTTAGCGTTACACAGCAAAACGGTACATCGTAGCGAGATTTTTTTTTTGTTAGCGCAACACCGTTAAAATACAATACCGTTACATAAAGAATACATACATACATGCCTTAGTCGTGTTTTTATTGAGGTAGGACTGGGATTAGTCTCACACAAAGCGAGATGGTTCCTGCTTTGTCATAATGATTTGAGGTAAGGGTTTACATGGCCGGATGCTCTTCCTGACGCCTAACTCAGACACTTACGGTAGGCCAAGTACACAGAGTTTTGTTTTGTTTTATTTTTTATCGAGACACCATCTTTAAGAAGGTTATCATTTAAGACTTGAGGCTAAAAATACAGATTATAAATTCAAATTCAATCAGCTCTAGACCCACTGTTTTAACATGTGTACTTGAAATAAGTCAACTGGTAACTGCTTAGTCTATGGTTGTACCTTCCATGACTGGTCAGGCCCACTCGTAAATATCAATTCAAGTTATAAAAAAATGTTTGAACTAGCAAAACATGTCCATTTCCTTTCGAATTTATTTTTATACTTGTCAAGGTAATGGAGATAGTGTTGTTTGGTTTTACATGTTAAACGTTGACGAATTCAGGAATAGATAGCTATTAGTCGCTTATACGAGGGTAGGTCAAACATTATCGCGCACTTTTGCCATAACGTATCTTTACGTTTGCCACACTACCTTCTGCCCATGCGTGCTTATAGTTGGTACTCTTGTGGTCACGGGATCGAAGATTGAGCTTGATTGCGCCAGTTTTCTTGCTGCGCACAAAGGAGGAACAATGATGGAATAGTCGACAAGTACCGAATTTTCCGGCTTACAAGACGCTGCGGCTTGGAAGACGCACCATAATATTGGAAAGAGATTTCCAAAAAAGTCATTCTCATACAACAACACAATCACCATGCGTCCCTCACACACTGGCGCCACATATTGTTTACATTAATCACTCGTCCGATTTTGTTTGTATGGCAATGACATACTAGTCAAGAGCAGAAAGGATCCCGCCGCTGCTAGTAAACAGCGCATGTTTAAGCTTGTGGCTCAGCTCCAGGAAGGTTTATAGTCTTGGAAATACTTGTAACAGCTAAGCACTGAAGTTACATCATATAAAAGGTTGAATTAAATAGATAGCTAGCATCATAGTGTAATTACTAAACATACATATCGACGTTCTTCCTATCAGTCAAACCAATTAGGTGACCGTTTAAGCTTACTTGAGCCTGGACGTTACCTTACGTCTTGGAAGACGCACACGTATTTTCAGGGTATTTTTTTAGGAAAAAAAAGTACGTCTTGTAAGCCGAAAAATACGGTACTTAATTTCATGTGTGTGGTTTGTTTTACAATTCGAAAATCTTTATTCGTGTTTATTTTAATTTTTCTTTCGATCGAAATCTTTTCGATAAATTTTAGATCAAAATTTTGTTTTCTTGCTGTTTAGTTTTTTTTCTTGGCCAGTAATTTTTGTGGCGATTCTCAGCCAAAGAAATTCGGCACATTCCATTAGAAATAAAGAAGGTAACACTAGTAGAAGATAAGAGTAGTAAAAATCGTAACAGCAGTTCTTAAACCTGATTGACTGGTGGGCCTAACCTTTTCGAATTAAACGAGCAACAATTGTCATCGCATTTACGCTGTTGACTTATTGGAAACAAATCAATCGGAAAATGATGATAACAGATCAATATGAAATTAGTTTCAATCAAATTTCTATCTTTCAAATATTGAAATATTGATCAATGAAATATAGGAAAAAAATGACTGCTTTTTCCTAAGTACTGCCACTTTATCGAACAACCTTCTGGACATTACAATCTTAGTGACTTCAAGTCAAGGGTCACTCATTATCTATCCCACTTATCCTCATAACCCTCACTTCCTACCATGTCCTCTTTCATTCATATCACACACCTAATTCATTATTACCATTTTAAAAATAACCCTTTTACGCTATAATTTTGACCTCTTCAAGCCAAGGGTCAATCGTTATCTATCCCCCTTTTCCTCATAATCTTCATTTAAATAGTAAAACTCTGCCTTGAGTGGCTATTGAGCCTTTTACTGGAAAAACTTAATATAAAAAGAAATGCATGGACTAATCTAAAATTTCTTATTAATTTCGATGTGAATTTGATGTCTTTTGTATTGGAGATTGTTAAGAATTGTTGCTTTGTGGAACAGACTCATAATAGATGTTTTCCAAATCACTATGATCTTAACCCCTTCAATTCTAGCGTCAACCAATATATATACTATATAGCCTCATAATAAGCACGTCTTACTTCCCCCTTGTACGCTTTTCCAGCAGCTAGTAACTCTCTACTTTGAGTAGCACTTGGGTCCTGTATTGTGAGAACAATAGTATTAATGCTTATTTTTTCTCCGGATGGAATTTTTTTTTTCCACTTCCCAGACAAAAATGTGTTTCATTTAAAAATTGCCTGTAAAAGTGTAGGATAACTTCTTTTTCTTTTTTTTTTCACAACGTCAGGCCTTCTTCATCACAAAGGAAACTTAATTTCGTTTTATTCAAGGTCGGTATCGGCAAAATGCTTCACGGCGTTCTTCCACGGATTTCTTTTGTGTTCCGGAATGTTGCTGAATCTTATACATTGGGCGTGCAAATGGATCCCCTCTCGTTCTTTTATTCTTTTTCTTTTTTTTCTTTCTTTCCTTTTTTTTATTTATTTATTTCTTTTTTTTTTTTGCTGGTATAGAATTCCAAGAATATTACTTCCATCTTTCTGCTTCCTCTAAGACGTTAATGTCAGTATTCAATTTGCTTATCTCAACTATATGATTCCTTCAATATGATCGTTTGATTTCAACAGAGTTCAGATGTTTTACTATTCATTATTAATCTTTATAACTATTACTCAACTAAAACCTGATTAATGTCCTATTTTGTTTTAATGTTACATTTCATGTGGAACAAGACCACGGGGGTGGGGAGGTTGGTCGTCATTGACTATCCTACAGCTAGTTAATCTGGTTCACGACCCATTCATTCCTTACAATTTACTCATACACTCATTTATCGCCATTCAACCATAATACCACATGTTCACAGGGATCCTACTCAAACACCCATGACATGAAAATATATACAATTCTTTTTTTTCTTTTTTTGTGCTTTTTTATAGAATATATATATATATATATAATTATGACATGAAATAAGGGGGGTGTACCCAATAAGGAAAATAAAATACAACAAAACATCCAAATTATAATTAAAATATGTTAGAATCCGTTATTAATGTATCAATATTGTAAAGATGTAACTTAAGTACCTTACAATGTAATAATGCAATTTATTGTTAATCATTTCACCCCAAGTAAGCCAACAAACCCACTAAGACGTCAGGGGTTACTGAGTGTGAGAGAATATGAGAAAAAAGAGAAACATTGTTATGGCAAGAGAACAATAAAAGAACAGGAATTAAAAAGACAGAAGGTAACGATTGGCATTGCATTTATATTTTTGATGATCAAAGTTGGCTGGCAAGCAAGAAGCCAGAAGAGAGTTCCACAAGCAAGAATTGTGAGAGGAGAAACTGTTAGCCTAGAACTTACATTTACCACCCCCCTATAAATTTCAATTATAACATGATGAGACCTTGCCGCCAATCTAGGACTGCGCTTAACTTTCTAAAGACCAAGTATCAAAGTGGAAAGTCAGATTTATTTTTCAAATACAAAAATGTGACACAAGGCCAAGAGTTGTTGGTGGAAGGCTGGTCTTCAATCTGCTTTATCTTAAACTTAGCTAGCCACAAGTACTGACCCAAATATACCAAAGTATTCCTTACATCAAAACAACACATTCTTACTTTCCGTTATTACTACAGCCATCATAATACCCCAAAGTCTCTATGTAGCCCTAACTAGTTCCCATAAGAGGAAAGGTCATCAGAACAATTACCATAAAATGTATTTATAGAAAAGGCACAGAGAAGCTACATTACAGCAGTGGGGAAGTGACTGAAGCCGAGATGCCAGGTCAGGACTAATAACATTGCAAATGTTCTTTTGTATTTTATCAAGAATTTTTGAATATATATCAGACGTACCAGACCAAATGTGACAGCAATAGTCAGTCATGAACAGATGGTAGACTTATAAATGTAAAAGATAGATTCTGGAAAAAAAAATTGTCCCGCACGAAACACTGAATCAACTTTTCTAGCAGGAGACCTAGAAAATCTCATTACAAAAACTGGAAAGAATAATTGGGCATAACAGAAAAAAAAAATTATACTACCCTTAACAAAAATTTATACTACCCTTAGCAAAAATTATACCATTAATCTAAACTAGAAATACCTGTGAAAATTTCACAGTTTTCCTATCTGAGTTTTCTGATTAATCTTAATTCTTAAGTTAATGATTGTATAAGCTCGTGGCGAGTTCTACGATAATAAAATATTTATAGAAATTCCCCTATCACCTCATTAATATTTGAGCTTAACAACTTTAACAACATATAGCAATAGCAATCATCAATATATGATATGCCTTTTCCGTCATTCTACAGGTCAAAACTATGGCCAGGTGGTTAAAACTTTCGCATTCTGACCATGAGACCCGGGTTCGAACCTTACCATGGTCGATTTGAAGGAGACTTCCTGGTGTTATCGATCTGGAGAGGACGATCTCAGCTTGCGGCACCGTTGGAAAGTGCCTGAAAACTATACCACGTGTCGACCCAAGCCTTGTGAGTGAAATTGGGTATACGAAACCCTTGGGGACCGTCGATAGCTGTGCTAGCACGAAGTCACAAGTCATCGTGATCGAGGGATTGAGTGTGCTGACTTTGTTCAAATTGTTGATCATGCTAGATAACGCGCTCTTTCCCAGAAACTGTAACTAAGGTTTGCTCGGCATAGATGCAGTATAAAGCACAGGTGGGCTCTGTTGAATAAACGCAGATGCGCATGAACAAGTCACTGACATCTGGATTTTGATCTGTATCAATATAGACGAACACTTGAATACAAGTGGCCAGCTATATTGATACAGATCAAAATGGAGTAGTCCATTATTTATTAGGTATTGACAGGAAATCTATCTTTCTTTCTTTCTTTCTCTCATTGAAACGAAGTAGTGTCATTTCCTTTTTATATTGTATGGAGGCATGGATATCGACCCGGATATAGTGTGTGGAGTAATGGATATCGGCCCGGATTAAGTAATTGGAGAGCCGAGTTCGAATTCCAGTTGAGTTCATTAATTTTCACTTACGTACTTAGGAAAGACATGAATCCATCTCTTCATCCAGCTATGGATAAATAGCAGGAGAGACTGGGTCCTATAAACTTAGGTGGCGACGGTTTAGGAGAAGAATAACTCTGAATTCAAGACCTGCGGAGGGTCGTTTGTGAACCATGTGCCATACTGTGCACGAGTTCTCTGTATTGGGCTCTTCCAAAAAGCCTTCGCCATTATATTCAAATGATTTATGCAGGTAGTCAGACTGGGTTCTAAGAATTGAACTGCTTGATCCTCATACGTCACAAATGAAGAGAGTCCATTTAGTATATATATATATATATATATATATATATATATATATATATATATATATATATATATAAACGTGGACATTGAAGTCAACACTTAGAGGCGACAGTCTGTTTCATGCTAGACGCAATCGTCAGCCCACCGATTGCGTCTAGCATGAAACAGACTGTCGCCTCTAAGTGTTGACTTCAATGTTCACTTTTATATTTACACACGCTCTATCTCTGGTATTGAGCACTTTATCCCATAGATATAGCACACCTTAAGAGTATATTTCTTCATATATATATATATATATATATATATATATATATATATATGACATGAATCATTCATACAAAAACAGATATTGAATGATTCATGTCATGTAAATTGAACTACACCACATACTTGATATATATATATATATATATATATATATATATATATATATATATATATATATATATATATATATATATAAATATATAAAGAGAGAGAGAGAGAGAGAGAGTGAGTGAGAGATGCTGAAATCGTTACGTTTGTAAATGTCGGTGACAATATCTGTAACACTTCTTGTAATGGTTCTCATCAGGAAATAATGGCACAGATGAAACAAAAACAAGCCCGAAAATAGAATAAAGAATCCGTATCTGTACAGGAAATGGTATACGGAAACCATCTTCTGACTGAACGGATCGATAAATCCCTCTAAGAGCAATTAGTTTTTGCCTGACTTCCTTCAAGACATTCTACCTAGAATATAGGGTTAGGCGAATTAGACAATGCATTCATATCTTACAGGGTCGGTTGATTTGTTTAGCGGCATATCAGCATCTATCAGTTATTTAATGCTTTGTTGATTTCAAGAAAGCATTTGACCATGTATGGCATGACGGTCTTTGGTAGATCCTTAGAGAATTCAATGTAGATAACGGAATTATCCAAATCATCTAGGCCCCATATAAAGATGCCACTCGCGGAGTTCTTCTGGGAAAACCAATGGGAGGACTCTTCCGGAAAACTGTCGGCGTGCGACAGAGTTGCGTACTTTCACCCACATAGTTTAACCTATTTATAGAGAGGCTCATGAAAGAAACCTTGAACAACCATGATTCATCAATCTCTATCGGTAACAGACCCGTCTGTAACTTATGTCTTGCAGATGACATTGACCTCATAACAGGTAGTACCAATGAGCGCCAGTACTTGACCAACAAACTTTTTGAAAGAGCAGGAGCCTATGGAATGGAGGTCAGCTCCGAGAAATCCAAAGTAACGGTGAATGACACAAACAGTAACACCTGTGTCAACATTACCATGAACAGGAAGTCACTGGAGGAAGTGTCCAGTTTTACTTAGGAGCAATCTTGTCTAAAGATGGGACCGGCAACTCGGAATTACGCACACGGATTGCCACAGCCATGGCAGCGATGTCTAAATTGACAAGAATATGGTGGAGCAAAATCAGCTTTCGAAAGAAGTACAGACTGTACGAATCGCTGGTGGTCTCCATTCTCTCCTATTTGGATGTGAAACGGGAACATTGTTGGCAGATACGGAAACAAGGAGCCAACCGTTTGAGAACAAATGCATGAGAAAAACTCATTGGCATTTTCTGTTGGGAGCAAAAAAAACAATGAGTTTGTGCGGAAAAGAAAGTCTTGTGGGCCGCCAGGAACTCCTTCTCGCCACTGTCAAACGAAGAAAAACAACGTGGTTTGGCACGACAACCCGTGGAAGACCATCATGCAAGACACTGTTGAAATTGGATATGGGAGAAGACGTCAACACAAAAACTGGCTGGGCAATGTCAAACAATGGACAGGTATGACTGTATCAGAATTGCTGGTGGCTGCTGTTGATACACCGTTGTGGAAAAGAGTTAGTGTGCATTCGGATCCGCCCTACGATTACAAAAGTCAAGGGGATGATGACGATGATGACGATGTTGATGATGGTGATGATGATGATGATGATGATGATGATGATGATGATGATGATGATGATGACGATGTTGATGATGGTGATGACGATGATGATGATGGTGATGATGATGATGATTACGATGTTGATGATGGTGATGAAGATGATGACGATGATGATGACGACGACGATGATGACAATGGACAGGTATGATTGTCGTTGATAGACAGTCGTGGAAAAGAGTTAGTGTGGCTTCTGCATTCGGATCCGCCCTACGATTACAAAAGTCAAGGGGAGGATGACGATGATGAAGATGAACTATCAATAGGTATTGTTGATTCTTTTTATATAAAATATATTGCTGGTATTTTTACTAGGAAAATGTATTTTTATACTTTCCTAGTATTTAGGGGTTCACTATTTTCCCATAACTGGGACTCTCCCTGAGCCAGGGTGGACCTGAGAACAAAAACAATTAAGAGATGGTTCCATGATCCTCAAAACCTTCAATCTCCCGACAGTAGTGAAGCCTTGAATTGTTGATAAGATTTTAACTAATGCGACCTGCCGCCAAAAGCGGGAATTAATGGAGAAACCTTTTGATGTAGGGTTAAATTAGGATTAAATATTATCAGAAATAGTTTTCAGTTTTTGGAATACTGAAGAGAAAATCTGGCGGCTTAATGTAAATCAGTGATATATATATATATTTTTACTAATATATATACATATATAAATATAGATATAGATATGTATATGCGTATATTTCGGCAGCATGTTTTCATTAAGACATGTTTCGGTGTATAGTTTAGTCATGTTCTGTCTTCTTATTAAAGAACGAGATAAAATCTCCGTGTTTATATATATTTGTTTTATTTCCAAGTACTTTCGACATATCCATATCATCATCAGGGTACTGTTTATAAACAATACCCTGATGATGATGGATATGTCGAAAGTACTTGGAAATAAAACAAATATGTATAAACACGGAGATTTTCTCTCGTTCTTTAATAATGACATCAAATCCGCGAGTATGAAAGGATCTTAATCGAAAATAAGTAAACAAAACATGTCTAAACTATACAACAAATCATGTCTTAATAAATATATATATATATATATATATATATATATATATATATATATATATATATATATATTATATAACCGTCAATAAATAACACATTCTTAAAAAAAACAAAAAACTTTCGGTCTACAGTACATTTATTTCGTCTTGAAGTTTTATTTCTAATGAAAAAAACTTACAGCCTGACGATGAGAACATGAAATTTTCGAAACTGCTTGCTGCTCTAAAAATACACCAGATCCATCTGACAACAATTTTATACATAAGGATCGTGTGATTCAGTCGATTGTTAGTAAGTTAATGCTTATATATATATATATATATATATATATATATATATATATATATATATATATATATATATATATATATATATATATACTTATATATATATATATACATATATATATATATATATATATATATATATATATATACATACATATATATATATATATATATATATATATATATATATATATATATATATATATATATATAATATTTTTGTCAAAGTGCACGAAGGAAATAAAACATAAATTTGGGAATTTAGCATTTTTTAAAAATACTTTTAAACATTTCTTTTCCTTCTCAAATAGATAAGTATATTTATCCTGCCCCACCCCACCAAGGCTGGTTTTAAAATGTGGAGAATGCCATACGCATATATATGCATATGGATATGGGCCAAGGACAAAAATTGTCGTTTTGCCCATCCCCCGCGACCACTGTCATGCCAACCTCGGTATTAAACTGACACCCATCTCTCTTAATGCAATGCTGAAGATAAACCCACCATTTATGCCAGATTAGGACATTTATATCCAAATCAAATTCGTCAATAACATCATGGAACGTTTAAATATTTTTGAATTGTTTAAATATTTTTGAAAAAACTTCCGTTTTTCCCTTATGAACTAAACATTGATAAAAAAAGAAAATCCCATTTCTAGATATTCTCATTAACTATGACACCGTTAAGTTTACCGCAGACATTAGGGATGACAGTGTTTTTAAAACAGCAGCCAATATAACTTTGGTAAAAACGTACCTGTCCTGTAGAGGAAGTTGGTTGGTTGATTTGATTTTTTACGGCTTTTGCGGGTTATTTAAAGCCAAAAAGTGTTTTTTGAGATTGTAAGAATGTTTTTGCCTTTTTATTTTATTGAGACAAATCTTACAAATTAACCCATAGCTGATGGGAGAAGTGGTGTATCCGTGCTTTTCTCAAGCGTATTTGCGTGTAAGTAAATACAACGAACCCAATTAGAATTGGAACTTAGATCTCCGATTAACAATTTACAAGCTATTATCCATTACACCAGTCAATCCAAGCTCACAGCACCTGGAATTTCCAAGGGGTCTCCCATCTAGGTACTGACCAAGCTCGACGTCACTTAACTTCGGTGATCGTACGGGAACCGGTGTAAGGAGAAAATGGGGCGATTTTGAAAGATAAAAGAATGTAATCTGCGATATATATTTTTAACATTTTAGCTCTAAAGGCATGAGAGAAATGAAAACTAAATTTGGGAAATTAAGATCTTTTTTTAAGGAAAAATACTTTTAAACCCTTTTTTTTTTCAAATTGTCGACTATGCTTCTCAGTTAATCAATGTCCAAGGTTCCTAAACTGAATTTATGGTGAAAAAAAAACACACACTTTACTAATCGACACTTTCACTGCTGTGTTCTGATAGCATTGTTGCATGGCTTTGCTGGTCCGTTTTTGCGAAAAATAGGATATTCCTATCTACAAGCAAATAAATGACATTAAATACACTGACGGCGATTTTGTCATGAACGCCATTCACTTACCAATCGAGCTCAAAAGCGTCTCCTCGTCCTTGTGGGTGACAAATTATTTTACCACCCTACACCTTTTTCACGGACGAAACGTAGCAAGCCTCTCGCAACCTCTATCACTATTTTCATGGAAAAGCTTCAAATGAACTACATTCCTCAGCTCCGCCAGTTCCTAACCTTCGCGGCTTGGAGCCTGCGTGCCACGCCAATAGTAGCGAACCACTCCCGTTCCCTTCTTATCCTGCTGGTGAGATGGAATTTTCCCCTTGAGCAGCTTCTTCCCACGAGCCAAGAGGATGCTTTCCTAATCACTACAACATTAACATGTTCAAGTTTTGTATCTTCCCCACATATCCTCATAAACGGTGCCCCTTACTCTGTAACCCTCTTCCTCGAGGTAGAACAAAGTGACTCCCAAGAGGATGCTTCCCCGATCACTACAATCTTAACCTGTTCAAGTCTAGTATCAACAGTTATCTTCCCCACATATTCTTAAAAACCCCGCCTCTTATTCTGTAAACCTCTTCCTCGAGGTAGAACAAACAAACTCCCTAGAGGATGGTTCTCTGATCACTACAGTCATCAAGTCGAGGGTTAACTGTTGTCTTCCCTGTGCCTCTTACAGTGTAATCCTCTAACACGAGTGACTCTCAGGCCTTGTACAGGTTGAACAATATAAAAAGAATCTATTATTGTATATTTATTGAATTAATTGTCTATCCATATGCAGGCGGTTAGTTCCCAGTATAAGTTCTTAATTTCTTCTAGCATCCTTTCTCAAATATGTCAAGTTTACTTAACCGTTTCATTATTTTATGTAAACTGCTATCTACAGGGAAAAATTGTGGCACGGTTTCCGGTTGATTTCGAACCCAGAGTTTTCTTCTCTTCTTTTAATAGTACTTGTTGTCTTCTTTTCCCCTTGGGAATTGTATAAACGGTCTGCATAATGTATCTGTCTATATTTCTGAGATGAGGTATTATGTACATTATTTACATTATTCGTACTATTGTCCTCATCTTTGTCGCCATATTTATTACAACGTTTCGGCCGTTGTACACTCCGGCCTTCTTCAAGTGGTTGGAATGTCGAACTGAACCCTTTATTTCGCTCACTGGGGTAAACTGTTCTTGTTCTATGGGCCATGTTTAATGGATGTCATCAGTTATCGCCTGTTAATTTCCCTCTTAAAGTTCTGCAAGGACGCATGGCACAGTGGATAAAGATCTAGTTAGATCCAGTGACAGGACCCAAAAAGTGTTGGTTCAATACCCGGTTAAGGCAGTGCAGAACGACATATGCCGTCATTTTTAGGGCATGGATAAATTAATATTATAATGCTTGATTGGGCATAAAGTGGGGGATCGCTTTTCTGTTAATATTAAGTTATGAAATGATCCCCGACGAAATTAGTTCATATTAAAATAATAATTAGAAAATCTATTTAAAGACTCATTTGCGAAAATCTGATAAAAGTAAAGCTTTAACAAAATAGGCCGCCATTTTTGACGTCACTGGCCAAACGAATTTAAGAAAATTCAGTTTTACCAAATTTTAGCTTTACCTCATTCCCTCAGGGACTCCGGACAAAAGTTCATTCCTTGTTGTATTAATGAGATTTTGTCTAATTAACTGATCGACCTTGTTTTCGTCTCATTATTTCGTGTGTCCGCTAAAACAACGTAGACTGCGAAGTGTTTTTCGTTTAATGCCAAAAGCTTCATGAAACCAACAAATTATTCATAATATCGGTTTTCAGTTTGGGACATGTCCACGTTTTTTCAGCCAAATATCTTCTTCGTTTTCCTCGCATAGCCAGTAATCAACGAACGACAGGCCATTATTGCTTTCGGGCAGTGTTGCGGTCTTCTGATATTATTATATTTCGTTCTCCCCCCCCTCTCTCTCTCCCCTCTCTCTCTCTCCCCTCTCTCCCCCCCCCCCTCTCTCTCTCTCTCTCTCTCTCTCTCTCTCTCTCTCTGTCTGGGCCCACGCGCATAATTTGACAGAAAGAATTACTTAGTTCTGGCATAAGGCAATTCGCATGGAGCGTCAACAATTGACATGGTGAACCAACTTTCCTAGCAGTAGACTCAATATAATCACCCCACTTCATGTCAGTGGGAAGTGTGAACCCAGGAAAGGCGCAAACAGTTTCTCTACTAGAGGTTAGCATTAGCCATGCTGATGGAAGGCTGAAAATGTTCTCTATGAGTATTAAAAGATAGCAGCTTTGTTAAAATTCACAAGCCATTGCTTGCACCAGTTAACAACTTATTGGAAGTCATTTTCGAGTGCAGCTGCCAGTCTTACTTTGTCGGGCCGATCTGACTTGCCACTGACAGGTGTAAGGCAATCCTTATACCAATGTAATTCTCCACAAGCGTAACAGGGGTTACGAGTGATGTTTTTTTGCCGTCTTCACTTTATGTTTTTGAAGCACTCATTCAATGTGCGACACGCTGCTTATCTCAATATCTTTGGCATCTCGACGAACATTTATAAAATTCTGACAATCTTCTGCTAAGTTTTGCAACGTTAAATTGGGTTCGTTTTTCAAATTATTCAAAAATCCTTCTTCGGATTTTAGCGTCTTTTGTTGGCACCAACCTTTGCACAAATATCAAGCCTTTAAAATTGTCAGGGCTTAATTCCGCCAATTTGAACTTTTTACAATTTTCGTTCACAGTACTCGCGAACGTTGTGAAGACGTCATCTTCGTTTTTCACTAAATTCATACATTTCCATCTTTGCTGGAACAAAAACGTTTTCGGACTGAAAACTTCCGAAAGCAAAGTAACCGTTTATTTAAATGTGAGGGCACTAGTCTTATTCGAGTTTTTCATGACAAAAAGCAAGTTTTTATATTTTAACGAGACATTTGCTGTAAATTCACCTTCTTCCATTTTTTTTTTTTTCTGATTTTCGAATTTCAGCGTCTTTTGTTGGCACCAACCTTTGCACAAACATCAAACTTTTAAAATTGTCAGGGTTTAATATCGTTAATTAGAACTTTTCACAATTTTTGTTCACATTGCTCACGAACGTCATATTAGTTTTTGACTAAATTTATACGTTTTCATCCTTGATGGAACCAAGACGTTTTCGGGCAGAAAACTTCCGAAAGTAAAGTAACTGTTTGTTTAAATGTTAGATCACAAGTCTTCTTTGGTAATATATAGATTGCGAATTTAGTGTGTTCGACAGCGCCTAATTTCCTTAGCAAATATCTGACCTTTTTATCGTCGGACCAGTTTGTGCAATCAGTCTTAGACAAATCTTCGTATCTACGGAAATACGACGAAAACGGTAACTCTTCTTCTGGTAGATAGTGAAATTTCGCAATCGCATTAACGATAACGTCTTCAGAATTTCCATTCTTATTATTCAGGAACATTTTCTGTTCTACCAAAAATTCCCACGAGGTTTTCGAATTTTTGTTCGTAGCGTTTTTGCTGTTCGCCTTACCATTTGACCATTTCAAGTATTATCGTTTTAAAGTCTTCCAT
The DNA here is from genome assembly GCA_964036315.1 of Acanthosepion esculentum. NCBI lineage: Eukaryota > Metazoa > Mollusca > Cephalopoda > Sepiida > Sepiidae > Acanthosepion > Acanthosepion esculentum. The sequence goes on along the minus strand of OZ038500.1, from coordinate 12,793,692 downwards.
TTTGATTTTTTCCCAATGAAGCCTTGGTGAATTTTAATGTGCGGTTTTGGCGATATCTTTTTTCGCCAAAGTTGTGATGGTGAACGTTTCCTTGATTTGCGACCAAATTCTTCACACCAAAATGTCGCACTAGTTACGTTTTCTGATTTGGGTAAATCCTCGTCACTAAAATGTTGTATTTTGACTAACCCTTGACTCCAAAATGTTGTAATTTTGTCTAATCCAAAATGTTGTAACCTAGGGAAGGTTACTGAATAGAATAGAGGTTGGTAATGAAAGATAATACTTAGGACAAGAACAACACAAATAAGATTCGCCAGCGGTGCATAGAATTAGTAGTCGACTGCTAGAAGTGAGTCAAGTGAATTTCACATTGAAGATATTCACTAACCTCCCCACGCGGTCAGATGTGGCACAAGGCCGAATGTAATGTGGGGTGACCGATCCCGTAGGCTCGGGAAAAAATTCCCTGTATACACGGGGTCGGGTAACTGTCTACAATACTCAGACGAGACTCTACCCTTCGACATAGCCGCGCCTGGGTTCCTCTCTGCCCGGAGGCAGAGAGTTTGACAAGCACACTGGGAAGTGAATTCCACAATGAATCTCCAGCTGCAGACCGATATTTATTGTATATGAAAATGCACAATTTTGGCACAAGACCTAAAAAGAGAGGAATGGTTTGAGGCTGGTCTTCACTTACTATCTTATACCTAGCTAATCACATTCACGACCCAGTCACTCGTTACAATTTGCACATTCACCACAAGAACTCATCCGTCACCAATCAATCCTCCACATACCATGATACCGCGTACTCTCAGGGAACCTAAAATACGCAACCCCTGACATAAAAATTTGATGATTATAAAATTTATGCATAAAAATCTGATGATTTACAATGAGATGGGAGGAGATGAACCCAAAAACAAAACAAATATCAAAACAAGCAAAATAAAGATAACTTAGTAGGACCCGTCCAACCATCCAAAAAGAGAGGCCGCTGTATACTGCCCTTAGACAAAATCAAGATGTTCTCTTGCTAAGGGAGAGGGAAAGAAGAAAATAAATACTGACATGGGGAGTAAAGGAAGCTGACCCAGTTGTGATGAGGGGGGGACAAAAATAAACTGGGGGGTCGGGAATTTTGATTTGGATCATAACCAAAGAAAAAGCCGGGAACAGGCCGGGAACAGGCCGGGAACGACACTTACTCACATTAACTAGGTACACAAGTAGGGTCTATCCTAACCAGGGAAGGGCTCCTCAGGAAACCGCCCCGATGTGACAGGGAGGCCTAAAAAAGAAAATCAAGGCTAACCCCGTTCACACGAACCAGGCTTGCCTTAGTCACCCACCATTCGCTGAAATCTGTCGAAATCAATCTAATCTTCATCTTGAGCTGATGCTCAAAGAATCGGATGAGATCTTGATAAGAAAGACGGTTACCTCACAAGACTTCCTCCTGACGCATCGTCCAAATCACCATTCAGGCCGTGGCTAGCAGCGATAGAAACACCATTCGTTTTACCCCAGAATACGAGGGCGACACGTATGCGCAATCAATGAACACGAGCTTTTCGGAAGCGATACGAGTCGTCAACTCGCCGACATGATCCCATAGGGAGCGGACCCGAGGACAATGTTAGAAGGCGTGCGAAGTCGTTTCTTTTAAGCTAAGATCACATCGTTCACAGTCTGGCAAATCCGCCAAACCCCATATGAAGGCCTTGTCATTGAGAGATAGACTATTCCGAACCAATCGCCAGGTAAGCGAAAACTCAGGATTAATGTGGTAATCTGCCGCTGACGCTCAAGACCAAAACGAGCAAAACTCGTCCGCAGACAAGCCGAGCCGGTCCTTCGCGACTCCCTCCACTAGTTCACGATAGAAGACTTTCCTAGGCCAAGAAAGGTCACTGGAATGAGGAGTAACCCTCAAAGCCGATCGACACTCGAAAAGGAAATCCGATTGATACCGGGGCATACGAAGGCGCTCAGCCCACGAGATGCACTGCGTATGAAGGCCATCCTCGAAGCGTGTATTTGACTCTCCAAATGAGGCATCCCCCCATGACACGGACGTTGGGAACAGACAGCTCTTTCGACATGTTGTTTGCGTCTCCCCCCACAAGAAGGAGGAGAGCAAGCGCTCGATCGCCTTCTTATGTTCCTTATAGAGCGCGGAAGTACAGACAAGCGGTAAAGGACAAGAGGAAAGATGTAAGTGGCACACACCTCTCACGGGCAACCTCCTTCGGCGCCAAGTCTCGACCGCCACGCCGACCTTTGCCTGTGCTTCTGACCATTTGTCTCTAGTTGGAGGTCTGGTCCAAACCACACGTCCAACCAAAGGACCACGGAAGATCGACCCCCTTCTAGGCACCTAACCGCAAGCTGGACGACTTGTTGCGGTTAATCTTGGCTCCTGTCACCGTTTTGTACCGTTCAAGCGCCTTCAGTACCACTTCAAGGTCGCTGCGGGACGACGAATGTAGATACATCAACGGCATATGCGGAAACCCTGGCTCGAGCCCCAACAGGGACAACGATTCCACGTAAGGCCGGACAAAGGAGAGACTCCAACGCCAAAGGGTAAAGTAGGGGCTATAGTGGACAACCCTGACGAATCGGCCGAGACAGCACAAAAGCGCGCGATAGCTTCCCGTTCACCTGTACCACAGCACTGGGGGAGCCATACAGGAGGCTAATCCAGCCTGGTCCTACCACGGCCAAATAATAGAAAACGTTGGCCGATATGGCTTTAAAGAAGAAAAAAAAGAAAAAAACTGGCACTGAATAAAGTCTTGCGACTTAGTAGTCACGGAGAGGTAATACTGTCAGATCGAACGGTTGAAGAGGTACCCGAAACCACATACCCCTGATTTGATTGACGTTAATTTGACGGAGTCCAGGTGTTAATAAACAATTATTTTACGTATGGAAAAGTTCGTTTCGTATTCTTTTTAGATGTTACTAAGATAATATTACATAATTCTTCTTTCGTTTCTTTGCAGATTGACGCTGAACAGCGACAAAGAGATTTCGAACAACTTTTGGACGAACACGCCGAGTTGGTGCAGAACATCAGTCGATCTTCCAGTTCGGAATCAGTAAACCAAAGAGAGAGAGACTGACATACACCTGACCCTTGATCACTTCATCCATTTGCATATACAGATATGTATATATATACATATACATACACATATACGTACATGTGTATATATATTTATATGTATATATGTATGTATGTACGTACATTGTATGTATGTATGTATGTGTATATATGTGTGTATATGTGTGTACTTGCAAGTATATATACATCAATGTATACATATTTATAAGTACCTGGATTTATATATGTAAAAGCTGTATATATATATATATATATATATATATATATATATATATATATATATATATGAGGGAAATATAAAAGCCAATTTGAAAAAAACATTACCTTGACATGTTTCGGTGATGATCCGGCGTCATTTTAAAAAAGAAAGTCTATATTACTGGGACGAAACATGATTCAGGCTGTGACTGACTTCTTTCTATTCTGTGTCGTCAGCGGATGGGCGGGTGGTGTACTAGGTTTACTACTCGGAATGAAAAATCGGGGAGTCGAGTTCGTGACTTTTACTTATACCCTAATACCATTGGTAAATACATGAATTTATCTATTCTAACCTCACTCACCCAGCTATGGGTAAATAGCAGAACAGACTGGGCCCTATAACCTTGGTTGGCAACCAGTCTAGGAGAAGGAAAACTCTGAATTCAAACCAACCTGGAGCGTAACCTGAAGGATTCAGACTATTTGCCCAAGACACACCACTACTTCTACGGCTGCAAATCATGTGGTGCCTCTACGATCCTCAGGGGTTATGGAACTCGCAAACGTATCGTTAGAGAAATTAGACTTTAATTCATTTCAACTGCTTTTTTTGTTATTATCATTGTTGTTGCTGTATTTTTATTGTTTCTTTTTCTCATATTGTTTTAGTACTAACGTAATAATTAAATATTGAAAGATTAAAATTTAATTTCTATAACAATACAAATGACGCAAAGAACATTAAGCGTTTAGATATATAGCTTGAATCAAGATTCGTCTCGCTAAGGTAAATTTAATTTCTTTTCCTGACGAGCCAGACCATCGCCGAAACATATTTAAGTATTTTTTTTCAAATTTTCTTATATATTTCCCATCCCCCGTCGGATTCTCATCCAACTTTACTCATATATATATATATATATATATATATATATATATATATATATATATATATATATATATATATATATATGTGTGTGTATATATATATATATATATATATATATATATATATATATATATATATATATATATATATATTGGGGAAAATGTATGACAAAGCGAAAAAAGTTTACTTGTGACGCGT
>OZ038500.1:12701765-12781765 GCA_964036315.1 Acanthosepion esculentum | reverse complement strand
TGTGTAAAAAGCTTCAGATTACGAATTTCCAAAAAAAAACTTTTTAACATTTTAAGAAATCACGTAGCATGGCTATATTTTGTTTTGGCTTCCGTAGGAGGATTAATTTACAATGAATTTATACGATCAACTGAAACCTCTATTAACGTTTATAAAATTTAATTAAAAAAAAAACAAACATGGATGTTCATGACCTGGAGTGATTCATCTATAGTAATAGGAAGAAAAACAACATTTCTGGCTGTCGTGTCTATACTATAAGTCCACCTTTTTGTCTTTGACATTTCTGTATGTATCTGAGAGACATGTGTTACTATTGTCTTCTTCTTCCCCCGGTACTTAATTTTAATTTTAAAACAAATCTCTTTTGTTTACTAAACGATAAACATAAATGACCAAAAACTATCACCAGTTAGAGTGAATTAAAAAAGAAAAAACGAGAGCCAGGCCTCCCCCAACCCAATTACTTCTAACCTAAATCCATTTCAGCCGTTTGGTCTTTCTCGAAGCTTCGACCAGATCTATCCGTCCTTCATTTTCTCCACCTACTCTGTGTTTAAATCTGCATCTAGCTACTCTTCCACTTATATTAAAAGGCTTCTTTTTTTTTTAATTTCCCTATTGCAATACGAGTGATGTTAAAAAAAAAAAGGTCTCGTCCCCATCCACTTCCTAAAATCAGAAATTTGATGTAATACTGATTCTGATAATTTCCAGTAACCCACTTTCCTCATATATTTCCCGGTCACCTAAAAGTCGCATTCAGATCTGAACATTCAGAGAGACATTTAATTGAAGTTTTTGTTTTATGCTTAACCTTCATATTTCTGCTCGACTGATTTTTTTTCCTCTTGGGGCTGCTGTGACATCACTTCCCAAACATAGATGCCATAAACGTTGAAGATTTTTAGCAAGTTAAATTCGTTGGACTATTGCTTGTGTCGTGAACTTAGTCCACATCTGGTAAATATCTAACATGTCCGCCACTATGCAGGGTGTCAAAACGAGGCTGAAAGCAACAATCTAGGCGTTGAGCAAGTCCGTCGCCCTAATTACAGTCTGTTTACTTTTAAAATAAATAATCAGCTGTAACTTGTCTCAGTGGTATGTGCACATATTTTGCGTTTTCTTTCCCACATTTTTTTTAGTTCAGGGGGTGTATTCCGTAAGTCATTGATAATGAGGAACTCTTAGAAAAATGGCGCCCAAAGTCAGGGAAAATATGGCTGCAAAGCGAGTTTAAATTATTTCTCACAAACTAAATAATGCCCTACCAATCATCCAACTATTTTTATCTGTCTACAGCAATTATTCGTGTATAATACTCATTCTTTCCAGATTTTAAAGCCTAACATTTAAATAGTGCGTATTATACACGAGAACTAAAGGTTAACTATTATCCGGACACGGGCATCGCCATATTCAGGACAGCATGACAGAAAGTTCGTTATATCTATGATTCAAACTAACTTATGTGTAACAAACAGTTCAAAATAACTAACCAAACCCGGTATTTATTTATTTTTATTTCTTTATTCACATAGATATTTAGCACAATTTAGTGTTTTTCAATGTTATCCATGTCAAAGGTCAACGTCATGAGATGTTCATCTATGTTGTCAGCGTAGTTGATGTCTTTGTCCACAGAGTCATTTTGTCCTTCTCCCTCAAAAAAGGATGTCATCTTCATTGCCGTCCAGTGCGTTTGTGATTCAACAATTTTTTTTTTTTTTTGCATGACTTTGCTACGATGGTTTCAGGGGTGTTCTGCTAGGCTTCCAGTGTCCATGTACTTAAACGGAAAGCTCCAATCAGTGAACGTGGCCTGTCGAATTGAATAACTCGTGGCCCTTTGCTGTCCACTGGTTTCACCTTTTGGTGGAGAAAACAACTTGAATAGCTTATTGATGGGGACGTACAGTGGTTGAATAACATTGGTGATTTCACCCAGAATGATTGCAAGATCGATTTTCATCGATTTCCAGTTAATGTTACGCTTCACTCTGTCGATGGCATCTAAACGCGTCGAGGACGAGTGGGGTGGTTGTTTCACTTGGACGTCTTACGTAAACCATTTTGAAAGAGTCATGCATCATCCCTGTGTCAAGCCTACACTTCTCGTGGACACGAACCTCTATTCCTTTCGGAAATGTCTCCATGGGCATGGTCTTTCTCTTAAAAACAACATATGGCGGCAGCTTTTTCTCCCCCTCGCCAATAACAGCTAACATTAAGTGTAAAATGAGTTTTTCGTACCATCAGTAGTTTTGATATTAACTGTCTTCTGGCTCATGAAATCCATATATCTGTCTTTCAAAGCATTATGTAAACTATATAAATTATTTTTAGTCGATAGAAAATAGATAAAAAGTTGAACAAAAGTTAAATTTACCCGTTATAAACTCTAAAATATCAGTGCACAAGGGAATGATGATAAAATTAGATTTCATACATTCCTGTAAACTATATGATTGTAAACAATATATTTTTTTGAATCGAACTACATAAGAAATTTAACAAACTTTAAATTTACGTTAAATTTAGCTGCTACAAATTCGGAGAAGTCAGCGTGTATTATACAAAAGGAATTTTACAAAGTAAAACGTAGTCTGACCATGGAGGTTCACCATAATATACGCTATGGACTTTTTTTAAATTTATGTTGAATTTAGCTGCTGGAAATTCTAAAAATATTTCAGTGCGTATTATACACGATGAGTGAATGCAAGATCATTTTTCATCGATTCCAGTAAACAATATAAAGGGAATTAATAACAATTTTTATTTTTAGTCGGTACGAACCGAATAAAAAAAGGGACAGGAAATGGGGAAGAGCCATGATCGCTTACTTCCTGAAAGAACATGGCACATATATGTATATATGTTGAAATGCCTGCCTTAATGGTATGGTTAAAAAATAAAAAGAGAATCACAAAGAAATCCCAAGGCGTATAAAAATAGCGTAAGATTCTTTCCCGAAACTAAGCAAAGTATTAAGAGAAAAATCGTTATAATAAATCGTTATTCATAAAAAGGAAAAAATAGTTAAAATCAAAAACAAAAGTGCCAAACTGTTATGCAGTGAAAAAATTGGACACTTTCCAGGCTGACGGTAAAGTCTTAACGAACGAATGCCTAGACTACTATATAATACCAGTTTTTATTTTTTATTTATGATTATTTGAAGAAAAAAAAAGATGAATATTTTGAAAGCTAACAATGCGACAGAATAAGCGCGCGGATACCCACAAATAAACTGAGCCAAGTTATGGACAATGTCCTTCTTCTTGGGTTTCCCAAGCATACAAACAAACAAGTATCGAAAAGCTCATTCTAATCGCCACCTTTCCTTTCTATATTAGTAATTTCAAATCTTAGAGGCCCCTTCAACTCAGAAATATATATATATATATATATATATATATACATATTACATATAAGAGAAATTCAAAAATACCCTATATGTATAGCTATTTCTCCAAACAAGCATTACCTCCAAATCCCTCGGTGTTGACAGTCCTTGCAAAGTAATTCTTGTGGGGAGAAATAGCTATACATATGAGGTATTTTTGAATTTCTCTTATACGTAATTTATTTATACATGCTCTGTAATAAATACATTGATCTCTCTTTGTGGATCAGTTTTAATGTTTTATATTATTAGAATTCACTTGTATTATTTACCCACGGATTTTTACCTATATATATATATATATATATATATATATATATATATATATATATATATATCAAATCATGTCTCCCAGGAACAGCAGTTTAGTCATCGACTTTCTCCTCCATTCATCAATTAAACTCCTCACTCAATTATCCAAAGGGTTTATCCTCCTTTCACAAAGAATTGTCGACACAATTATCACATTTTATTGTTAAATTTTGAAGAGTCCCTTTTGACGGTCCATATAAAAGTCCCTATTATGGTGTCATCATTTATGCAAATGTAGATCTCACCTTTTGTCAAGAAAATAACAATCGACAGTAACATTCGTCAGAAATATTTTTCACGTCTTATATTCTTTATTTAATTTCCAATTTTATAAGAAATAAGAAATATTTGAAAGAAAATATCAACACATTCCATATATCAACAAATATATATATATATATATATATATATATATATATATATATATATATATATATATATATATATATATATATATATATATATGATAAACCAAATATTACACACAGATACTCGATTAAGGTACGTACGAGAAACCGGGTGTGTCATTGAATAAATTTAGATGAAAAATGTCTCCGTGTGAAAGGAAATGGTTTGATCTTTTTTTATTTTATTTTTTTTTCATTATTGCTTTCTTTTTCATCATGAGCTTTGCAAAAAACAAAAACATTCAGTATACAAAAAAAAAAAAGTGAAAAAAAAATGGAGACGATTTCACCAGAAAAACGCTTAAACATCAACAGCACAAACAGACGACAATCTCAATGTGTGCAGGGTCCACAATTGCTTCTAAAATCTTTCAAACTCTTTATTAGAAAACCTTAGACCCATTTTTATATTTTGTCACATGGGTTAGCTTGGGTTAGTTGTCGCAGTCAATAACAATAACACTAATAACAAAAAAAACAAAATGGTGTCACAGTTACGCCGTAGCAGTCCCAGTATTAACGTCGTATGTCTGTGTGTGTTTTTGAAATAAAGATTTATTATTTAAAAACAAAAAAAAACAAAAAAAACGTGTCGGCAATGGTTCATGTCAACTTCCTAGAGGTAATGGGGACATTTTTAGTACTGTTTAACTTTCTAGTCAATTTGCTGGTCTTATATTTGCAGACTGTCCATGAGAATTAATTTTGGAGTATTCGACTGTAGAAACTATTTCGTCTTGAACGTACAAAATTGCTATTGTTCCAACTGTTATCGGCGTCTCTTTAACCAGTTGATTTGTACCCCCTGGCTAGACATTATCCCCAGCTTTTTTACATGATCGCTCAGCGTTGGGGTTGCCTCTTTTCATGAAACAGACGGCCTTTGTGTGATATTTGTATGCCTCTCATTACTAAAGAAAAAAATGGAAAAGACAATCCGAGAAACAAAAAAAAACAATAGAAGAAACGGCAATTTCGATAAGCAAAATTTATCCATCTATCAATGTACTTTTATCAATCTATCTATGAAGTTATATCTCAATATATCTTGGTACGGATCAAAGTGAAATATATATATATATATATATATATGTTTAAATAAGGTGTATTTTGGCAGCAAGAATTATTTCAAACATGTTTGGTTGAATAGTATCGTCAAATTCTGTCTGTCCAATTTTTTATTAACTTTTCAAATTTCCTAATTTCCTGATATAATCGATAAATTTACCAATGTCCATTTTTTTTCCTTTTTATTGTAGGTTAACTCAGGCGTTCTGTCGATTACGGGAAGTAAGCTAACGTAATTAACCAAAAACTGATACATAAACATTACCTAAAACAGAATTCTTGAAAATGAATGTAGTAACATTCGAATGTACCCAGGGGTAAAAAAAATAAAAATGATTTTGGTAAATTTTCTGATTGTATAAATTATAAACAACTAATTCGTAAATTTGAAAAGTTTATCAACAATTGGATTAGCAGAACTTGTCGATATTATTCAACCAAAATGCTTGAAAATATATATATATATATACATTGTAGATATGGGTATGTGTTTAAAGTGTTATTTGTATGGAAGAACGAATGTGTTAAATCTCTTCGAAAGACATGATGTCTCTTCCCCCTCTCTCTCTCTCTCTCTCTCTCTTCTTTTCTCTCCTTTTCTCTCCCTTTCCTTTCTCGCACTCTCTTCTTTTCTCTCCTTTTCCTTTACCTGTCTCTTCTTTTCTCTCCTTTTCCTTTCTCTCTTTCCCTTCTTTTCTCTCCTTTTCCTTTCTTTCTTTCTCTTTTTCTTTTCTCTCTCTCTTCTTTTCTCTCCATTTCCTTTCTCGCTCTCTCTTCTTTTCTCTCCTTTTCCTTTACCTGTCTCTTCTTTTCTCTCCTTTTCCTTTCTCTCTTTCTCTTTTTCTTTTCTCTCTCTCTTCTTTTCTATCCTTTTTCTTTCTCTCTCTTCTTTTCTCTCCTTTTCCTTTCTCTCTCTCTCTCTCGACATAATCGTCTGCCGTCTCGAACGATTTACCGCCCTTTGCTCTGTTTTTGACTTTTTCATTAACTGATGCTGTTAAAAAATATTCCACTCTTTAAAGAATTTGTTCGCAAGTTGTACAAATAACACGCAAAATAAAATTTAAAAAAAACAAAAAACAGGTGAATATTTTACAACAAACTACCATGTCTGATGAAATATAAGGTCTACTTTTCCACAAAAGTTTTATAAATCTCTAAAAATTCCAAAATAAAAGTTAAATCTGTCGAATAACGGCGACCTGCGTATGCATATTTTGTATACTTGTTTATTTGAAATTGAATTTATTTATGAAAAGGAAATTTTCTAAGAAACAGTTACGGAAACTTAAAGTCAATATTAACCGGCCTTTAATTATTTTGAAATCTTAATACAATTCTGCACAGTAAATATTTACATGTTTAAAGATATGTTCTCAAAGAAATCAAATCGATTGAAAACTTAATTTTAAGCCCTGAACCAGGAAATAGAACTTGTTTCGAATGTTTTAATGTCTTTTTTTTAATGAAATATTCTGTGAGAGAGCCGTTAATAATTTTTTTAAAGATTTATTCTCATTTATTTAGTTGCAATTTTGTAATATTTTAAATTATATCTTTTTCTGAACGATTCTGAATTATTGTTCTTCAAGAATTACGTTTTAATAATTGGGAAAAATAACGTTTTACAAGGTAATTTCAAGATCTGTTTTCTGTCACAATTTAAATAATCAATGAAATGAGCTATTTAAATCTTAATTTTGCATGCGCACGCAAGTGGACGTGGCGTTATTCTCCATTTTTACCAAATAAACTGTTTTTGAATTGGGATGAAATGGGAAAATGGGTGAAGTCCCAGTAATATTCAATGTTTTTGTTTTTTTTCACTTAATATTCCCCATTTCTCTTGTTTCAAGAGCTATGTATTAATACAACCAGTTCTGTTTTTACGGTGCAGTCATGCTTTTCTTCATTATCAAAATGTTAGAAAACCTGATTAAGAAACCTTGAAGCAATAAACACTTAACTATTATCGATATTTTTAATCATTCTTATCACAAATTGAAAGAGGTAAACGTTTTGATACATATTTGATGTAAGTTTTCTAAAACTGGACTCAAGAGAAAGGGTAATTCATGATTCGTGATCTTATCACTGACTCTCATTGTCCAATTATACTCATGTAGACCTTTCGCGTTGGTTAAAATAGTTTTCAGTTTAATTTTCCGTAACCTTGTTACCATTACAAGCTATTCTGTTTAATTTTAAGAAGAAAAACATCTTTACTTATTCATTTTTTTTTAAATAACGGGTTAAAAACAAATCAAAAAATAAACGTGACATGTTTTTTTTAATTATTCGAATAAAGAAATTCAGCTGTATTTGTAAATGAATATCCAATCCAAAACGAACTTGGACTGTTGAGTTTGTTTTATTTTGCCTGATCATCATGAAGAATTGAGTTTCTGGTTAAAATTGTTTGATTTTTTTTTTTTTTTTTTTTTGTATCTTTTCTTTTATGTACAAAACATGTGAACATGTATTTTACGATCGGGTGTCAATATGTCAGTGAGAGAAAGAAAAAAAATGGACGCATTGGACGAAACGAAACGAAACCAAACCGGAGAGACGGAGAGAGAGATTGACCCACTTCTGGACGTCAACAATTTCTTGACGATCTCTTTTTGGGTTTCGAATAATATCTAAACATTATTACATTTTTTTTTCTTTTCTTAATTGTAACAAAGATGTGGTTTTAATCCTCGGCTTTAATCCGGCGAAAGATATGAAAAAGAAAACAAAATATGAATAAGAACTAATCCTGAATAAGACGTACATCCAACATGCGAAGATTAAAAAAACGATCTTGATATTTTATCATATGAATGAGACGTACATACAACATTAGAACCAATTTCAATCAAATGATATTATTTATACAAAGTAAATAATTACAAAAAAATTGGGGCTTTTTTATCTGTGTGTTGGATACGCCATTTTTTTTTTTTTTTTTTCGGATCATAAGACCAAAATTCACGCATATAGAATTGTCCGAAATTTGATCTTTCTCTAATAAAGTTCTTTTTTTTCTTTCTTTTTCTTTTTTTTTTCCAAAATTCTTTAATAGTGCAACATAATGACTTGATAATTCATTCTATTTGATTTTTTTTCTTCTTCAAAATTATAAAGTTCTTTTATAAATTGATTTGAAATGGTGATACTTAAATTAATTAGGCGCTGGTAAGATTCGAACACTGTACCTGGCGTCAGCTCTGTGGAACAGTTAAGGCATTATAACAGAATTAGTTATCCCTAAAAAGTTTTCTACATAAGTAATCTAGGACACTTACAATTAACGCTATTGTATCGCGTAAAAAGAAATTCTGCTTCTTAAATAATTAAATGTAAGCAACTTCAAAAGAAAGCTAACATGACTAGAACAATAACTATTTCCTTTATTTCACAACTGAATTCTTTCTTTTTTCTTTCTTTTTTCTACATAAATAATCTAAGATTTTTATCTGCACAATAAACTCAATTGAGGCATGTACGAAAATGTTTTCTTATGAAATTATTAAAACTAAAATTAAAGTTAGCCCAACACGAAGCAAAAGAAATAAAAATTAATATATCGGCATCCTGATCTATCCTACTTATAAATATTCTGTTATTATGGTAAGACTATGGTTGCTATTTAGTGTCTAGTTACTATAACAACAGGATATCTCATTAATAAGAAATAGAGATGCGGCTGCGTGACTGATAAATATATAAAGTTACTTCGTGTTTTATATAGAGAAATAATGCTGACTATATAGGTTCGAATCCAACTGGTGTCTGTTGATTTATTTATAAATTATTTTATTTTACTTTCATATATAAGCACGTTATCTTGACATAATATTTGACAATGTCACTTGAAAAGAAAGAAAGGCCATTAAAATTTATATTAAAAAAGGAACTGCTTCAAATGTACGAAAAGGGGGCATACTGTAGTGTTCTCGGACCAACCAAGAAGTCCTTCCAAAACAAAATTTTAATGTTTGATCATTTGGTCGGACTTTGGAAAGTGGTTCAGACCGAGAACTTTTCAGCATCCTTTTAGATTTCAAGCGATAGTAATGTAAAAAAGAAAGATTTAAAAATATAGCACTATGTAAATTGACTGGTCGGCGCGGAAAAAAATAGGGGAGAGGTTTTTAAGAAATCATTTTGTCAGCATTCATTCGAACTCCCACGAGTCACGACATTTGTCAAAATTGAAAAGTATAGATTTTTATTTTATCATTTTAGAAGAGGCACCATGCTCACAATATGAATATAGTATCAAATCGATCCATGACTTTTAACAGAGTTAACTGTACTTTGTTTTTATTTACAAATGTAAACTTTGAGACTGTGCTTACATCTTTCATAACTGGATACTGTTACAATTTGGGAAATGGTCATCATGAATATTTCACAGTTATCAAGTTAGTAACCAAAGTTTTCAAACCTTAATGAAAAAATAAAATAAAACAAAGAGCAGATAACTCTTTATAACGTCGGGGATCAGTCTGATGCTGTATTTATATCATGAATAAGCCTTCTAAAATCATAAATAAAAATGTATATTTTTCGATTCTGACAAACGGCGAGGCTTGAGAAGAATTTAATGAATGTTAATCTCTCAAAAACTATTCCCTAAAATTAATAATTTCCTAAAATATTCTTCTTCATATTTTACGAGCGGACCAGACAATTTAAGTAGTGCCAAAGATCTTAATGGCGATGAATATTGGCCAATCAATAAGAATTTGCAAATAAATAGAATGAAATCCTGCCATCTAAGCTAGAATTGTTTGGGGACAGACAAAAAAAAATATCACGAAAAAAAAAAAGGCCCACTCGATGATATGAGCGATTTTTTTTAATATTATAGTTTTGGTGTAATCTTTGGGGTTTCACAACAAAATACAAAATACAAAAAGTTTTATTTGTTGCGTTTTGTCTTTTTATTGTTTGAGTTTTAATTTTTCAATATCAATTGTTGTTTTTGTTTTTTGTTTTTTGTTTTTTTGTTTTTTTTTAATGTTATTTTTTTTCTCTGAATGAATAAACCCGGTCTAGAATTGAAATTTCTTCCTTTGACTCTACAGCGGTGACTTCTTCTTCTTCTTCTTAAAATTAGGGGCACAATTTTAATGTTTCCTATTACGAGTAGAGACGAAACTATTTTCTCTTTTTCATTTTCTTTCTTCGTTTTTTTTAAATTCTTTCCGTAGGGAACTATTAAATTTGCCATCTTCCTCAGAATAAACCTAGAGATGTAAGCATTGATGTCTTTCAGCAACATCTTTCTCTTGTCACCGCGTTTGGCAGATGTGCAGCAGATGTCGCTTGAAAATCGGAAATGAATTGGTTTAAGATTTTAGAAGACAACAAAAGCAAGAACGGCAAAGAGAATGTTGAAATTGCTTTTCAGAGGAGGAATACAGTTACGTTTTCAAACAAAAAGCCTTTAAAATTGCGACTGGCGTGTTTCTCTGGAGTAGACCAACATATCGTCAATTCTGACAACACTTTCAGATTCTAAATTTATGTGATGCTCATCCTTGACAAAATTCGAAAAAAAATGTAACAAATTTATATATATATATATATATATATATATATATATATATATATATATATATATATATATATATATATATATATGATGAAAATGTGGAAAAGACAAAGCAAATTCCGAATATGTGAGTTTACTGTTTTTTATTTTGTTTTTTGTTTTGCTGTCAACGTCAGACGTTTCGGTCTAATAGACCATCTTCAGGACATGGTTATTGGAGACATATTTATATTAAATTTAAGTTAAAATGAAGAGACGATAGATACAGGACTAGTCAGAAACAGAAAAACTGAAATTCTAACGTCAGTGTTCTCTTTCTTGGATTTGGTTACGCTGGCGCCGCGTGGGCAGCGCTGCGAAAACGCGCTAGCAAGAAAGAGATTTTATCTTAAGTGGAAAGGGGGAATTCTATTTAAAACTATAGCTTATCGGTACGTTTGTCAAGCATTAACCTTGCTAGGAAAGCTGATATGTTAGCGTAACCGAATCCAAGAAAGAGAACACTGACGTTAGAATTTCAGTTTTTCTGTTTCTGACTAGTCCTGTATCTATCGTCTCTTCATTTTTACTTAAATTTAATATAAATATGTCACCAATAACCATGTCCTGAAGATGGTCTATTAGACCGAAACGTCTGACGTTGACAGAAAAACAAAAAACAAAATAAAAAACAGTAAACTCACATATTCGGATTTTGCTTTGTCTTTTCCACATTTTCATCATACCGTTGGATCTACATCTACATATTTGCTTACACACACACACACACACATATATATATATATATATATATATATATATATATATATATATATATATATAAAGTAATGACTAAGATATTATTTGCATATCTTGCATGTTTTTATCTGGTTGACATTAAAAGTTTTGTGAAATACCAAAATGTTCGGCCACTCCTGTAGCATTCTTCCATACGTGCTTCCACATGTCAACTAAATAAAAGTATAAAAAATTATACAAAGTATATCATAGTCATCTTTTTATATATAAGGAACATACAAGGATATTTGCTATCAATATATATATATACTCTCGACTGTCCCGTCGAATTCGACGTATCACTCCACAGGAAACCGACAGTCCGACAACAGCACATGAGATTTGATTATAATGGTGAAGGTTTCGAGCAGTAACACATCCACACTTTTTGAAGGGCCGAATACAGAGACCTGGTGGACTAAGTGCAACAAGGTCCCCAAACGACCCTCTGCAGGTTTTGAATTCAGAGTTGTCCTTCTCCTAGACCAGTTGCCATCCAAGGCTATAGAACCCAGTCTGTCCTGCTATTCACCCATAGCTGGAGGGAGAAGAAGAGGATTCACACCTTTCACAATGGTATTAGCACGTAAGCGAATGTAATGGATTCGACTGGAATTCGAACTCGGCTCTCCGATTCCTCAATCCAAGCCGCTATCCATTACTTCACCGTGCCTCCAATATATATATATATATATATATATATATATATATATATATATATATATATATATATATATATATATATATATATATATATATATATATATATATATATATATATATATATATATATATATATAGTAAAGGTAACAAATCCGTTGGTATATAGCCCAAGTGGATCCTAGTAATATAAAATCTTAAAACTGATCCACAGAAAGAGCTCAATGTATTTAATATTACAGAGCAAATAATAGGTACCTATAAAGATTCGCTAAAAAATGAATATACATGATGGAAAAATGTCCCAATTCTGAATATGGCTAAAATCAGCCATTTTTAGTGATTTCAAAAACAAACTCATTCCAATCAATTTAAACTCCTTTTGAAATGCAGCAAAATATTTTACTTATTGGAAATATTAAATTTAATCTATTAGCTTGAAATAAAAATAAAAGCTTCAAGAAAAAATTTTCTTTTTTAAAATTCATTTTAAACCTTAAGTATCGCTTTTCTTTGGAGTTATATATTTCTATGAAAATTTCTCGGACATTCAGGCCGGTAAATGTTATTTAATACTGTTTATTATAAACAGAGCATTTACTTAAATACTTGTATCTATAAAAAGAATGTTAAACATAAAAATGTCTTTATTTTATATATATATATATATATATATATATATATATATATATATATATATATATATATATATTACAGCCAAAAATCACCTCAACATGGGGATGGTCTATTTCAAGCTGGTCTGTACGCAGCTTTCATCAGCCCCTAAGTGTCTGTCTCGAAGCATTGTTTTACATTTATTTTCAATGTCAGTCCTCCTCTGGTAGATGTCTTGTTAATGAGAAGGTTCTTCGGTTAGCGACTGGTGGAGGGCGTAAGGTATCTTATTCCGGGGAAGTGGTCAGGAGTTGGAGTTTATTTATGGCCATAGCCTTTCGTTGTTTGTAGCTAAATTTCGGTTCCAAGTGTGTTTTCCTGGGATTCACAGTAAATAGTTTTTATACTACAGGTGTCCAATATTATTAATAAATGATGGGGGATTTAAACTTAAAACCAGTTAAGATTAATGTGAATTAGTTGAATGATAGATTTATAGATTGTAGGTAATACCAGAGCACCCAATGGAATTTGATCATGCTGTCCAACACACTTATATATGCGTACATTTCTTCACACATACATATATGTATATTTACATATACATACATATATGCAACTATACGCACACATACAACTCCATATATACACACGCATGTATCCTTGTATAATTTTGAATCTGTTCCTATGTCTACATTTCGTGATTAGTTCTCTCCGTTGATTTAATAGTTTGCATTGATCTTTAAATTTTATTAACCTGATTTTTTCTTATAAGCATAGCTTGCACCTATCTATCTACCAGAGGAGGACTGTCATTGAAAATAAATGTAAAACAATGCTTCGAGACAGATACTTAAGGACTGATGATAGCTGCGTACAGGCCAGCTTGAAATAGACTATTCCCATGTCGAGGTTATTCTTATTTTATTGTTATAAAAAAATATATATACTCTGTTATAATAAATACATCGAGCTCTCTGTTGTTCAGATTTAATAATTAATATTACTAGGATCCACCCGGATTATATACCAACGGATCTATTACCTGTACTATATATACGTGTGTGTGTTTGTGTGTGTGTGTGTGTGTGTGTGTGTGTGTGTGTGTGTGTGCGCGCGCGCGCGCCATATTTAATGGAAAGTGCTCAATATCTGTGATAGAGCTAATAGATGCGGTTGCTTGGATAGTAGTTTGTAACTACATATGCGTGTGTGTGTCAATGCGTCTACATATGTGTGTATGTGTGAGTACATGTGAGTATGTCTGCCGGCGCAAATAGCCGACCTGTAAAGCTTCAAAGCCATCCCCACCTGTTCCCCCCTATTAAGAGGACAATACTACACGTGAATCGCGACAATCCTGACATCGAAATAGACAGAATGGAAGTTGCGTAAATACGTGTGCTCGTCCGTATGAATGTGTAACTACGCCGGACCCAAGATTATGAATGTGGGTGTGTATGTACATACGAACTAACATGCATACGCCTATATGCATGTGTGTCTATGGATATGTGAGTGTCATCCCAGACAAACACAGAAGAAAGAATTTTACCCGCCATCACACACAAATAATCAAACACAAATGAAACACAAATAGATTCACATTTTAAAAAATAAGCCAGTTTGTCTGAAGATCGTGAAAGCGTGAAACCCGAGGTTCGAAACTACTGTCCATGCAACCGCATATATATATATATATATATATATATATATATTATAATATTTTTTTAATATGATTCCTTCGCTACATAAGAGTTCCATGTTTCAAAAGCGAGAGCCGAGACAATTTAGGATTCCTAAACTTTCGCTTGACGATGAAACGAGACCAGATACCTTAATTCAACTTAATTTCAATAATTATATTGAGGGTCTCGGCTCTCGGTTTTGAAACATGAGAACTCTTATGTAGCGAAGGAATCATATTTTTAAAAAAATATTATAATATAAGCTCTACATCTGTATGGAGCACTGTCCTTTTAAAAATAAAAACAAAAATACTAAAGAACTCCGGATTATTTACCTAACGTGTTCTTTCCTATTTTTCTGCATACCTGCACACACGCACGCACACACACACACACACACACACACATATATATGTGTGTGTGTGTGTGTGTGTGTGTGTGCGTGTGTATAACAGAAATGCGAGAAATAGAAAAAAACAACCATAATAATAATGATAATAAAAATGATATTATTTATCGTATATTATAAGGCCTTTAGACCAAATATAAGCATGATGAGAAAAGATGTTAAAACTTGTCATTTTCAAACACGCCTATTCCCTTTCTCGTGTGTGTGTGTGTGTGTGTGTGTGTGTGTGTGTGTGTGTGTGTGTGTGTGTGTGTGTGAAAGTTTTCTCAGAGTTAACCTGTTGAAAAAGACAATATGTATAAATGTAAAAGACAACAGGATAACTGTATGATTAGCCGACGCGTTTCATCCAATGTGGACTTTTTCAAGGCGAATTTGAGGTAGTTTTCAGTTGACAATATGTATACAATAGCGTTTTTCTATATTCTTCACGTTACCGAGGACATTTTGTTTTGTTGTTAATAGTTACTTTGTTTTTAATAAATTCATTTCGTTTTTGCCTTGAAAAAGTCCACATTGGACGAAACGCGTCTGCTTAAAATACAGTTTTCCTATTGTCTTTTACCTTATATATATATATATATATATATATATATATATATATATATATATATATATATATATATATATATATATATTGATGCATGTTTCATTAAATAATATAGACAAGTGTTGTCTATTTATTTTATGTAAATAACATTGAAGAAAGAAAATCACAATATTGATACATATTTTTAATCCTATCTAAGATTTCGGCTTACATAAGCCATTATCAAAGATGACAATTAGATTACACTATATTAAGCAATACACGGACAAATCAGTAATGATAGTCTGTTTCTGTTTACATGGAAGACTTCCAAGCAACGACAAACTCGTGCATTCAAGACGCAGGAAGCGATAATTGCACCGTAGCTCATGACGTCACACATGACCACGCGAAAGTGAAAACGAGAAGTATTAAGTATGGGAAGCCGCTGGTATAAACCAATAGCTTCTGTTACCAATTATACGCATTTAAGAATATATATATATGTGTGTGTGTGTGTGTGTGTGTGTGTGTGTGTGTGTGTGTGTGTGAGTGTTTGTGTGTGTGTGTTTTGAACAATAAAAATATTAAAAAGTTTAAATTTTCAGACACACTGTGTTGTATATTAATATTTTTTGTTTTATTATTTCAATGAGGTTCCTCGACTAGTTTCGGCCAGCTTGGCCAACATCAGGAGAAAAAAAAATTCCTGCTTGTTAGTAGCAGTGAACTACAGGAGTGAATGACCGTCTCTGAAGAATGTGAACTTTATCTGAATTTTCATTCGTCTTTTATCGTTAATTTTGGTCAGTCCTTGTGTTGGTCAAACGGCCTCTTTCAAGTTGTTTTTAAGATAGAGGATGTGTTGGTCAGTTTGAGAGATTTATTGGTTTCTAGGAATGGGATGTGTATGTTATCTTTTAGTTCTTTGGGACTGTGTAAGATGTGCGATATATAAATATATGATATATATATATATATATATATATATATATATATATATATATATATATATATATATATATATATACGTATGATATATGATATATATATATGTATGTATGATATATATACGTATGATATATATATATACATATATATATACATATATATATACATATATATATATATACATATATATACATATATATATATATACATATATAAAAGACAACACTTAGAGGCGACAGTCTGTTTCATGCTAGATGCAATCGTCGTGGCCTGACGATTGCATCTAGCATGAAACAGACTGTCGCCTCTAAGCGTTGACGTCTATGTTCACTTTTATATTTACACACGCTCTCTCTCTGATATTGAGCACTTTATCCCATAAATATAGCACACTTTAAGACTATATTTCTTCATATATATATATATATATAATATATATATATATATATATATATATATATATATATATATATATATATATATATATATATATATATATATAGTCAATAAATTATGGAAATATTCAAGTGGCCTATCTGGTTAGCCGATACAAGAGTTTCGCATCAAAATACTCATCTTTTATATATCTTACGATAAATGTCAAAATGGCTAAATGTCTTCTTTAAAAATCTGGAAAAAAGAAACTCAATTAGTTTAATGTTTTTTTTAGAGATGAAACATTTTGTAGGATGGATAGTTATGCCGTTAAATGATTTTGCTATCACACCCGGCATATATATATATATATATATATATATATATATATATATATATATATATATATATATATATAGTTTCACGCTTTTGCCATCATTTGGTTTATTTTTTAAAATTGGATCTATTTATGCTTGTTTGACTATGTTTGGTGACAGGAGGAGGAATTTTTCTTTGTGTTTGTTTGGGATGACACTCTTATACACATAGATACATATACATACAGGGGTATGCATTTTAATTCACACAAGCACATTCATATAAACAGTCCGAGGCTAGGCGAAGATATACATCCATGCATTCGGGTATACATACATATGCAGTTGTAATTCTATTTCGGTGTCGAGGCCGAAACTTTTATTATATGTAGCGATGTTACTTTCAACAAGGAGCGGGCAGGGCTGTTCTTGACGCTTTTCAGATCTACCGCCTGCGTTGTCGGAGAAATGTTATAATTGTGCAGTGGAATCAGTGTGACGGGTTCAAATTCTGTCAGGGTCTGTAACGGTCCACTTAGTCATTAGAAAGGCATGAATCCGTCTCACTTGAGTTATGGGTTAAATAACATGACAGTTTGTTGTCTCTTTCTTGATTGGTAGTCAGTTTAAAAGAAAGAAAATCCTGAATTCAAACCAATGCCATAAAGACCGAAATGGGTATTCTTCGTTGTTAAAGCCGGGTTCTGGTCATTTACAGCAACTGACCCTCCACCAACTGTGCTGGATTTCACCTTGAGATGGATTGTGCGGATGGGATATCGGCAAGGTGGAGCTGGAGCCTTTGCTCGCCTAAAAATGAATTAATGTACACGATGTTTCTTCTTAAAGTGAACCATCATAATTTCTTGGGAATTTTAACTATATACATATTATTAGGACGAGTGCTTAGAGCATTCACTTTTCAAACATGAGACCCGGGTTCGAATCTCTTCGTGGTTGATTTTATCAGGAAGGCGACTTCTTTATGTTATCAGTCTGAGGGAGGCGATCCCAGCGTGAGACAAATTTGGAAATTGCCTGACCCAATATTTGAGAGTGAATTTCAGTAGACGGAACTAATGGGTGTCGTCGATGGTTGTCCTAGCATGGAGGGTGATAGTCTTGCCGTAACGCGTTTAAGCATGGAGAGTCTTCCTAGCACGAAGGGTGAGAGACATGCAAGGATGCGTTTAAGCAGTGAGAGTGTTTTAGCACTGAGGGTGAGAGTCTTTCCAGGACGTGTTTAAGCATTAAGAGTCTTGCTAGCACCACGGGTGAGAGTATTGCCAGGACGCGTTTAAGGAGTGATAGTCTTATCATCAAGAACGGTGAGAGAAAGGCCAGGACGTGTTCAAGCAGTAAGAGTCTTGAAAGCACCACGATTGAGAGTCTTGACAGGACGCGATTAAGAAGTAAAAGTCTTGGTAGCACGATGGGTTAGAGTCTGGCCAGAAAAGATTTAAGCAGAAGGAGTCTTGCAAGCAACATGGGTGAGACAATTGCCAAGACGCGTTTAAGAAGTGAGCGTCTTGTTAGCAGAAAGAGTAAAAGTCTTACCAGAACGCGATTCAGAAGTGAGGGTCTTGCTTGTACGATGGGTGAGAGTCTTGCCAGAGGCGTTTAAGCAGTGAGAATCATCACGGGTGAAAGTATTGCCAGGTCGCGTTTAAGCTGTCAGTGTCTTGCTAGCACCACGGGTAAGTGTATTGCTAGGACGTGTTTAAACAGTAAGAGTCTCGATAGCACCACGAGTAAGAGTATTGCCAGGACGCGATTAAGAAGTGAGAGTCTTCCTAGCACGATGGGTGAGAGTCTTGCCAGAAGGCGTTTAAGAAGTGATGTTTTTTTTTAGCTGAACGGTTGAGAGTCTTGCCAGGACGCTATTATGAAGTGAGAGTCTTGCTAGCACGATGGGTGTGAGTATTGCCAGAACGTGTTTAAGAAGTAAGAATCTTGCTAGCACCACGGGTTAGAGTATTGCCAGGACACATTTAAGAAGTGAGGGTCTTGTTATCAAAAAGGGTTAGAGTCTTGCCAGTATGCGTTTAAGAAGTGAGGGTCTTGTTAGCACGAATGTTGATTCTTTTCCCAGAATGCGTTTAAGCAGCGACAGTCTTTTCTGGCACGAATATAATTTATTACCTTGTCGCTGATTATATATTCCATCCTACAACCTCTTTCTCACAGACGAATGGCCTCAAGACTCTCACTGTTTAAATGCGCGCTGGTCTTGTTCAGGCTTTTGATCATTCGAAATAACTCTCTCCCTCTCTCTCTCCACCTCTCTCTCTCTCTCTCCCTCTCTCTCCCACTCTCTCTCTCCCTCTCTCTCTCTCCCTCTTCCACTCTCTCTCTCTCCCACTCTCTCTCTCCCTCTTCCACTCTCTCTCCCACTCTCTCTCTCCCTCTCTCTCTCCCACTCTCTCTCTCTCCCACTCTCTCTCCCACTCTCTCTCTCCCACTCTCTCTCCCTCTCTCTCTCCCTCTCTCTCTCCCATTCTCTCCCTCTCCCACTCTCTCTCCCACTCTCTCCCTCTCTCTCCCTCTCTATCTCCCACTCTCTCCCTCTCTCTCCCCCTCTCTCTCCCACTCTCTCCTTCTCTCTCCCTCTCTCTCTCCCACTCTCTCTCTCCCTCTCTCCCTCCCACTATTTCTCCCTCTCCCCCAGAAACTGTAACTAAGATCCGCTCAGCATGGTTTCTGTCTAACCCAAAGGATGTTGAACGAAACCTAATGTGCCTAAGCAGGCGTCTGCGACAGGGATTAGCTATCCGATCTATTAGACAGGTATACGAGCGGTCAAGCCACAACCATCAGATATACTTAGGTGCCTTATACTTATAATTTGTCTTGATTTGCAATAAACATGTTGTCTTAATAAAAGTGGGGTCGGAAAATCATTTATACGGTTAAAAATTTATTATTTAAATAAGCCGTTTTTTGTAGCGACGAAATTTAGAGAAAATGTAAACAAAAGACACTTACACTTAATATCAGAAAGAAACAATTGAAATGTCTATGACGCATAAAGAGAAAAGACGGCTTGGAAAATTTGATACTTAAAGGACAGAATAAAGGCAAGAGCAACAGAGGAGAACAACACATAATGTATCTAGCTAACTTGAGTAAATGGATGGCGGTTCAGGGTTTAGAGGCAACGAAAAGAGTTAAAAACCTCAGCACAGCATGGAGAGATTATCGTAAAGCCTTTGATAATTTGACACACTCCTCGATCCTTAAAACTTTGGAAATGTACAAAGTCTCCTTTGGTCATAGTAACGTTTCTTAAACACGGCATGAGAATGTGGAAAACCACATTATACTTAAATCACACAAAAGGCACTGCCACCTCCAGCCGCCTGAATATCCGTCGAGGAATCTTTCAAGGAGACTCCCTGTTACCTCTTCTGTTTTGCCTGTCCTTAATTCCCCTCACGCATGAGTAACAGCTATGGGATACAAAGTAAACGAGAAATTATTCAATTACCTACTCTACATGGATGATCTCAAACTCTTTACCAAAGACGGCAATGAATTGAAAGGTCTCCTCAGTATTGCAAAATATTTCAATGACCACGTAATCCATTTCGGATTAGATAAATGTGCAAAAGTAGCATTTTATGAAAGGGAGAACTACAGAAACACACAATAGATCTAAATTGTGTTACAAATTTTAGTGAATTAGAACAAGAAACCTACAGGTACCTAGGAATTAGCGAAGGAGATTGCATACAACATACTCAAATGAAAGAAGAGAGTAAGAAAAGAATACTACAGACGTGTGCATCTGGTATTGAATACCGAGTTGAATTTAAAAACAGAACATCAGCTATAAACACCTTTGCTGTTGCTGTGGTGCAATACAGTTTCAATATCCTTAACTGAACCATAGCTGACATTAAGCGAATGAACGCCAAAACGAGAAAGCTTCTCACATGCCACCGCAGGCATCATCCCAAAGCTGATTTTGATCGTCTGTATGTGCCCAGATCCGAAGGAGGCAGAGGATTATTTCAACTAGAACTTTCTTATAACAATCGGCCTTCAAAGATACCTGGAAACTACAGAAGACAGGATGATGATCGGTGTCAAAGAACATGAAAGAAGTAAGAAACTTTATTCAGTAAAAAAAGGAAGCCAATAAGTTCAAAATGGAGTTTCATTTGGGTGAAGAAATGCAAGCAAAACTTAATCCACCAACAGAAGCTGCAAAAACATTGCAAAAACCTTACAAAAAAAAGCAAAGGCAAATGCAACCGACAAGATACAAAAGCGATGGCAAGATAAACCGCTTCACGGCCAATACTCTGCCCGTACCAAACAAGCTGATGTAAACAAACTCCGTACCCATCAGTGGCAACGTAGTGCAAGGTTAAAAGCTAAAACTGAAGGTTTTATTCTTGCTGCACAGGGCCAATTCTTACTAACTAGAAATTACAAAAGCACACATACTGAAAAATTGTTAGCCCCAAATGCAGATTCTGTGATAAATATCCAGAAACAATTGACCATCTTGTATCAGGTTGCTCGGATTTGGCACCTACTGAATATAAAACCCGGTATGTCAGAGTGGGCCAATATCTGCACTGGAAAATCTGAAACTTTTACGGAAAGGAAACTGAAAGAAACTGGTATGAACACCATCCAGACCCGGTTACAGAAAGAGGGCCGGTAACAATTTGATGGAACTTTAAAATACACACAGACAGAACAATGAAAGCTAATCGCCCTGACAACGTGATCAAAAACAGCAAAGACAAAATGTGCGTTCTTATTGACGTGGCAATGTCTGCAGACTGTAATGTATCTGTGAAGACCTTCCAAAATACTATCAAAATACAAGGATCTTGTAATGGAAATCTCAGAAATAAATGTGGCAGATGAGAACATCAACAATTCCAGTTATAGTTGGAGTTCTTCGGACTGATTGGAAAAGATTCCAATAGACTCATTGAAGGGATTCCTGGCAGCCCATGCCTTAAGGAAATGCAAAAGATTGTTCTCACAAGTACAGTCCACACCTTACGAAAGGCTTTATCTATGTCATTTTTTTTCAAAATTGCCCAGTGGAAAATGACATGACGACATTTCAGACCTTAGGTCTCTGGTTGGGACCCGGAAAGAAATGAGTCTATACCAGAAATCAAAGGAAATAATAATAATAATAATAATAATAATAATAATAATAATAATAATGGAATTTATAATGGCAGCAGACATTTGAAAAATATAAAGATAAAAATTTAATTCAACTTTCTTTGTCTCCGTATACTTTCAGCAGTATGGGCAGCTCTACGTGGTGTAATGGTTAACAAGTTTGTCTCGCTAGATCAATTATGACTGAGTAGTTACTACGATTCTTACTAGGTGCTCCACATTTTCGGCCTTGTGCCACATCTAAGCTACACTTGCAAAATCTTTTGGGCACCTCGACATGGTGTCGTGGTTAGCAAGTTTGTCTCGCTAAATCAGTTACAACTGAGTAATGAGTTCGATCCTCACTGGGTGCGCGATATTTTCGGCCTTATCCCACATCTAACCTACGCTTAGGAAATCGCCATGTACTTGTGGCATACGGATTTTTCGAAAAACAATGGTAATTTTATTTTATAGTAAAGCCTTTTTTTAAAAAAAAACACTTAAAAATGATTTTTATTTTTCTACAATTTCACTTCCTTACTAATTGATAATTGGTGGCTTCATTTTTTAAAATGATCTCAATTTTAGGATGTAAAAAGAAAAGAAGACAAAATTCAAACAGTATTTTATATACATATATATATATATATATATATATATTGGGACTGTTGTCAGAATCAAGACAACGGATTTTATGACGAATTGTAAATGTTGCGGGACTCACCATTCAAACAGTGAACAGCTCCACGTACATTTGTCTCACAAACAATATTTGACGGGCTTGTGTGAGGCCGGGTAAAAAAACACACGAAACATCAATTTTAAACAAACAATGCGTGTATTAACAAAAATAAATGACACTAATGTGTACACAGTCAAAACGAATAGAAAAGACTTACCGTATATACTGGCCTACAAGGCGACCGGGTGTATAAGACGACCCCAAAGATTTTCAAGTTAAATTATAGATTTCGGGCTATGTTCACCGTACAAGACATCCCCACCTCCAATCATATTTTAAAATGTATTGAATTTATTAAATAAATTCAATAAGCATATATTTTCTTTTCACTCAAATTCTAATAAAAAAAAACGTTGGGGGGGTATTGTTCATTTAACTCCCATAATTTACAATAACACATGAGTGTGTGTTATGTTTTTCGGTAGGCTATTAGGGTAGCCTGAATGACTTCCCCCCTGCTAACCATCCACTGGTTCCGCTGTTCTCGAATGGCGATCTTTAAACGGCTTGTTGGGTCACACATCCAGTTAGGTTTTTGTTCACACCATCATCGGAAAAAGGAAGCGAGGCAGGAGTTTAGTCCACCGTCAAAAATCTCCCATGATAACAACTTGTCATAAACCACAGGATTTAAGGATTACATTTATATGCCCAGAGTATAAGACGGCCCCCTATTTTTTTTTTGGTTGGTGTATAAGGTAAAAAGGTCGTTTTGTACGCCGACATATCTGTCAGTTATGTGCCATGCGTGATACACGCTTAGCCGATCAATAAATAGCTAATATTACCATTGCCATTAGAGATGAGGAGAACAGATACTACACTTTGATCCCAGAACGACGGCATAGGAATGACCAAAAGATTAACTGGAGTAATACTGAGTATGGTCTAATGGATAGTGGCTCGGATTGCGGAATCGGAGAGCCGAGTTCGAATTCCAGTCGAATCGATTACATTCACTTACATACTATTACCCTTGGAAAAGGTATGATTTCTCTTCTTCTCCCCCCAGCTATGGGTAAATAGCAGGACAGACCAGGTTCTTTAACCTTGGTTGGCAAGTGGTCTACCGCAGAAAGAAATGGCAATGGTAATATTAGCTGTTTACTGATGAGGAAACATTCAGTATTCATTGGCTGGGCAACCAGTACTCAGTCAGTTATGTGTCATGCGTGATACACGATTAGGCGATCATGTAGCTTTCGATACATGACTGACGAGGCAGATTTTTTTCTCGCAGTCGGTTGCCATTTCTTTCTGCGGTAGACCAGTTGCCATCCTAGGCAATAGAACCCAGTCTGTCCTGTTATTTACCCATAGCTGGAAGGAGAAGAGGAGGATTCATACCTGTCCCAAGCACGAAAGTGAATGTGATGGATTCGACTGGAATTCGAACTCGACTCTCCGATTCCTCAATCTGAACCTCTGTTCATTACTCCACCGTGCCTCATATACGGTAGATATTAAGAATGTACTTGTTTGTGTCTGTGATAAAAGATGTGCATGTGCATGAGTGATCAGCTGTCAGTCGACCGAGGAAACAAATGTGTTCCAGCGGGAACACCTTTATCTACGTCATGCTACATCTTGAAGCAAGAGGAAGAAAGAGGAAGGAAATGTTTGTCTTTTTATAGAGTTAAATAGCGCCACCTAACGGACGTTTGGTGAAGCCAAGTGAGGTAACCGATCGATTCTGGGTTCTCGAAATAAATTCATTCCAAATAGTTCTAATAACCGATTTGTTTGAAAACGTTTTTCCATCAGAATGAATTGCCTCGCCTTTTCACAGATTATTGATTCAAACATTTTTTCTATTTGTTCAAGAGTCCGAAATGTTTGTTTAGTTAACACTTTAACTGCTTTGATCACGTCTTTCTTCTCCAGTATCGTGTATATGTTTGGTAACGGCATCGAGAAATTCACCGTTTGATCAAAGACACTCATACCAATTTCATGTCTCGTTTTAAATTTTTTTTTTTTTTTAGTCTTAATTTGACCTTAATAACTTGTCTCTTAGGTTTGCTGCTATTTACTTACTTCGGAGTCATTAGGGTGTATGTAATAATTAACTAATATATAAAAATACGACAAGACGCAGAGCCGTTGCAAAGGTCTCGAGATCACTCCCCCATAAAGCCGAATCTATGATACGGGCAGGTCCCACTAATCTATGATACAGGGCTCCCCCACCCTAATATATTTCAATTTTCATAAGGTAGTATTCATATAAAATACAAATTTTATTGAACCCTAATTATGTACAATAATCGGTCCTATGCAATATAGGTGAACAATTCAACTAGAAAAGTCATTCCATGTGGAATAAATCAACAATGTTCTGTGGCAATTTTTAACATCAACTTGAATTTTTTATTGTTAAAAGGTTGAATAATTTAACACATTCAACATTATGGATAAAATCTAGTGAACGTTATCATGAGAAAAACAAATTTACGGATGTGGACAAAAAAAGGACCCTAGAATGTCAACATGAAAAATTGTTCATCCTTAATATTGCTATAGATTGTGTAAGTTGCGTTTAGTTTAATTTGTAATGTCTATAAATATAATCAGAAAAAAGCAAATGTCGATATGATAGCGAGGGTCATGAAGCACTGACAGGCGCCTCCATTGAGGCTTGGGTCTCCCCGTTCAGGTTGTTCGGGAGAAGTACGCACCCAGCTGACAAGATGCACACTGATGGAGTGAACTTGCATAGCGTCAACGGAAGTCAACGAGAAACTGACGCATGCGCGTGTTCAATACTTCCTTAGATTGATTCGTGTTAATTTAGGCAGTATTGTGGGCACCCGATGTGGTGTAATGGTTAGCAAATTTGTCTCACGGAATCATTTACGACTGGATAGTGAGTTCGATCCTCACTGGTTCCACCATACTTTCGGTCTCTGCTGCACATCGACATTCGGCTGATGTCGTTTTCGTTCGAGATAAGAGCTGTTCGAGAAGTGAGGTTCCGCTGGAAATAAAGCTAAATGTTTAAGAAAGTCAATATCGTCATTCTTATGGTATGCCAATAATTAAATTAAAACAAAATCAATAATCCTTTCTCCTTTCACTACGAATTCCAATAAATATGTAATTATTATTACATAATCATCTAGTAGCCACATACACAGATATAATACGAGGTTTGTTTGAAAAGTAATGGTGCTGATATGACATATAATTTACTTCAATTCCAAACAACAAACTCCATGTTTTTCCTTTCAAATTAATCCCCCTTAAGTCTAATGGACGTTTCCATCCTTCTCTGTCACGTTTCTATGCACTGCTGGAAGGATTCTTCTTAGATAACCCCTCGGCTCCGTCGTTAAGGTCCCCTTGATGAACTCCATGCCTTCAAAACGGGTCCTCTTGATGGTCCCTTAGAGCCTGGGGAAAAGAGTCACAGAGAGCAAGATCAGGTGAATAGAGACGTACGACAATGCTCTTCTTGGCCCCGAACTGTCGGATACTCAGGGCGTTGTGAGCAGGTTCATCGTCGGGGTGAAGCAGCCACGATTTGTCGTGTCATGTGAAAAAAAATGCAATGGTTACAGAAAGATATGGCAGTGAATATTGGAAATGAAGAAAAGACTTGAAGCAGCAGAAATGTTGTTCTACAGAAGGATGCTGAGAATACCATGGACCAAACATGTGAGCAACGACAAAGTTTTAATGAAGATGTAAACATTAAGAATAGTTATACTTAGCATCAAAATGAGACGGTTGATATTTCTAAGGAGAGAGTGTATGGAAAATTTGATACTCACAAAAGAGATTGAAGGCAAGACAAAGAGAGAGACAGAGACAGATTAATTAAATTGCGTAAATTAAGACAAATCATGACAAGGTAAGATAAATATAGAACGATTAAATTAACTGTCTTTTGGTGACGCAATTCAGCTTTAACGTGATCTGCTTAAAAACAATTCTTTATTTGATTTTTTTAAGAGTCCAACAAAATGTGTATAAATTGTTATTCATTAACAATGAAGACTGTCTTTAATGGGAACATAATGAATAATTCATTGAAATTTAATAAGATAAACAGGAAAATATACGGAACGTCACTGGCACGCCTATCCACGCACCCAGATAGATAGATAGATAGATAGATAGATAGATAGATAGATAGATAGATAATGAGTAGTTTTAGATAGATAGATAGATAGATAGATAGATAGATAGATAGATAGATAGATAGATAGATAATGAGTAGTTTTAGATAGATAGATAGATAGATAGATAGATAGATAGATAGATAGATAGATAATGAGTAGTTTTAGATAGATAGATAGGTAATGAGTAGTTTTAGATAGATAGATAGATAATGAGTAGTTTTAGATAGATAGATAGATAGATAGATAGATAGATAGATAGATAGATAGATAATGAGTAGTTTTAGATAGATAGATAGATAATGAGTAGTTTTAGATAGATAGATAGATAATGAGTAGTTTTAGATAGATAGATAGATAGATAGATAATGAGTAGTTTTAGATAGATAGATAGATAATGAGTAGTTTTAGATAGATAGATAGATAGATAATGAGTAGTTTTAGATAGATAGATAGATAGATAGATAGATAGATAGATAATGAGTAGTTTTAGATAGATAGATAGGTAATGAGTAGTTTTAGATAGATAGATAGATAATGAGTAGTTTTAGATAGATAGATAGATAGATAGATAGATAGATAATGAGTAGTTTTAGATAGATAGATAGATAATGAGTAGTTTTAGATAGATAGATAGATAGATAGATAATGAGTAGTTTTAGATAGATAGATAGATAATGAGTAGTTTTAGATAGATAGATAGATAGATAATGAGTAGTTTTAGATAGATAGATAGATAATGAGTAGTTTTAGATAGATAGATAGATAGATAGATAGATAGATAGATAGATAGATAGATAATGAGTAGTTTTAGATAGATAGATAGATAGATAGATAGATAGATAGATAGACAGATAGATAGATAATGAGTAGTTTTAGATAGATAGATAGATAGATAGATAGATAATGAGTAGTTTTAGATAGATAGATAGATAGATAGATAATGAGTAGTTTTAGATAGATAGATAGATAGATAGATAGATAGATAGATAGATAGATAATGAGTAGTTTTAGATAGATAGATAGATAGATAGATAGATAGATAGATAGATAGATAGATAATGAGTAGTTTTAGATAGATAGATAGATAGATAGATAGATAGATAGATAGATAGATAATGAGTAGTTTTAGATAGATAGATAGATAAATAGATAATGAGTAGTTTTAGATAGATAGATAGATAGATAATGAGTAGTTTTAGATAGATAGATAGATAAATAGATAATGAGTAGTTTTAGATAGATAGATAGATAGATAGATAGATAGATAATGAGTAGTTTTAGATAGATAGATAGATAGATAGATAGATAGATAGATAATGAGTAGTTTTAGATAGATAGATAGATAGATAGATAATGAGTAGTTTTAGATAGATAGATAGATAGATAGATAGATAGATAATGAGTAGTTTTAGATAGATAGATAGATAGATAGATAGATAGATAGATAGATAGATAGATAATGAGTAGTTTTAGATAGATAGATAGATAGATAGATAATGAGTAGTTTTAGATAGATAGATAGATAATGAGTAGTTTTAGATAGATAGATAGATAGATAGATAGATAGATAGATAGATAGATAGATAGATAGATAGATAATGAGTAGTTTTAGATAGATAGATAGATAGATAGATAGATAGATAGATAGATAATGAGTAGTTTTAGATGGATGGATAGATAGATAGATAGATAATGAGTAGCTTTAGATAGATAGATAGATAGATAGATAGATAGATAATGAGTAGCTTTAGATAGAGAGAGATATAGATAGAGAGAGGGAGAGAGAGAGAGAGATAGAAGCTATGTCTGAAAAGTATGATGACTGTGTCACAGACACTTTATTCCAATTTCAAACAACAAACTACATCGTTTCTCTTTCAAATAACCCCCATTGTGTCTAATGAAATATTCCATCCTTCTCCGTCACGCTTCTATGCACTGCTGGAAGGATTCTTCTTGGATACCCCACAGCTCCGTCGTTGCGGCTCTCTTGGTGGCCTCCACGCCTTCAAAACGGGTCCCTTTGATGATCCCTTTGAACTTGGGGGGGAAAAAAAAGAAATAATTACACGGAGCAAGATCAGGTGAATAGGGAGATTATTCTAGTATGGCGATAGTTTTCTCGAGCAAAAGAGACAGATGATCAGGGCGTTGTGAGCACACGCATTGTCGTGGTGCAATTCTCGCATGTGAAAAGACAAAAATGCAATGCTTGCAGACAGCTAAGATTATAAAAACCATTCTGAGTTGGCTTTCGTCATGGACCACCAAAATATCATTGCGGACGCCCAATTCGTTATATTTTGCGTGTGAACCCCCAGAAATATTAAGAGCCTATGTGAACACCGGTTGAAACCGCTGATGTAAATGAAATCGGCTAGATAAAAAAAAATTAAATTAAAATTTAAAATTCCCGGCATCCCTCGTTCGTGCAACGTGTAGTCGCACCAACATAACAAATTTAGTCCGACGAAGTCCTAAAGGGTTGTTTACTCAAACACGTTTAACTGCTAAATATAACATTTATAGTAAATGGAAATAATATAGGATTAAAAAGAAATCTATCAGTTATCAAATATTAGTTTCTAAACTCGATAATAAATACTTTGCTACTTCTTGCTTTCCTGTTTTTTTGGAAATCCTTTTCGGTCATTACGTCATTCAGAACTCGAGTGAACCGTCTGATCCATCTAACTATAGGCGTATTCTCCTTCTACCTCTTTTTGGCAAAGTACTAGAGGCTGTGGATTATCCCACATGAGTTTACTAAAAAGAACAAAGGGTTGTGGATTCCGGGAATGGAATCCTGCACAAATAAATAAACAACTCCAGTAATTGAGATAGAAAAATAAGTGTATTAAACGTAAGAATACAGACTTGAAGTGAAGATTAGTAGTCCAGGAATACGGGTTAGTAGAAAGTATATGTACAAGTCTCTGTAAGTGAAGCCGTAATTATCTCTCTCTCTATCTATCTATCTATCTCTATCTCTATCTCTCTCTCTCTCTCTCTCTCTCTCTCTCTCTCTCTCTCTCTCTGGACTCTCGTATAACTCTCTGTGAACACCCTGTGTCTCTCTCCGTGTCTCTCACCCTATCTCAATGTATCTCCTCTCTGTCAGTATAAGTATACTTTGGACGAGTCCATCTTGTGTAAAAGGGGAGAGCCCCACAACACAAAGGGAGACGCTCCTTAAACCTATGAATAAAAAAATAATATTGTCATCCATTCATTTTCCTCTTTCATAAGCCTGGCTATAAGATGTAGTCGCACGTGGGGAAAAAAGTGCCCCCCCATTGGGGTACGTTCACTATAGTGCCAATGTATTATTTTTCTCTAGGACCTATTTTTGCTCATTCACACACGTGTTGTGGGTCGGTGTACGCGTTGAGAGATAAACACGTGTGTCTCCTAAAATTCCCACATCCAACATGGTAGGTTGAGTCCACCAAAAAAAAAATGTAAAGAAATAACAAGGACAATATATATGTGTCCAAAAATATCACAATATATTAACAATAAAGGGTTACATGTAAAATAGAATATTGTTATCTGTTACTGGACAATGAACATGAATGAAGAAAACATATAAGCTAGTGAATTGTCTGTGCTTGTGTATTTTGGTGTAGGAGAAAGTTCTAGAAAAAAATGAAGTAAAAAGTGCGTGCATACATGTGTATGTGTATTGTTCATACGTGTCCCAAAAAGGGAACACGTTAAAGTCGCGAGAAACTTACATGTTGACGTCTCTGCGGAAAAAAGAGAAAAAGTGGGCCGAGAAAAGATATCGCCGAGTATTTATAGTGCCGGAAAGCGTCGTTTAGTAGCGGTTTCTTCTAAAGTCTTCTTATTATATTTCACTCCTAGTAACCCCCTTGCGTCTTAGTGGCGTTATCGCCTTGCTAAAGGTGAACTGATTGAAAAAGAATTACAGGCAATACTTGTTTTAGATTTTGTAAATAAAATGTATTCCTTGTTACATGGAATTTATATTTGTGCTGATGTAGATATGAAATTTTTTGACACCAAAAATGGGGCCACAAGGAAGAAAAGGTTGAGAAATCGTGCACTTTCTATAACAAGGAATCCCTCCCCTAACGAAATTGAATAAAGTGAAAATAATGATTGAAAAATTTTCCCAAACTTGTATAATTATTAAAAAAAAAAAAGAAAGATTTTAGGCAAGTTTATCACCACCTGAAATAACGAGCAATTGGATAGAAAAAAACAACTTTTGTTGTGCATTTAAAAATATTTGAGACTAATTTTTTTCAAAGTACCGCTTATGATTGTGGAAGTAGAAATCGAGAAAAAGTACCTCCTTTTAAAAACCGCTTTGCATTTTCAACTTATTTTTTAAACTAATCGCCATTATGATTTTCAACAAAAAAAAATCAATATTACTTGATTTCATACAAATAAAAGCATTCTTTAACCTTCGCGCCGAAAAAAAAAAACGGAGGATCAAAAGGACGTGTTTTCCTTGATACCGCTATTATTTTAACTACCACTACTCCTCGAAAATGTTTATTGTTTTAAAATGCTATGAAAATCTAAACATATGATGAAAATGAATTTATACATTTTCTTTGTTCTTGAGAATTGACAACAAAAATAATAATTTCTATTACCAAGTGGTTACCCATCTAAGTAGTGACCAGGCTCGAAGTTGTTTAACTTCTGTAATTATACAGGAACCGTTGTTTCAACGTGATATGGCCGTAAGCCACTCAAAAACTGAAAACGTGTTTTGTTTTGTTTTTATGTGATAAAGACTTAATTCCTTGTTTTAAAAACGGAAACAGGAAAAAAAAGCATTTTTATTTTATTTTATTTCGGTCCGTCATCTTTATTCGTAATTTGCTGAGTTTCGTGTATATTTTAAGATAGGATTCCCTTTTATCAAATCACAGATTCATATCAGCTGAAGGCATAGCAAAAATGAAAGCGTTGTTGGCAGGACCGGATTATGACCTTTTGGCGCCCTAATGAAATTATACCCCATCCCTCTTGAGAAGCCACCCGTCTTTAAAATTTTTACTCGTGATATATTTTAGTGATGTTTATATAGCTTGAATTAAACTTATTGAAAATTCTTTAAATACACCAAAATAGCTATCTTCTGTTTGTCAATAAAATATTCTTCAAGAAATACCACCATTTTATGCCAAAGCAAATGAACACATATTTCAACACAACTGTATTTAAAAAAAAAAAACAGATTTTTATAACCGGCATTATAACAATAAAACAAGATAAATATGTTTGCCATGCTGACATCATTTCAGTTTATAAAACTATTTCGAAGTTATGAGAAAAATAAAATCACAGCTTTATAAAAACTGCTGAACTAAAATCAAACAGCTTATCTACTTGAAAATCAATGGCATAAATTAAAACTTTACTTTGCTTTGCTTCCTACAAAGTCAAATAAATATGAGTTTGTCATATTGATAGCAATTTATTTTATGAAACTATTTTTAGAAATGATATCTTGAAAATTAAAATCAGTTTTATAAAAATTTCTACGATTTAAGCATTCTAAACTAAAATCAAACCTGTTATCCACTTAAACTAAAACTTTCTTTTCTTTGCTTTGCTTCCTGCAAAGGCAAATAAATACGTGTTTCTGCCATCGTCATCATTCCAGTTTATAAAACTATTTAAACATTATAACATGTAGGAAATTAAAATGATTGCTTTATAAAAGCTTGAGGCACCCTAGACTGCATCCTATAATAGCCTAAAGGATAACCCGGCCCTGGTTACCCAGACTATCCTGCTA
Organism: Acanthosepion esculentum; assembly: GCA_964036315.1. Taxonomy (NCBI): domain Eukaryota; kingdom Metazoa; phylum Mollusca; class Cephalopoda; order Sepiida; family Sepiidae; genus Acanthosepion; species Acanthosepion esculentum. The sequence goes on along the minus strand of OZ038500.1, from coordinate 12,748,907 downwards.
TTTACACATAGCTGGGGGGGGGGGGTGAGAAAAGGTGGATTAATCTATTTCCACGTTGCCTTTAATTAGAAGAGCCTAAAAAATCAAAACCGATTCATTGCTTTGAATTTGGTGAAATAATTAAAACGCGCTCAACTTGAAAAAGAATTAAATTCTGGAAAAATTTGTCCTAAATTATATTTTTGTACTTGGAGAGATTTTTATTCCCGATGTGCACATCAAATAAAAAATGATTTTTTTTTTTGTAACAAAAGGAATCATACCTGTTTCAGTTGTGCCCCACACCCTTAACTTAATAAAAATCATTGAAATGTGACCCTTAGATTGAGGTTTGGGATTCAGAGTCGTCCTAGACCGGTTGCCATATAAAGCAAAAGGCAAGGCCGTATTATGACTTTTTGGGATTTTTTTTAGAATAATGAAATTATGCCCCTCCTAGACGGAGCCCCCCACCTCTAAGACTCCCGCAGCCGTCTTGAATATTTTTTACTCGTGATATACTTTAGAGACATTTAGATAGCTTGAAATAAACTTATTGCAAATTCTTCGAATAGACTAAAATAGCTTTCCTTTGATTGTCAATAAAAATATTCTTTAGGAAATACGACTATTTGACTATTTAAACCAAATTAGCACGTATTTCAAAAGAACAACAATTGTTTTTATAACTCGCATTATAAACAATAAAACAAAATAAATGTATTTGTCACATTGACATAATTTCAGTTTGTAAAACTATTTAGAATTTATAACATCTAGAAAATTAAAATCATAGCTTTATAAAAACTGCTGAACTAAAATCAAACAGCTTATCTACTTGAAACACGATGGCACAAATTAAAACATTCTTTTCTTTGCTTTGCTTCCTACAAAGTCAAATAAATATGAGTTTGTCATATTGATAGCGATTCAGTTTATGAAACTATTTAAAAGTTATAAAATCTAGAAAATTTAAATCATTCCTTTATAAAAGTTGGCCTATACTAGCCTAAAAGATAATCCGGATAAAGGATAATCCAGATAAAGGATAATCCGACCCTAGTAGTGGAGTAATCGTTCATAGGCAGAGGTGTAAATGCGCAAAAAATGTCCCTTGGCTTGATTTATTTGGGAAGGATAGTAGAGCAATCCAGAACTTATACGGAAAGTAAACCGCCTTCATACGGATGGAAAATGAATTCATTAAATATCCAAAAATAGAAAGAGTCGTAAGACAAGGATGTGTCCTCTCGCCGGACATATACAACCTCTAGAGTGAGATGATTCTGAGAGAATTAGAAATTCTACCAACATTTGGCGGTCACAATCTTAACAATATAAGATTAAATGGCAACTCTTCTAGATATTTTGTATTCATACAAGTGTTCGCCTGAGAGAAGCCTTTTTACTTTCCCTCGGCATGGCTGATGCTAACCTCCACCTTTTCGGACTAAAGTGAAATGAAGTGGAAAGAATCGAATCAATTGCTAAGTCTGCAACTAGCAAAGTTGCTTCACTGTATCGTGCTAGACTATTTTTTCTCGTCAAAATCTATGTTTTTTTTACATAAATTAAACCTAAAGAGCCAAACAAACCTACCACGGTTTCACCTAAGCGGATCGTCAGAGACTATTGAGCCAGTAATCCCTGACGATCCGCTTAGGTGAAACCGTCATAGGTTAGTCTGGCTCTTTAGGTTTAATTTAGGTTTGCTCTACATAGCGTATCGAGCACTTTATTTAGTTATTTTACTTACTCGTGTCGTTTTTTTTTCTTTGGACTCTGAACTTGGATGCTAGACGATTATTTTCGGCTGACGTACATGTTCTTTCTTTTTTTTTCTACCTTTTTTCCCTTTGGTATTGGTTTGATTATTTGTAAATCAAGACACCGAAGGTTTTCCGGGCGATTATAATTTCTCATACTTATAAGATTACAACTAGTGTTTTTTTACATATATAGTTTGTAAATAATAAAAACTGTATCTGTTTTTGCTTACCTCAAGTTATGCTTATCAACCTTGCATTTTCTACTCACGTTCATTTTTTATCAGTTAATAGTTTAAGTGTTACTACTCTTAAAAAAGGCAATATAAATTAATTTATTGTATGTTAAATAATAAATTCATAATCTCCGAGTATTTTAGGCTTAAATTTTTAACTATATTTTCATTTTTTGTTTCTGCTATCTGTTTTCTAAAATTAACAACCTTTTCAATTTTGGTGTTTATTTACTTATGTAATATTTCGTAATTTGTCTTGCTTTTCCGCGGTTTTGTTTACCTAATGTTTTATATATTTAAAATAAACGTTAATTTTTTTGAATCTTCTGAAACACCTCATTTATATAATGTTTATATACGTACATTATATATGTTCCAAAGTTTATCATAGCCGGGGATAATAGTGGAGACATACTTCCACTGTTTATAAAATGCTCCTACATCATGCATCTCAAATCTGCCTCCAACAGCTAAAACACTTAATATATATATATAATGTGTATATCGTCTGTCGGCTCCCGTTGCAGTAAAGCTTCAGGGAAGAGTTCAAACTAAGCACGATCCGACGCCCGGCGGGTAGACGGTCAAAGCGACGTTCTACGTATGTGAACAAGTCTGCAGCCCGAAGCAATCTGTCTTCATGAACCTGCCTGAGATGCTCTGATAGTGTCAGATGAAATCTGTATAGTGATTTTCCAAGCGTAGCTTAGATGTGGCACAAAGCCGAAATTATGGGGCACCCAGTGAGGATCGAACTCTCTACTCATTCGTAATTGTTCTAGCGAGACAAACTTGCTTACCATTACACCGCCTCGAGGTACCCAAATGATTTTCTAAGCGCAGCTCAGACGTGGCACGAATATATTCCTAAGAATGCGTGGCAATTCGCAAATAATAAAGAAAATGAAGTTGTGGAGAGACATGATCGGCTATGTCGTGAAGGGACATAACAAATAAAGAAAATATTAATGTCAGGTTTTACAGTTGTGATATCGTAGGATATTATATTGTGATTTTAGGCCTTTGTTTTTTTTTGTTTTGTTTGTTTATTTTTTGTTTTTGTTTTTTGTTTTTTTCAAGCATCCAGCCCCAAACTAGCACGCAAGGGGTTACAGAGTTGGAGCGAGAACAAAGAGGAGTGATAGAGGAAAGGATGAAGAGATGGTTAGGGGATAGATCAGGGTATCTGGAGACGTCGATTGACATTACATTTGAATAGTTGGAGATTATAGCTGTCAGGAAAACAAGAAATGGGGAGGGAGTTCCACAGGCGAGAAGTGCGAGACATGAAGCTATTGGAGTAGAAGAGACGGCTACATTTAACAGTTTCAACAGTGAAAGGGTGAGAGCGGGATGCCAGCCTAGTTGAACGCTTAAATTCATGAAGTCTGGGAACCAGCGAAAGCAGCTCATCGGAGCAGTTACCGTGGAAGTATTTGTAAAAAAAAAAAAAAAACACGGGGGAGGCGACGTCACGTCTGTGAGAGAGCGGCTGCAGACGAGATGCCAGATCAGGGCCAATTACATTGCATATCCGTCTTTGGATTTTATCAAGGACCTTGAGACAATTAGAAGGGGCTTCAGACCATATATGGCAGCAATACACCATGCAAAGGCGAATTATTGAATTTGTAGATTTGAAGGATCGACTCCGGCGAGAAAAAATTTCCTGGCGCGGCCTAGGGAGCCAACTTTCCTAGCGGTGGACGAAGCTATTGACTCAGTGTATTCGTTCCATCTCAGGTCAGCGGACAATGTGAGACCGCTGACCTGAGATTGTATGTCGGTAATGGCTTCTTCATAACAGTGACACTAACAAGGTAACGATTCACAAAGGAAATAAAACATTTTAGAGATGGAAATGAGGAAAAATGTATCTTAGCATCCCTACACACCAATACTCTGAATGCTGAGAACCCTTGCTACATCAATGCAGCTAAAAGATGTGAAATACTTCAATATTCGGTTTCACTTCAGCTTGCCGCAGAATACATGAAGACGCCGGGGTTGGATCTCACCAAGAGAAGTCCGATTCCCGGATCAAATTACAGTTGGGTTTTCATGGTGTCCTACTCTGAGTTTATTTGCGGTATTGTCGCTCTTAAAACTAATACACGTAGAGAAATGGCGTGAAAAGCTCGTAAAAACTTGATTTGCTACGCGGTCAAGTTAGACTTATCCTGAACATCAGGCCTCACATTGGGATTTGCCACTGAGACCCAATAGCGGCTTTCAATGGCGATATCGGAAGCTTCCAACAGTTAGGCTTAGTTCGTCGTTACTCGATACGCAACAGTCACCGACAAGAACAGACTCAACATGAAGTGAGAGAATATCGACACAAGTACAACTGCACAGATTTAGGATTAACGCTACCCTTGTCTAGGGCTGAAGAGGAGGCTAGTTCCTTTGTAGTGAGATAAAGTTCAGAAAAACGTCTTTGACTATTTGGTCGAAGATAATCAGGATATTATTGGTTCACCAAGGAATATTCCGATTAGCAATTTGATCACAGCAAAGATAATCCGACAAGGAAGGCTTTGATTGGTTGTTTGACCGGAAGTGAATATTTGGGAAAATAAGAAAACGAATATATGGTATTGGAGGTAGCCTAAGAAAAAACTGAAGTAGAGATGTTCTCTCACTCACTGTACCTTCTCCGTCGCTGACAAGTGGGCAGCAACATTTCCTTGTTGGGGACAATGAATTTGAGCCGATACAGACCCCCATTGTGCCATTTGTTAATACGAAAACCTTTCGCCTGGTAAAAAATGTTTTGACTTTCATTAAGAAATCGCGACGTTGTGACGTTGGAATATTAGCCTGAAGATATTCGATGCTACGACCATAGTTCGCCAAACCATTTCGGTCTACAGGGAGTGCAGTAACAATGCTACGAAAAACATGCAAGTTAAAAAAGACATAAGATTCAAATATGTTTAATTCGTTTATCTTCAAACACCGTTTAATATATTTTCTGCATTTCAATTTAGCAAGTAATTTCATTTTTTAGAATTTGAAGTTTAAATGCCTTATTCAATCATACACACAAGTTGCTCCCTTCTCGTAGATTAGAAAAAATCCTGTCTTTATTTGAATAAATGTATCTTGCAATCTGAACCGGACATTTGTCGACATGTGTGATGCCATCATTCGTGGCGAAATTGTGACAAGTTTTGTGACGACGTTCTCCAATCGTCTGCCGTTCACTGCATCTGAGATGACATCCAAAGCTGAGTGTATTTGCATATACACCCAGCTCGCTGGGTACACAGCCTCGTCTCCTTGGCCGAGGCGCTTTCAAAAAAATAATACTAGTGACGACAAATGTTTTTAAATACATTGGTTAGGAGTTCACAATACGATTTCTCACTTACTTACTTACTTTTTACTCTTCGGCTGAACTGCTATCTCCCTATCTTAGCTGGTCCTCACCTCACTGGCCTCTCTCTGCTTATATGGATAATTCTGGGGTCCCAACCCCTACATCCACTTGTGTTCCAGAACGTTTGAAACCGCCCCAAAACCACATGGGTGGTCAAATCTTCAAAGGACTACTTTTATGGCTATCTAAAATCACTGAATGTTTCCATATTCAAAGCCGAGCAGGAAACATGAATCCTAAAAACACTGACGCTTAAGTTCATTCAAAGAAGGACTGGAGACAAAATTCCTACAAAACTTCAATAGCTGAGTTGACTTAAAAGGAAGGAATTTATCTCCTAAAGATGTGTGGTGAATTATATTGTTACACATGCTAAGAGAGTGCGCTAGCAATTTGTTTGTTAAAAGAGAATACTTAAAATTTGTTTTTCTTCCTTTTTCCAGTCAAGACGAGGTAAAAACATACTAACACACTATAAAAATGTCATATTCCTTCTCTCCGACCCTGAAATGGAAAGCTGGTGGTGTCGAGCAACATATCCGGAACTTGATATTGAGTTATATTTTACGTACGCGACAGGGAATCATTTTTCTTCTGCATCCGCGGCGTAGATAAAACATGACAAAAGAGTTTGTGGGGATGTGGTGTTAAAAAATAAAACCTTTTATTTTTCAAGAAAAGAAACTTTATCTTCATTTATTTACATTAGAACTAATGTCTTCATCTTTGTTGCGATTATCACAACGTTTTGACTATTGTGTCCTCCGGCCTTCTTCAGGTGTCTGTCGATGCGGATAACGTTCAGGGAATTTCGCCCTGAAAACTTTCTTTAATCGAGCTGGCAGGATGTTCTTGTTCTGCTGTCAATACCTAAGGGATATCTCGACTTATTCTCTTTTTAGTACCGCTCTGTTGGTGGTGGTGGTGGTCCTGTTGCCACGGAGACTGAGTCTGTACGATTGAATTCCCAAATTGCTCAGTAGACCTAGCATAAAAATAAATACTATATCGAAGCGATTAATAAATGAGAAACGACGATGGAGACAGACAAGCTTAACAGCAAAGGCTTCAGCAACATTATGAAAAAGAACTGTCTGGCGGAGGAGGTCAAACATAACAGCAGGAGCAGGCAGGCAATAAGAACACTAGGTTTACGGCTCCGACTTCTAGAGTCAGAATTTTCCCACAATAGCTTTTTTTTTTCCTTTAACAATAAGGTTCACGCTGTACAAGGCTCAGGAGGCACTCGAAATAGAGGGCTACGTTAGGAGACAATTTGTACGGATAGGAAAGAAAGATAACGTTTAACCCTAGACTTGAACAGGTTAAGATTGTAATGATCAGGGAAACATCCTCTTGGGAGTCGGTCCCCCAGAGCAGAGGTTCGCGGCAAGTAGCGTATTCAAGTAGGTTCATAAATTTGGCAGCAGAGTAATTTTGAGTTCAATCTCTGATTCAAGTAGTACAGAATTTCTTTTATTTATTTTCATAGATATTTTGTGCATTCATCTTAATTTCAGTTCCTTTTATTGCAATGCCGGAGCGATTTGAAAATAGCAAAGATAGAGAATTTTTTAATTCGTATGCATTGATAATCTGTCTGATATAGATAATGCCTTACCGATTAAGCGACGGAAGTTAATCAACAGACGTAATTTACATTAGGCCAGAGAGCCATACTCTGATCCTGATAATAAAGTTGTTTGAAGTTTCTTAAATTATTGATTTTAATGCAACGCATCTGTGGTTTTTACTAAAACAGCTCAGTCGCAAAGATCTTAAATAAAGACGAAAGAAAAACAGGGAAAATAGCAACGCTTCGGTGAATTTTCGAATAGTTTATACCAATTGCATTTGTCTATTAATCTACACTAAAAGTAATTATTACAATAATTAGTAATTTAACAGATTGACTGCGAACCACAATTTAGTTTACGGTTCGTAGTTTTATTATAACGCCAACTACAAGTTATTTCGTGCTTGGCATTTTCTGATAGATTTTCATCTGCAGGCGCCAACGGGGACTTTATTCGCAGTGATACTTTTAATGTGAAAACAATGTCAAGACTTCAGTTGAAGCGAGAAATCAACTCATTAAAAAAAATTGATTAAGTTAGCTATCATAAAGTTTAATATAAAATTTCATAATTGACCTCTGGAGGCCAACGTGATAAAAAATAAATAAATAAAAATAAAAATGGTGTTTTAAATGCTTTTGTTTGTTTTCCAATTCTTGTAGTATTCTACTCTTTCATAAAGTCAGTCTTTGCTTCCTGACATGAAAGACAAGAGGTGTTATGGTGACCTACCTACATGGGAATGAACTCTTCATCCTTTCATAAATACCAACCTGCGAGACTTCCTAGAGGTGGTCGAGACGCAGTGTAACCTGACAGTTTGAACGGACACTTCTATCTGCTGACTAATCACACTCTTACTTTGTATCTATCTGTTATTTCAATACATTTGTTGAACCTAACTTTTTCCTCCCGTGTTCTTTCTTTCTGGCTCCTAACAGGCCACAACAAGAGGTAAGACTGCACGATGAAGTTTTTGAACAAACGCAATCATCCCCTCCAACCAAACATGCTTTGGCTTTGATCAGGCGAGAAAAATTTCTGCCAGGGTAAAATGGAATTGGCACCATTTCAAAATTTCAGCACCATCGCTCCTACATCAAAATGCATTGCTACATGTGTTTCCAATCTTAAAGGTCTTCATGTAGACTTTGAGAAAAGATACAATGATCTGTTAAAGATGGATTATCCACTCTGGTTTGTAGACCAAGAAAATTGTGAGCCAAGAGATGAAAATGTTGAGTCGGCTGAAATGTTGCAGGACTTGAAAGAGAATGAGAAACTGAGATGATGAGTTGACAAAGAAGGTGTCTTTGCCTACATAATCGATAAAAGACTCACATCCAAATATTTATCAACATTTAAAAGTAAGCATCATTTGTTTCACTACCACATGGATGGTGGAATCTGGATTTTCAACTGTTGTGGATGTTTTCAGTAGAAAAAGAAATAAATTAGATCTCAACAGCAGAGGAACTATCAGACTAAGACTGAATGACATCATCAAAATTGATTATGATATCTTGTGTCAGAAACACCAAGATCAAGGTAGTCACAAGCTGAATGAACTAAGACTGAATGACACCATCAAAATTGATTATGATATCTTGTGTCAGAAACATCAAGATCAAGGTAGTCACTAGCTGAATGGACTAAGACTGAATGACACCATCAAAATTGATTATGATATCTTGTGTCAGAAACATCAAGATCAAGGTAGTCACTAGCTGAATGGACTAAGACTGAATGACATCATCAAAATTGATTATGATATCTTGTATCAGAAACACCAAGATGAAGGTAGTCACTAGCTGAATGGACAAAGACTGAATGACATCATCAAAATTGATTATGATATCTTGTGTCAGAAACATCAAGATCAAGGTAGTCACTAGCTGAGTGGACTAAGACTGAATGACATCATCAAAATTGATTATGATATCTTGTATCAGAAACACCAAGATCAAGGTAGTCACTAGCTGAATGGACAAAGACTGAATGACATCATCAAAATTGATTATGATATCTTGTATCAGAAACACCAAGATCAAGGTAGTCACTAGCTGAATGGACAAAGACTGAATGACATCATCAAAATTGATTATGATATCTTGTATCAGAAACACCAAGATCAAGGTAGTCACTAGCTGAATGGACAAAGACTGAATGACATCATCAAAATTGATTATGATATCTTGTATCAGAAACACCAAGATGAAGGTAGTCACTAGCTGAATGGACAAAGACTGAATGACATCATCAAAATTGATTATGATATCTTGTATCAGAAACACCAAGATGAAGGTAGTCACTAGCTGAATGGACAAAGACTGAATGACATCATCAAAATTGATTATGATATCTTGTATCAGAAACACCAAGATCAAGGTAGTCACTAGCTGAATGGACAAAGACTGAATGACATCATCAAAATTGATTATGATATCTTGTATCAGAAACACCAAGATCAAGGTAGTCACTAGCTGAATGGACAAAGACTGAATGACATCATCAAAATTGATTATGATATCTTGTATCAGAAACACCAAGATCAAGGTAGTCACTAGCTGAATGGACTAAGACTGAATGACATCATCAAAATTGATTATGATATCTTGTATCAGAAACACCAAGATCAAGGTAGTCACTAGCTGAATGGACAAAGACTGAATGACATCATCAAAATTGATTATGATATCTTGTATCAGAAACACCAAGATCAAGGTAGTCACTAGCTGAATGGACTAAGACTGAATGACATCATCAAAATTGATTATGATATCTTGTATCAGAAACACCAAGATCAAGGTAGTCACTAGCTGAATGGACAAAGACTGAATGACATCATCAAAATTGATTATGATATCTTGTATCAGAAACACCAAGATGAAGGTAGTCACTAGCTGAATGGACAAAGACTGAATGACATCATCAAAATTGATTATGATATCTTGTATCAGAAACACCAAGATCAAGGTAGTCACTAGCTGAATGGACAAAGACTGAATGACATCATCAAAATTGATTATGATATCTTGTATCAGAAACACCAAGATCAAGGTAGTCACTAGCTGAATGGACAAAGACTGAATGACATCATCAAAATTGATTATGATATCTTGTATCAGAAACACCAAGATCAAGGTAGTCACTAGCTGAATGGACAAAGACTGAATGACATCATCAAAATTGATTATGATATCTTGTATCAGAAACACCAAGATCAAGGTAGTCACTAGCTGAATGGACAAAGACTGAATGACATCATCAAAATTGATTATGATATCTTGTATCAGAAACACCAAGATCAAGGTAGTCACTAGCTGAATGGACAAAGACTGAATGACATCATCAAAATTGATTATGATTTCTTTGTATCAGAAACACCAAGATCAAGGTAGTCACTAGCTGAATGGACTAAGACTGAATGACATCATCAAAATTGATTATGATATCTTGTATCAGAAACACCAAGATGAAGGTAGTCACTAGCTGAATGGACAAAGACTGAATGACATCATCAAAATTGATTATGATATCTTGTATCAGAAACACCAAGATCAAGGTAGTCACTAGCTGAATGGACAAAGACTGAATGACATCATCAAAATTGATTATGATATCTTGTATCAGAAACACCAAGATCAAGGTAGTCACTAGCTGAATGGACAAAGACTGAATGACATCATCAAAATTGATTATGATATCTTGTATCAGAAACACCAAGATCAAGGTAGTCACTAGCTGAATGGACAAAGACTGAATGACATCATCAAAATTGATTATGATATCTTGTATCAGAAACACCAAGATCAAGGTAGTCACTAGCTGAATGGACAAAGACTGAATGACATCATCAAAATTGATTATGATATCTTGTATCAGAAACACCAAGATCAAGGTAGTCACTAGCTGAATGGACAAAGACTGAATGACATCATCAAAATTGATTATGATATCTTGTATCAGAAACACCAAGATCAAGGTAGTCACTAGCTGAATGGACTAAGACTGAATGACATCATCGAAATTGATTATGATATCCTGTGTTTATCCTTGTTTACTAAAATAAATTGAAAAGTGTAAATAGACTACTTTGTCTTTTCATTGAGTATTTTAGCATGAACATTGAACAGCCTAAAAGTAAAAGTAGGAGTGGTCCATTTGAATTTTTTGAAGAATAAATGATCCATGGGGTGAAAAAGGTTGAGAAACACTGATCTACATAAGCAGCCAGTTGAGTTTTACAAGACTGGGATAGGTGCCTTCCTTTCAAGGTGGAACACTGCCACTTGATGAGGTGGTGGCTATATTGACAAGTAAGGATGTCAATCTATGATATATAGCTAGATCTTGATACATGATTTGTTCAATTCTGTTCCTTATTTCTTAAATGCTAAAACAAATTGCATCACTTTTTGACTCCCCCTCAAATATATATATATATATATATATATTTGGTCATCTAATATATCCATCATATAATTATTTGCTAGAGACTGAATACAAGTTTTTTAAAAACTTTTAAAAAAGATAAGAAAATATCACTGCCAAAATAAAGGTAAAAAAGTCACAAAATTTTAATTTCAATATTGGTGAGTCTCATTAGCTGACACCCAACAAGAACCAAAGGTTGAGTTCCAACTTCATCATCATCATGCTTTTTATTCTGCACAAATTGCACAAGGCCCATTTAATTCAACTATAACAAATAATGACTGGCCATGGGTAATAATACAAAAACTAGAGCATGGGCACGTCAGCAGAAAGGTCTATGGTTTCAATTTTGAGGCTAAGTTTTGGTGATTTTGCAATAAAAATATTCCTTGGAGAAGACAAATTACTAACAAGACTTTATCAAGCAGTGCACAATCATTTTGAGCAAAATTTGACATCAAACATTTCTTTTTTAAATCAAATATTTTAAGCCTTTCTCTAGCTCTTCCCACATCGACAAACATTTTTAAGACAACGGTTAAGAGGATATAGAAATAAAATTTATTTTCAAAAATACTTATCTCAGAATTTTTTTTTTTTTTTTTTCAGATGAAATATTGTTCTAGTTTTTTTCAGAACTGGTGTCCTGGTCTCTGTTGTTATTATCACAACGTTTTGGCTGTTGCACTCTATGGTCTTCTTCACGTGTTTATTATAGTTGGCAATCTTCTGGGAATTTCAAACTGCATTTTTAAGCCACAGCTTTAAATTGCTCTCATTAAACTGATGTTACTGAAGGAGACCTTGTATCAGTTAATCCTTACAAGTGATCACTTTATTCAGTTCACAAGGGTATATTCTGCTGATTCCACTGACCTTGCTGGAGGAGATCTTGTGTTAGTTAACTCTTCACAAGAATCCCTTTATTCAATCCACAGGGAGTGATCATTCTCATAGACTTGCTGGAGGAGACCTTGTATCAGTTAATTCTTACAAGTGATCACTTTATTCAATCCAAGGGGATAAATTGTTCTAACTTTGCTGTCCATACTAGACAAGACAAGATCTCATCTAAATTAATATACTTATGGCCTAATGAATAAAAACTTTGGTTAGATGAATAAGTCAATATATATGGTGGTGTTTTGTTCAATTCCTGATGGTATAAAAAAAATCTGTCATATCGTCCGGTTCATTTGAAGAGCCAAACAATGCTACGGGGATGAATCAACTGAGACATGTTATCTCTGCTAGCATAGACAATGGAACAAGAAGAAGCTATCCTCCATGGATTGAATAAAGAGCTATGTTCAGACTTCGTGCAAAGGTGACCAACTGTAAGAGGCACTTAACGAAGGCCGAACGATACAATAGCCAAAATGTTGTCACAATATTAACCAAGATAAAAAAAAAACACTGATCAGAGTAAATTAGTGTATGATTCTGGTCTTGTCATTATCTGATCATAACTCTGCGTGTCCCTCCCTTAGCCTGACAGCTATGACCTGCCAATACCTTATAAATAATGGACTACTCCATATTGATCCGTGGAAAGACAGAAAGCACATAGAGATGCTACTTGGTTTCAGCGAGAAAATAAGTGTTTAATGCTGTTTCAGTGAAATGGAAAAAGTTATCAATTTTAAATCTTTTCATTTGTACCCCCTTACTTCTTAAAATAACGGCCAGCATTCATATTTATGATTGTTATTGCAATATTTTGTTAAAATTGTTCAGCTCAAATATTTAACACAATAGAGGAATTTCTACAGATATTTCAGTGTTGTAGAACTTACCATGTGTTGATTCAATCATTAACTTAAGAATTAAGATTTATGAGAAAATTTAAATCAGAAAATTGAAATTTTCATGTTGGGATTCTAGTTCTAATAAATGAAACTTCACTTGTCACCATAACTCAATATAAATTAACTTTTGGTAAATTTGAACTTCCATGCCCACAAAAAAAACGAGTGTCAAAATAATGGTTTTTCCCTTGACACCACTATTATTTTAACTACCTTCACTCCTGGGCAATGTTTATTTTTTTTAAAAAGTGATGATCAGAATTTTAAAGAAACCTAAACATTTTTTTTGTTCTTCAGAATTGACAATAAAAATAATCAACACTATTTATTTGTTTATTCGAATTGTTGGTAAATCATTGGCTAACTGCCAACTGATTTGAACTTTATAAAATGGCAAATAAGGATTTCTTTATATTTGGTTCACATGTTTTAATTTAGTAAATGTTTATAAATTTATGAATAAAAAATTGTTTTCATATTTATTTCTTTATAAATTGGTAAACGATAAATAATGCATTGCATTAGTCTTAAATCAATACAGTTGGATTAGTGTTTAAAATGTTGTAAATATAAAATTAATCTTTAAATAAACAATTTAATCGTGTTTAATATTTTTGTTATATATTCTCAAGAACAAAGAAAATGTATAAATTCACTTTCATCAAATATTGAAGTTTTATTCTAATTCTAAACATCGTTTTTTAACACAAACATTGATGAGGAGTGAGAGTAGTTAAAGCAATAAATACATTTTTATTAAAATCTCATCTTTGACAAGAAGGTAGAAAAAACATGGAGAACTAATAAAAATGTAGTCTTTACAGAGTTATTTCCCCCTTTCACATTCAACTCAAAACTTTCTAAAAGACCAGTTTTTTCCTTGTCTGTTGTTTTTAACCACAAAATGCAGCAAAAAAAAAAAAAAAAAAAAAAAAAAAAAAAAGAACAAATTAATCAATATAAAATTTTAATAACAATTCATCTTTAGACATTCAGACAAAAACAAATGGGTAATATGTAAATCTTGAAAGTCATTGTGTTTTATCGTCCTTGGGTATCCTCTGAATGTGCCAGTGTTAGCCAAAACCCAAAACAATGAAGAGTTTTTTTCTCCAGTGAGACAAGTACCCTCGACTTTCAGAGATTAATGTCTATAGATTCATAATACAGTTGATTTTACAAGAATGTAAAAGAACCAATCTGGGTCAGATGTGTACATGGTATCACATTCCCTGGTATTGCAGATTTGAATGGAGGTCACCAGTGGGATGAAATGTAAACTATTCATACTATTTGGACATGGCAGATTTTACAAGAATGTATTTGGGCTGACTTCAGTACTAGGTATATATATATATATACACACAAGAGAAGAAAAAGAACAAAGAAAAAACAAACAAGAGACCAGACAGACAGACAGACAAGTAAGATGGGGACTCAGCAAAGAAGACCAGACAAGACACACGACAGACAAGGGTGAGGGAGGACTTCACAAAGAAGAAAGGAAAAGGTATGACATGGGAGACAAGCTGTACATATGACAGACAAGAGGGAGGAGTGACTCAGCAAAGAACAGACAAAATGTGACAGACAATGGGTAGGAGGGACTCTGCAAAAAAAAACAAAAAAAAACCTTGTCTTTATTTGGATATTTGTCATTCAGGCTTTACAAGGCAGCAATGGTTGTAAAGAAAAATATGAGGACTCAGAGGATTGGTAATTTGGAAAATTTTTTAAAGAGATCCGTCAAGAGAAACGTTTTAGGGCTTTATTTTAAGGATAGTGTCCACAGCAGTGTAAGAATATTAAAAAATAAAAAAAAGGTATTAATCTTTAAAAGAAAATTTAGCTGATTTCTGTCTGAATTTCTGGGATGAGGAGTTATCCTTATTTACACTATTTATATTCAAACTATTATCCTCATCTTTGTTGTTGTTCTCACAACATTTCGTCCATTGCACCTGTCAGCCTTCCTCAGGTTTATATTGGTCTAGGTAGCCTACAGTGAATTCTGTACTGAACTCTTTATTTAATCTACAGGGGTAGACTGTTCTCGTTCCACTGCTCAGGTCTCTGGATAACTTGTCTAGTTCTTATATTTATTTATAACTATTCAGTTATTTTGCATCCAATTCCACTGAGTGCTAATACACACTGCTTGACCCAGGGATTGAACTCACAACCATTATGTCACCAAATTCACAAACCAATGCTTTTACCCACTAGACCATTGTCCCTCGACATAAAGCAGTGGAACGAAAATATATCTCTAGGCATGAAGACGTAGAAGAGACGTCTACATCTAACAGTTTCAACGGTGATGGCATCCCGTTCCCACCCCTTCACCGTTGAAACTGTTAGATGTAGACGTCTCTTCTACTCCAATAGCTTCATGTCTCGTACATCTCACCTGTGGAACTCCCTTCCTTATTCCTGTTTCCCTGACAAATACAATCTCCAACTATTTAAGTGTAACGTCAATCGACATCTCCAGTTGCCTTGATCTATCCACTTCCCTTCTCCACATCCTTTCACCTTTCATTCCTATCTGCTCTCGCTCCAAATCTTCTGTAACCCCCTTGCCTTGATCGATCCACTATCTTTCTCCACATCCCCTCCTTTACCACTCCTATCTGCTCTTCCTCCAAACCTTCTGTAACCCCTTGCGTGCTAGTGGCTTCCAGCCTTGCTTGGGGTGATAAGCTTAAAAAAAAAAATGAGCAGAGAAATGAGAACAGTCTGCCCTCATAGATTAAATAAAGGGTTAAGTTCAGAATTCCGTGTAGGTTACCCAGATCAATATACACCTGAGGAAGGCCAGGGGCACAATGGCTGAAGCATTGTGATAACAACAACAACAATAAGGACAATAGTCCAAATATAAATAGAGTACATAATTTAATTGATGCTCTTTCATATTATCTCCATTTCATTTATTTCCAAATGTGTGTCTCGGGGGTGGGGAGTGAATAAAGTATCAAAATGTTATAGAAAGGAAAAAAAAAACAAAAAAAATTGTTTTCTTACTTAGGAAAAAGAAGGATACATTTTTCTTTTAGAAGTGGGGGGAGATTTTTTTGTAGGGGTGGGTGGGTAGGAAAGAGGTTATTTTGTTTTTTCAGAGAGTAAATATTGCATCCAAATTACTGGACACACTGCAATCTGTCCTTGCATAAACTTATAATCCAGCAAAGGAGAAAAATAATTTCTATATTAATAAAAATAGAACAAAGATTTTGTTTATGTGACAAAGATAAAAATGGAAAGTATAGCATTATGGCTTATGAATGGAGAATGGGGATAGTGCTCGGGATCGCATTTCCTCCTCCAATGTATGAAAGGTGGGTCTGCCTGGTGTTCCTCCATCTCTTTATACTGGTATGTCTCCACAAAAAAGGTTTTAAAAAATTATATACAGAAAATATTATGATGTTATCACCTTATATATATATATATATATATATATATATATATATATATATATATATATATATATATATTATTTTCCAGTGTACATTGAAATTTACTACTAGTTTCAATGTAGTGCATACAATCATGATGCAGTGAAGGTGAACTGCCTGTTGACTGCATACAAACACATGAAACTAGTAGTAGTTTTCAATAAATGTATGCCATGGCAATCAGCTCTTTTTCGCTGGTGTGCCTTGATAGCATACTCACACAGGAATTGCTTACTTTACACACACACATTTTTTTTTTCATTACTTGAAATGTTACTTTTAGTAGATACCTGTATTCATGTAGATGCTCAATTATCTTAAACGGTGTTTATTTGCTCTACCAGTCTGCGTACTCGAGACCACTTAATAAAGAAAATGCACAGTTTTCTCTGGAGTATCAAGACTGGTAGATGAGATAAACACAGTTTAAAAAAAAAAAAAAAAAAAAATGGAGTGTCTACTTAAATACAGGTATCGACTAAAAATAACATTTCAAGTAATAAAATTATCTAAGATTATTATTATATAATATATATATATATATATATATTTTTGAATTGGACAATGTCCGACAATTTATTTAAAGACATTTATGATATGTTTAACGTTCTTGTATCTATAAAAAGAACGTTAAACATATCATAAATGTCTTTAAATATATATATATATATATATATACATATCTATATGTGTGTGTGTGTATATGTATATATATATATATATATATATATGTGCGTGTGTGTGTGCATATGTGAATAAAAATGAAAGCAAAAACTATCTTAGCCAATGTGTTTCATCGTCTGATGGCACACGTTAGGATTTTATTTTGTAACTGGTATTTATAAACAGAAGAAAAAATACCATTATAATGTCATTTACTTTATTTTTCATTTTTGTTTCCTACATTTTAAATAACAGAAGCTTTTGAATTTAACTGAATTCTTTTAATTTCTTACAATTTTCATAGCCATGAATGTGGGCTTGAAACGGGAGTAATTCTTTCAGATAAGGAGAGATTTGAAAAAATCCAAGGTAAAGATTTATATTTTAGTAAAATTTGAGAACAGCACTAAAAAGTAAGTTATTTTCTCTTAATAATAATAATAATAATAATAATTTATTTTTAATAATTTAAATAATTAATTTAACAAAATTTACTCACTTTCATTTATTAGACACAAATTACATCTCTTAGCATCCTCTATAGTTTACCTTGACTTTCAGTTAGGCTGAAGTATATTTATAAGTGTTCTTAAATTTAAAAAACAATTAATAAAAAAATTAATAAATTTAAAAAACTAACAATATTCTTAGTTTTGTGTATAAATACTTGTTGCAAAATAAAATCCTTACATTTGCCTTGATAAAGTCCATCAGAGGACGAAACGTGTCAGCTAAGTTTACTTTTTGTCTTTATTTATATTGTGTTTTATAGATATATTTTTACTTATATCAGATTTTATATATATATATATATATATATATATATAGGCAGTTTCCTACTTCTTTTTGTCTGGAAATCTGTACTTGCGTAAGCAAAAGGTTCTTAGGTTCTGAAACGTATTCCTTGATGGCAGCTAATATACTGATGGCACCAGGGCATTCTGTCTGTGTGTCTGTCACAATCATTTTATCTCGTCTCAGAATATTTTCTTTGATGTGTCTGGACAGTACCCATTGTCGAGTCGATTTTGGATGAGAGGAAATGAAATGTATGGCCATATACCACCAAACATCTGAAAGAAACAAACAAAATTAATTCATTTTCTTGTGCATAATGCAAGAAATTTCAAATGAGAATTAACGGCAAAGGAGGTTGTTTGTATTATACACAAGCATACATCAGATTAGGAGACACAACGGAGTAATGGATAGTGGCTCAGATTAAGGAATCAGAGAGCCAAGTTCAAATTCCAGTCGAATTCATTACATTCACTTATATGCTAATACCCTTGATACACGATCGTCTAAGCGTGTATCAAACATAGCACATAACTGACTGATATTCACTTACGCGCAAATACTCTTGGGAAAGGTATGAATCCTCCTCTCCCCCAGCTATGGGTAAATAGCAGGACAGCCTTGGATGGCAACTGGTCTACCGGAGAAAGAAATGGCAACCTACTGCAGGAAGAAAAGCTAGTCTCATCAGTCATGTATGGAAAGATACATGATCACCTAAGCGTGTATCACGCATGACATATAACTGACTGAGTGCTGGTTGCCCGGCCAATAAATATTGAATGTTTCCTCATCAGTAAACAGGTAATATTACCATTGCCATTTCTTTCTGCAGTAGATCACTTGCCATCCAAGGCTACAGAACTCAGTCTGTCCTGCCATTTACCCATAGCTGAGGGGGAGAAGGATTCATACCTTTCCCAAGGGTATGAGCACGTAAGTGAATGTAATGGATTCAATTGGAATTCGAACTCTGCTCTCCGATTCCTCATTCGAGCCGCTATCCATTACACCACAGACTGTACTACTCCAGTTCATCTTTTGTTCATTCCTATGCCATCGTGTAGGGATCAAAGTGTAGTATGTGTTCTCATCTTTCATGGTAATATTAACTGTTTCTCCCTCCAGATATGGGTATTAACCCATATGTGGGGGGAGAAAAGGTGGATTTGTACCTTTTTTATACCTTTCATCATACCTTTGTGCATGTGAATATAAATGAACTTAACTGGAATTGAACTTTGCTCTCCTATTAACAATTCTGAGCCATTATCCATTATGCCACTCAAACATCCAAGCTCACAGCACCTGGTATTCCAAAGCATAAAGGCACAAACCACACTGATTTATTTTAAGAGTGGAGGCATTACTAGACGGATGATTAATGACATAGAGAATCGAATGAATGCACAGATGGTGTAGCAATTACTGGCAGAGAAAGCAGGATTGTCATGCTGAGTTCGAATTTCAACCAGGACCATTGCATTCAATTTCCCACAAAAACCCTTGGAAAGGTATGAATCCGTCTTCTCCCTGCTCCCTAAGCTATAGGTTAAATAGCAGGGTAGACTGGGCTCTCTACTTTTGGTTGGCAACCGGTTTAGAAGAAAACAACTTCAAAATCAAAACTGATTGGGTATGGGGGAAATTAACTCCACTCCGTAAAAAGATGGATATTTGCAATTCTTTTTTATTTTTTCGATAGTTTATTTTGTTTCGTTGTGAACATGAGGGCATGTGTAAAGGTAAATATTTAAATATCTTTAAATGTTTCTTTCCACAAAAAGTAAAATGAATAAAGATTTTTTTTCACTTATTTTAATAAAAGGAAATAAGGGGGGGGGGGGGCGTTTCAATCCATTCAAACTAAAATGACAGATTCTTCAACCAGAATAAAATTTATTGTTTTCTTACCTTTATTTTCGGATCTTTTTTCAAATATAAATATCTTGTGTGGATACTGCAAAATAAAATGTCTCTTTTCAAATATATATATATATATAAATAAATATAAAAGTGAACATAGATGATTGTGGCCCGATGATTGCATCTAGCATGAAACAGCCTGTCGCCTCTAAGTGTTGACTTCTATGTTAACTTTTATATTTACACACACTCTATCTCTGATATTGATCACTTTATCCCATAAATATAGCACACTTTAAGACTATATTTCTTTTTATATATATATATATATATATATTTAAAGATATGTTTAGTGGTACAAAATTTTCTGACTGCCATGAACAGACAAAAATTAGTTTTATTATTACCACTCATGATAATAAAAAGTAAAAATGCCACTAACACTCGTGTTGTTTTCTCTGCCAGGTCTGTCCTTCCATCTATTCTCCCTCCACATCACAATAGTTCTTTAATTTATTCTTTTAAATGTAGTTGCGGTTCGCACTATATAGGGAGGACAACACAAAGGCTGGATGTTAGAATAAAACAACACAATCCAGCGAAAATCTGAAACCTTAAGTACACTCCCTCGGACATTTTGACCAATCGCAGAACAC
The DNA here is from genome assembly GCA_964036315.1 of Acanthosepion esculentum. Lineage (NCBI taxonomy): Eukaryota > Metazoa > Mollusca > Cephalopoda > Sepiida > Sepiidae > Acanthosepion > Acanthosepion esculentum. The sequence continues at coordinate 12,728,275 of OZ038500.1, read as the reverse complement.
CTTATAAATAGCCATAATTGAGCTGTTAGTTTTAGTGGTGACGCTTTTACCATCCTTAGCAGGTCCCACTCAAATTACCACCTGAAAGTGCTGGAGGCCATCTATATTCTAACATTAAAGTCTTCTCTTTGTAAACAGAAGGACTTTATATTAGGCCTCCAACTAATTACCATTTAAATATTTTTTTCCCCACCAATAAACTTTGTCCATTGTTTTTTTTTTTTATTATATAAGTTACTCTATTTACTGCGATTTATCTCTCTTGAGCGAGGTATGAAACCAGTTAGTGAGCCCGTTTTTCATTTTTTCTTTTTATTATCATGAGTGGTAATAATAAAACTAATTTTTCTCTGTTCATAGCAATCGTGTGTGTGTGTGTGTTGATATAAAATATATATATATATATATATATATATAAATAAAATACCTCTTTTCAAATAGGAAATGATTTTGGGACTAAAGCATCATTATCACTAACCCAAGATACACCAGCAGTGTTGCACAATGCCAAATTTTGTTACTCGATGCATATAGATGCAGCCTCTGCCTGCAAAATGGGCTAACCAGTTATCATTCCTCCCTCTTCACAGCTCAATCAAGGACAAAACATAAATATGTGCACAGCTAAAGAAAAAACATTGCCTGAGAATCAGTAATATCAATGATAGATTACATTTACCATTCTTTTTAAGAGAAGGCTGCTTAGACTTAATATAAAGTGTTTAATGTACTTTCAAATGGTAATCTGAATGTGTCTAGCTGACTGTTATGAAAAATTATCTGATAAAAGACATGGGACAAGTTGGATTATTTATTAGATGTCCTGCAATCGCAGAACCAGATAAATTAACATGCATATACAAATTTTCATAATGCCGTCTATAGATATGAGTTTAATCAGATATACTGGGATCAAGTTTGCAATAAGACCTTGGTGTCCAACTTTGATATGAAATATATCTGGTGTCCAACTATTTCTTACAGGCACTTGCACTTTTCCAGTTAATGTTTCCCTTTATTAAACATGTCCTTTTAAAACCAAGTCGATCATGGCTCTCTTCCATTTCCTTTTCTTTGTAGCTCTCTACTTTAAAATTAAATTAATAATCTTGTTCTCATATTCATTCCCTCAGTCACCCCCTTGAATCTTAGTGGCTTTATTGCTTTGCTTGAAGTGAAATAAAACAAAAAAAAATTTGTATTCAATTACTGAGAGAAAAACTAGTGGTAACGAGGTTTCAACAATTTACTGTTAAGTCAGCTAGATGTAACCATAAGTTCTATGCTAATAGTTTCTTTGTGGAACTCTCTTCCAGCTTCTTGCTTCACAGTCAACTTTGATCTTCAAAAATGGAAATGCAATGTCAGTCGTTATCCTCTCTTCTTAATTCTTGTTCTTTTAATGTTCTCTCTTCTTAAAATTCATGGAGGACATTGGCTGTGGTCTAACCTGGAGAGGGATGAGCTCTGCCAGGTTAAAACATCCAAGACATGACACGTGATGAGCACATCAAGAAACCACCTGCAGAGACCCAGTCTCTGGCAAACGACTGCAACAGATGGAGGAAAATAGCAGAAAGCTCACTACCCCAACAACTCCTTCCAGGGTTAAGGGCAAAAGGAGGAGAAAATGGTGTGCAAAATATAACACTGATGCATCTTCAGTCACTGCAACCACTAATAACTCTGTTACTGGGGGTACTATTTTTATCACAGTACCAATTATAACATCCCTTACTTTTTTTGATCCACAATTGCTTGTCACAATACTTCTGGCCATTGCTTCTGACTAGTTGGTTCATTACTTCCTCATTCCCGTCCTGGGTATGACGATAAACTACATCTGCATCCTGGGTATGACAATAAACTATGTCCAATAGCAAGGCCTCTGATCAGGAGGTTTTGAGGAGCGTGGAACCACCTCTTAATTGCTGATGTTCCCAGGTCCACCCTGACCTGGAGTGGTAGCACCTGTTAGGGTCCCAGTTATGGGCAAATAGTTAACACCCAAACTTGTGTAAAAATGGGTTTTAATACCAGAAATACTTTGTAATAAAAAAAAAAACTATTATTACCAACAATAATTTTTTAAGGAAAAATTATTATCAGCAATACTTAATACTGGAGGGCACAGAATCTCCAGTATGCACTTCATGCCACGAGAAATTTACGTGCTGACCCGCCTTCACATAGGCCACACCTACATCACCCACCATTATTTACTAGAGGGCACAGAATCCCCAAAAGGCACTACATGCCAAGAGAAATTTACAATGAAACACATACTGTTAGAGTGTGTAGATTTCGATCTAGTGCAAACAAAATATTACCAAGTGAGTAATTTAAAAAAACTTTTCACGAAAATAAAACCATCCAAGATTGTAAATTTCCTAAAAGAAGTTGGATTGTACTCAAAAATACGAGTAATTGAAAAATGGATCAAATATATATATATATATATATATATATATATATATACACAACTTTTTTACCAAACTATCGCTATGAATCTATTTAAAAACTTTTGTTGGCATTAAATGACCCACTGAGGTTTTGATATGCCATAAAACAAAACAACCAACCAACCAACTTTCTCATTCTAGTTGATAGTCAATTTGACAATCATCTATCAGTCATTCCAAGCCAATATTGTGTTTTTAAGATCCTGGAAAAGGATAAAGTCTACCAGATTTCTGGAATGAAGTGAAATCAACCATACTGATCAGATGACAGCAGTCCTCCTTCTATCAAAGAATCTGTCAGTGCTCTTATTATAAAGAAATAAGTTTGTTTAATTTGATGTTAACAATAGTCACTACTATTAATGCTGTGGAGGTAAACATTAGCCAAACAATATGGGACTACTTGCTTAGATAAGTTTTCTGCACTTCAGTCTGGAAAGGTAATTATTGCCGAGAGAGCATATAATGATTCGGTAAAATCTTGCTTCTCTGGGGTTCTTTTAACAACTATTTTTGTTGACTCTTCCTAGCGACTTTTCCTGACAACTGGCTTCAGTCTTCCCCCCAACTCTCTGCTTAATTCCTTATCTCGACAAAACCCAGGCAAAAATTATCTGGTGACTGCTGCACACCTGAATAAATAGGGGTTTCTACCAAATTCTTACCCCAATTGGTCAATTCCAACTATGTGACACGTTGAAAATGGTCTTCCTCGCATTTGGGGACTATACTTCATCCCAGCTGGTCTATCAAAGGTGGTCTCAATTTACACATGGGAGCCCACAATTTCGGCACCCCACAGAATTTCCTGCACACACTCATTTACAGTGTCCCATGACTGTGATGCCATCAATGCCTGCATTGCTGATTTTCAATTTTTGACCCTGTCAACTGTTTAGTCAAAATACCTATTGTTTCAAATCATGGTTACTAGTTTTCTGAATTATCTAGACTTCACAGCTGTGAGAAGAAAAGGCTTTTCTAACCGTGGGAATCAATATTTTCCTTTTACACTTCAACATAGTTTTATTGTTTTTCAAAATCTGCAATAGTCTCAGGTCTGCATTTTTATCCGGTCTCATATTGCAATTGGTTAATAGTACAGAAAATAGAACTGACAAGCTAAATTCAAATTCTGGCAGAGCCTGTTATTTTTTCTTTGCACTAATGCCCTGAGAAAAGGCAATAATCATTCTCTTTCTCCACCTATGGGTTAAATAGCAGAATCGATCAAGCTCTCTCTCATCTTGAATTGTAACCAGTCTAAGAGGAGGACAACTTTGAATTCAAATCCAAAGAATAGGTAAGGGAAAAGCACAGTCTTTCCCATCAAGTCATGGTAATTGGCAGATAAGGAAACTGTGGAGACCCATGATTATCTACATTCAGAAAGGATATGGCATTTTTTTTAAAAATCAAAAGAAAAGAAACAAATATAAGATTTAGAACAGATATTTACATCAAAAAGTGATGTCATGAATTTAATATTTTTTTAAAAGAATTGGTATTAAAAAATACGAGTAGATACTTACCAAAATAAAATTGCTAAGTAGGTACCGATTCCAGCAAGTAAATGCCACCAAGCATGAAGTTGACTGACAGGCCCTAGAGAACCAAGATCTTGACGGACTTTTCTGCAAAAAGGAAAAAAATCAAACAATAACATTTGTAAAAGAAAAACAACAGGGAATATATAACGTCTGATAGTTAAGAGGGGGTAAGATAAACAGAGTTGACCTCTCAAGAGGCAGATGGCAAAAAGTGCAATTCTCTGAAGATGATTAATTCTCCAAGAAATATAGTTTAAAGAAATAAATATTTATTGCTTATCATTTATGACTACTTTTCTATTATCTCCATTTACTTATTTTTTTATTACTACATTCTGGCTCTATACAATCTTCATTATTACTATTATTTTATTACTAGTTTGATTCCATCTCATTATTCTTGCTTTTTATCCCAACACTCTGGCTCTATACAATCTTCATTATTACTATTATTTTATTACTAGTTTGATTCCATCTCATTATTCTTGCTTTTTATCCCAACACTCTGGCGAAAGAGAGAGATTTCAATATAAGGTTTTTAGGAGGTTGAGAAAGAGAGATAGACATTGGGAGGCAACAGGGAAAGAGAGTGAGAGAGGGAAAGAAAGTTGACAGGTTGACCTAGAAAATAAAAATCACATTTGTGTATATATATATATAAATCACATTTGTGTGTGTGTGTATATATATATAATCACATTTGTGTGTGTGTATATATATATAATCACATTTGTGTGTGTATATATATATATAATCACATTTGTGTGTGTATATATATATATATATATATATATATATATATATATATACACGCACAAATGTGAGAAAGAACAGATGGAGTAAAATTCCACTGTTCATGGCATTTCATTTTTCACTTGCCATCACCTGAAGAGGCACAATATAGTGCGGACAAACAAAATCTATTCTTTAGCAATTTCAACATGTTTTTGTTCTAATCTCTTATAATATATACGTGTGTCTGTGTGTGTGTGTGTGTGTGTGTGTGTGTGTGTGAAATTCCAAGCAAGGCAATAATGCCACGAAGACACAAGGGGGTTACTGAATGTGAACAAATATGAGAAAAAGAAAAATATTGTAAAGGAGAGAGAACAATAAAAGAACAGAATTTAAGAAGACAGACAGTAACAATTGCCATTGCATTTAAATATTTGAACATCAAAGTTGACTGGTGTTGTGGAGATGAACACAGCTCTCCTGAAGAGGACTTGGACTTGTCCAAATACATATAGACTGACACTGAGAATTGTCAGTAGGAGTAAACAAGTAGCAAGTTAGAGATCTAGCCTACCTGCTTACTACCTATTTCAGCAAGACTAAGTTGACTCCAAGCAATATACTACTTCTTGATTGTGTTATCTTCATTCAAGGCAATGAAGACCATAACAGCAAATTTAATTACATCCCAGAAGGAAAACACTACATTGCTATCGTACTTCAGAAGGCACAAGGCTATTTTCAGAGAAGAATGTCAAGGATGGTTGGATAAAAAGAAAGTATGTCTTCTGTTATAAAAAATTGTGCTCCACTGAACATGAAAAATATCTGAATTTCATTTTGCCAAATACTTTTTTTTTTTTTTTTTTTTTAAGCATGTCACCCCAAGCAAGGCTGGAAGCCACTAGTATGCAGGGGGTTACAGAAGGTTTGGAGGAAGAGCAGATAGGAGTGGTAAAGGAGAGGATGTGGAGAAAGATAGTGGATCGATCAAGGCTAGGGGGTTACAGAAGATTTGGAGTGAGAGCAGATAGGAATGAAAGGTAAAAGGATGTGGAGAAGGGAAGAGGATAGATCAAGGCAGCTGGAGATGTCGATTGACGTTACACTTAAATAGTTGGAGATTGTATTTGTCAGGGAAACAGGAATAAGGAAGGGAGTTCCACAGGCGAGATGTGCGAGACATGAAGCTATTGGAGTAGAAGAGACGTCTACATCTAACAGTTTCAACAGTGAAGGGGTGGGAACGGGATGCCAGCCTCGTGGGACGCTTAAATTCATGAGGCCTAGGAACCAGTAAAAGCAGCTGCTCGGAGCAATTACCGTGAAAGTATTTATAAAAAAGACAGAGCGAGGCAACGTTGCGTCTGTGAGAGAGAGACTGCAGACGAGATGACAGATCAGGGCCAATTACATTGCATATCCGTCTCTGGATCTTATCAAGAACCCTGAGGCAAACAGCAGGGGCTCTAGACCATATATGGCAGCAATACTCCATGCGGTGGATGATGCAATTGACTCGATGTATTTGTTCCATCTCAGATCAGCAGACAGTGTGAGACCGAGCAGCCGCAGAGAGGAGCTCTCAAGAAGTTGGTCATCAGACATTCTAATGGGATGCAGGGATGGATCCTTGTGGTGGTTAATAGAGAGCAGTTTAGTTTTAGAGGCATTAAAGTTAACCGTCCATTTCTTGCCCCAGTTAACAACCAATTGGAGGTCCTTTTCTATCCGAGATGCCAGGTTAATTTTGTCAGCATCACTGGATTTGTGTTTGAGGCAGGAGTAAATTGTGGTGTCGCCCGCATAGATGCCGACTTGGTAATATCTATGGCGTCAGGAAGGTCGTTTATGAATATGAGGAACAGAGTAGGGCCTAGGATGGAGCCTTGAGGAACACCTGCATTAGTGGAATAGGAGCTGGAGATGAATCCATTGAGAACGACCTTCAATTCATGGTTTGACAGGAATGATTGTATTAGGTCAAACAATCGACCTGTGCTGCCATAACCCTGGAGCTTGCGAAGAAGGCTGGCATGCCAAACTCTATCAAACGCTTTGGAGATGTCAAGGGCCACGGTACGAGCTTCACCGTTATTATGAATAGCTTGGAAGACAAATTCAGTGATGGCCGTAAGCACATCAGCTGTAGATCGGGTAAAGCGGAAACCATATTGCTTGTCTGAGAGCAGATCATGGGATAACAGGTGATTAATCACATCGGTGTTGATAATGGCTTCGAAGACTTTGCCGAAGAGGGGTAGGAGACTGATAGGACGGTAATTAGAAGGGTAGGAGACTGATAGGATGGTAATTAGAAGGGTCGGAGGGGTCACCAGTGTTCTTAAAGACAGGAACAATAGTTGAGGACTTCCAGCAGTCAGGAAAGCAGAAAAAAGTGTCATTTAACAAAATAGTGTTGGTATTATGAAAATCTTTGGTGAAAAGAATTCACCATTTTATACACGTTGGCATTGCATGAACCTTACTAAAGACAAAATGAAGATTTCATCACATATGCTCGTAAAGGCAGCAGTGAGTGTGAGAAATTTAAACTGGACGAAATATCCTCAGATAGTTAATAATACAGACTGTTGCAGAAGAGTGCCAAAAAATTGTCAATTTAAGGCACAGTACAGTGAAAATAAAGCAAAATGGTATGACAGAAATATAAATGGTTAAGAAGAAGAGAGTGCTACCAAAAAAAACAAAAACATCCAGAATAAAAATACTGTAAAACTTAACCCATGCTATGGCTGTAGTATGCATATTTCAGAATGGACTGTCCACTTAAAACCAAAAAATATCTTAAGTGTGGAAAAACAGGTCACAAACGAAGCTATTGCAAGTCAAAAAGAAAAACAAATACACAAATTAACTTGCTGAAAGTAGTCCTACCAGCTAAAAAAAGTGGAAAGTTTCAATAATAGAAAATCCCTGACAGTTCAAATGAATTACGCTACAGTAAGATTTCAATTGAATATGGGTAACAATATTACAATTATTAATGAACAAACTTGGAACTCAATTTGCTACTAGTGAATTTTAAAATTTCTGCAAAAGATACATGATTGAACATTTGACTACACTGATTTATCATTTGAGGTCGAATGGTCAAGTGGAACGTTTTTTTTGACACATTCAAAAGAGCATTAAGAAAAGCTAAAGGCTTGGAAGCTGAAGAACTGCTATTACAAGAATTTATGAGCATGTATCGAATGACATTAAATGCAGACATCACTGAAAATATCATCTGCAATGCTCATGTTTGCTGGGAAAGTTAGATCCATTTTTGACAAATTACTGCCAGGGAAGAAGAAGAAAGTTTGACAACCTAACAGATCATTTAAGATCAGTGATAAAGTTTTCTTTAAAGCCAGAAAAGAAAGTTGGGCAGGTTGGAAAAATTATTCATCACCTGGGTAGTATGATGTATATTGACAAAGGTGGATGATTTTATCATAAGAAATATATTAATCAATTGAGGTCTAGATATACACAGAATAAGCAACCAGTACAATTTAATTTACCACTGTACATACTTTGTGATACTTTTGAAGTACCTATTCCTAAAATGAAATTACAATACAACATCAGATTAAGCAAAAACATAATACGACTGAAATGTTGGAAGTCAACCCATGTCGGAAAAAGCACTGACTAAAGAAAATGTATATCTAATGGTGGGGAGTGGGTACGATGGAGAAGAACACATCTCTCCAGAAGAGGATTTAGACTCATCCAAATACATTAATACGGGCACCAAAGATTGTCAGAGAAGGAGTAAACAAGTAGAGAGTTAGACATCTAGTTTATTTCAGCAAGACGACGTCGACTCCAAGCGGCAGACTATTTAATTGTGTTATCTTCATTCAAGGCAATGAAGACATAACAACTAGGAAGCAAGAAGCCAGAAGAGAGTTCCACAAGTAAGAAGTGCGAGAGAAGAAACTGTTAGCATAGAATTTACGGTTACAGCTAATAATTTCAACTGTAAAATGATGAGACCTATCTGCCAATCTAGTACTGCACTTAAATTAAAAAAATCTAGCTCCTGTAAAGGAAATCTCATCTGAACAATTACCATGAAAGTATTTATAGAAAAGGCACAGGGAAGCTACATTACAAGTGTGAAAGTGACTGAATCTGAGATGCCAGGTCAGAACCAATAATATTTCAGATTCTGCTTTGTATTTTATCAAGAATCTCTAAATATATAGCAGAAGCACCAGATCACACCTGGCAACAATATTCAAAGCAAGGATGAATGGTAGACTTATAAATATGCAAGATAGATTCTTTTGATTTTATCAAGAATTTCTAAATTTATAGCAGAAGCACCAGACTAGATATGGCAGCAATATCCAATGCATGGATGAATTAATAATTTTAGTTATTACTAATTTTATTTCTTTTATTTATTTACTAACTTTTATTTTTATCAAAAGAAGACATTTGAAATAAAATATCCTGCATTTGAGATATCATTTCATTTTCTGTAGCCTTTTTATTTCAAATCTAAAAAGATATGATTTTTTATTTTATTTTACAAATACTGAAACTACTGTTAGGACATTGGTGATCATGGCTCTTCACAACTTCCTTTCTTTTGTTGCACAAAGTAAATTTTGTGCTTTTTCACATACTTTGTCTTTGTACTCTTATCCTTATAAAAAATCAGGGTAAAATAATAGCAAGGCTAATCTGGTTGGCCATTACTATTTAGTAGTGAGTTTGATCCGCACTGAGTGCCTCATACAATATCTGACATTAAATAATTCACCAAGGTTTGGCATGTCATGAAATCAACCAACCATTCATTCAAACAAATAATTCATGCCAGTTATTTGCTGCTTCTCTCCACCAGTTTCTTTTACTTTCAATTATGTACTGTGAGTGTTAAATTCTCCAAGCCTCATTTCCTCATTATATATCCCAGAAATTTTGACAGCAATTTTCTTACAGTTCATATTCCCCTTAAAACTTCATTACGCACATACACTGTCCATAGTATTATTAGGATTAATCAGAAGAACAACGTCTCCATCACAAAGTCTTTTCATCTGTGAGGAGATTAGATATTACATAGCCGTCCAACACTTTTCTTTGTTTCTGAGAACACTCATCAGTAGAACCACATCTGTTACTTCAAGTCTCTTTTTCAGCTGTGAAGAGATTGTCCACCATTCACTGCCATATAGGAGATTAGATATTACACAGCAGTTCATCACTCTTTTCTTTGTAATGACATTTTACTATCAAATAATACTTTGGTTAGTTTCTGAAAGGTACTTTTTGCTATTCTTATGTGCTTTCAGATTTCCATGTCACAAGGACAAATTGGGTGTAGAAATGGAGATCCTCTGTTGAGCAGGCCCCACCTCCTCACTTTGTGCAAGATTAATACCAGTCCTGCCTCATGATAAGGATATAACACTTGCCGTTTATATTATCCAGATAGTTAAATTGGATCTCCTTTTTTGTATTCAATATATAGCTCACAGCTTGGGCTGCATTTTTCACCGATAACCATTTCAGTTTTTAACAGTTAATAGTCCTTTCTTCTTGCCTTCCTCGACAACATTTTCGCAGAGTTCTTTCAGTTTTTATACTGAGTCTGCTATCAACACAGTGTGGTCCGTATGTTGTTATGATTATGCCTGCCATCAACAGATCCTGGTAAGTCTTCTTATGATTGCAACCACCATACAGGGGTTAAATAAATCCACTGAGAAAACACATCCTTATCATGCTTCTTTTTTGTGCCGCTGTTGTCATAAATGTTAAATTATATTTTAGTTTTTAACTATGGCAATTTTTTTTTTTTTTTAAAACAGTAAGGTTCACTCTGTGCAAGGCACAGAGACAACCTGAGGTGGAGGGTTACATTAGGAGTCAGTTTATACAGATAGGAGAGGAAGATAACAGTTAACCCTAGACTTGAACAGGTTAAGATTGTAGTGTTTGGGGAAACATCCACAAAGCAGCAGTTTGTGGGAAAATAGAATAGACTTCTCACCGATGGAATATGGGTGATTTGCTACTATGTAAGTGGCATGGCAGGTCCTAGCAGTGGAGGTTAGACCTGGCGGAACCAAAGAATGTAGTTTGTCGAAGCGCTTTCCATTTAATTAGCGATAGAAATTAGTCGAAATACTGTACTTTAAACAAATTTTTACTTTTATTTTAAATGAATTTTCATATAAAAAAGAGCTCCTCTTAGTCGTATTCAGCAAATTCATTTGATGCAAGGGAGATAATTCAGTTTTAGTCTATAAAATCATAAACAGTGATAAAATCATTTGATTCATTAAACACTGAAATTTAAATTCATATCCAGTGAATTACTATAAAGCTTGATTTTTTTTTATTTACTTTATTTATTAACTTTTATGAAAAAAGGAGTTCAGCCAATATATTTCCACGGGCCGAATAATAAAGGTCAAAGTGCCTCATGTGGCACCCGAGTCGCGGTTTGCCCACCCATTTCATAGAATTGACTTATTTAACAATCTTCTCTCAAACCTCTTTCTCACAGGATTTTCTGTTGTGATAGTTGTCTTTTATCTCGTGTACGCCCCCCCAAGTAACCCCTCAAAATGAAATCAACCAAAATCTATTCCTCCTCTCGTTAAGAAAAAAAGCTTCATTTTCTGTTCGTGTAGTGCTCCACCCAAATGTGTTAGTTATAAAATCTATTCCTTCTCTCGCTATGAAAAACAAAAAAAAAAAACCCTCATTTTGTGTTGTGTGTAACTGTGTACACCCCAAACCAATACGTCGCCAAATGTATTCCTTCTCATCTTATGACAAAAGAAATTTCCATTTCCTCAAGTCTGAGTGAGTTGTAATTTAGTTGTGTTGCATCTCAATTTCTCCTTTTGAAAAAGTTAAAATGCGCTTTCTTTTTTAAAAAAAATGAAGCTTTAGTTTAAATTAGGAATGTCCCATAATTCACTAAAAAAAAACAAAAAAAAAACCGCACCTTGATGAAAAAAAAGCCCCAAACTTGATTAAAATAATTTTGTATTGTCTAGATGTTTATGTCATTATTTAGAGGAAAGACCAAAGTATTTTTGAGTATTTTTTACATTTTTTTAATCCTTTCTAGCATGTCCGAAGTCTTAGCTAAAAATCATGTTATTTTTGAGTCATCAGAATTGACGTAAAAACGGTTTAAATGAATACATTTTGTTTTTTTTTTAATTGGTATAATTCCCTTTTTTCCAATTAAAAGTATTTTTTCTTTGTAGAAGTGAAGCTTTATTAAATAATGAATCTTTTTTTTGTAAATTGGTTTAAATTTGTTATAAACAATTGAAAGCTTTTCTAAATAAATGTGTCATGCGTAAATCCTTTTCCAAAAACAAAGAAAAAAAAAGAAAAGAAAATATAATTTTTTTTTTTTTTTTCACTTTCCTTTCAGGCAGGCACGTACGTAATTTCTATTTTATATTGTAATTGTCTGATTTTAAGGAAACTTTCACGACACAATTTTTTTAAAAAATCGTTGAAATTTTTTTAAATAATTTCGGGCATGTAATTTTGATTTTATTTTTCGTTTTTTCATTATTATTTTTTACTGTTATATTTGCAATCGCGCATTCATTTTTTTAAACTTCGCGCATTGCGCAGTAATCAAGACAAGTGAAGCTTCCGCGCCGCATCACTACTCGAGGCAAATGTATATAAACAAAACCAGTAATAATGGCAGCCGTTCTGTCAACGCGATGCGAAAGAAGTCGAACTTACATTGTTCATAACTCCTAAAACGGTAGTAGAGCGCAAACCTTTAATGTAATTTTCGAAATAATCAGGCAATTTCACACCATAAATGGAACATTTTCATTACCGCGGTGCTTACTACAAATTAACCAATTTTTCTTCCCTTCAATGGAGGGGTCTAAAAAAGAGCTTGCTGATCTTAAAATCTGTTTGCATTTTTAAGGGTAGATCAAACTCAAAAGTATTGGGCGAGTGGCAAATTTAATAAATTTTAAACATTTGAAGAAAACATTGATATCTTGAAAATTGGTTCCCGAGGGCCGTAAAAAGATCGTCCGCGGCCCGTGTTACAGATTAAATAACTCAAATAACTAAAAAAAAAAACAAAAACAACGCCCTTTTTTTATCTCGTCTTTCTATGTTTGTTTTCTATTCAATAATAAACCGTCCTCTATTTTGCACGTAAGAAGCTGTTCCGTGCAAGAATAAACAACAAAGGAAAGATAATTGATTATCAACACGTTTTATAGGAGAGTTATCTCCCTTAAACTAATTTGAAAACCAATCAGACATGTCATGTAATTATTTTTAAAAAATTTTAAAAAATGCAAACCTAACTGTTTTCTTTTTTTTCGTGATTTGTTTTGCATTCGAAACCTTGTATTTGAATTATACGGAAACCCATTTCGAATAATATATCCATATCTATCAGTTTTATTAATTCAAACGTTATTTTTAGTTGTTACCCCTATTTGAATAGACACTCCGTTTTTGGGGTTTTTTTAAATTTCGTCTACAGGCCTGCACACTCGAAGAAACTTAAGAAAATGTGTTCTTCGAGACGAAATAAATACTGTTTCAGTTTAAAATAAAACGGAGCGTCTACTCAAATACTAAAAATAACGTTTGATGAAGGTATATTCAAAAAGTTTCTAAAAAAGAGCATGCCATGATGAAAAAAGGCCACAAACTTGTTAAAAACAAATTTTTATGTATGTTATTATTAAGGAAAGACCAAAGTATGTTTTTAATATTTTATTAAATTTTTAATCCTTTCTAGCACATTCGAAATTTTGGTTAAAAATCTTGTTTTTCTTGTGTCAACAGGTGAACCAAAGATTGGATTTTTTGCTTCTTTTTTAGCATTAAAAACACATTTTTGAAATTCTTGTAAAAATCAAATAATTGTCAGATTTTAATGAAAGTTTCCAGAATTATTTACAAAAGAATTAAATTATTTTTTAAATAATTTTTTTTTTCATTTTTCTTTTTAGAAAATCTTGGTAAAAATATATTTTTTTTAATTTGCATCTGTTTCCCTCACTTAAGTTTATGAAATTTTGAGAAAGTAAAATTATATTAGTTAAAAGCAGGGCTCCTTGGGGAATTTAAATCATCAATTTGTTTTAGTCAAACAGAAACACCATTTACCGAAAATTTGCTCTGAGTCATAAAACTGTGACATTATTTAATTAATTACAAAAGCTTTTAATTGCTTTTATAAATAAATTATATTAAGGACACTTGTCTTAAGAAAAAGATTTTTAACAATGAATTTTTACAAGAATTGTTTTCATTTTTCAAAAATTTTATTAAAAAATTTATTAAATTTTAACCTTTTAAAATTCTGTATTAATTTCAGTGTTTTTATGATATTATTAACTTAAAGTGAAAACTATATTTACTAATTATAAATGGAAAAGCTTAATACAAATCATCAAACATCATTATTTAAAAAATAATTTAAAATTTTTTTTATTAGTGTCTAAACATGCTGTTTTTCGTAAGTATGGGCCACCATACACAAAATTATCAGAAAGTAAGAGTGATGACTATAGTAAATTTAAAGCCAAAATTTCTAAAATTCAATAAAACTTTGGATTACAGAGAATATCTTCCTAAATTTTTAAGTCCTTATTTTTGCTGTATCTACAAAAATCGTCATGTTTATACACATACAAAAATAATTTAAAAAATTCTTTAAAATATATTGCTGTTTGATGATTTGTACTAAGCTTTTCCATTTATGATTAGTAAATAGAAGTTTTACATAATATCACCTGATGGAGTCAAAGTAATGCAGAAATCTAAAGATTTTAAACTTTATAAATTATTCTAATAAAAATTTTTTAAAAAAAAGAAAAATGAAACAATTCTTGTAAAAATTCATTAATCATTGAAAGTTTTTGTTCTTATGACAATAGTGTCCTTAATATATCTTAATCATAAAAGCAATTAAAAACTTTTCTAATTAAATAATGTTTTACTTTTGGTAACTGGTGTTCCTGTTTTACAAAAAAAAAAATTTGATGATTTAAATTCTCCAAGGACTTCTGTTTTAACTAATATAAACTTTATAGGCGGTGTCAAAATTTAATTTTCTCAAAATTCCTTAAAATTAAATGAGTGGTGGGCAGGTAAGAGATATTAAAAGGAAATACATTTCTAAAATAATTTAATTCATTTGTGAATAAATCCTGAAAATTTCATTACAATTGATAATTATTTGATTTTTGCAAGAATTACCAAATCAATGTGTTTTTTACCATGAAAAAGATGTTAAAATTTCTTAATCTTCATTTGATTAGTATTATTTTACCCTGTTCTTTTTCTTCCTTTCTGAATATTTATAGCCAAATCTTTTTGAGTATGTTTACACTTAACCATGGCCAATTACTCCACAGACTGTAATCCTTACTTGTACAATCCCATATTTATAATTTTTTATTTTAATCATTTCACCACAAGTAAGGCAAAAAACCCACTAAGACGCAAAGTGTAGTATTATTTGAATACTTTTTATGTGTGCGTTTGTTTTATTGGCTGTGAAAAACAAAGAATGCCTAAAAAACAAAATCAGAATTCCCTTACACAATTGTGAGCGGCATGTAATGTTATCAAGACACAAACGCATTTTAAGAGTTGAAAAGAGAAACCAACTTACCGAATCTGTGGGCAGAAATTATTATCAATGTTCCAGAGAATAAATCCAAATAGGTATATAAATATACCAGAAACAACTAATGGTAAATTATGTTCACATTGCCTACAAAAGAACAAAAAAAAGTGTTAAATATTTTTAAGAAACATCATCAATATACAAGGCGTCCCTAAAAACAGGAAATCTCATTAACTATATTTTTTTTAATGCCACAGATTAAACATGGTTTTGTCAAAAGAAAGATAGAATTGACTTCTTCTGGAGTATGATAAAGGAAAAGGTTTCATTGATATATAGTTGAATTGGCTAGATGTAACCGTAAGTTCTATTATAACAGTTTCTTTTCTCACACTTCTTGCTTGTGGAACTTCCTTCTGGCTCCATGCTTGCCAGCCCACATTAATCTGCAAAAATTTAAATGCAATGTCAATCGTTATCTACTGTCTTCCTGATAACTCTTCTACTGTTCGTGCTTCTTTGTAATGTTTCTGTTTTCTAATTCATACCCAGTAACCACTTGTGCCTTTAGCAGCTTTACTGCTTTGCTTGGGAAAACTTGATTAAAAAGAAAAAATAGTCATTTGCAATATTTTTTATACATTCAACAATGTATATCAATTCTAGATTGTTTATGTGCGATTCAGTTTGGTTTGGTTTGTTATACGGTATGTCAACATCAATGAGTCATTTTATGCTGACAAAATTTTTATTACTGGTAACATTTTTTTTCCCGAAAATGTATTGCTGGTAATATTTCTTCCTCAAAAATCTATTTCTGGTAATATTGTTTTTAAAAAATGTATAGCTGATTATTTTTTTTCAACCTACCCACCTAACCCTAAAAATAAATAGCTGGTAATATTTTTTTGTTGTTTTTTTTTTCAAAAATGTATTGGTGGTAATATTATTTTTTTTTGTTTTCAAAAATGTATAGCTGGTAATATTTTTTTTTTTTTAAATGTATTGCTGGTAATAATGTCTTGCTGGTAATATTTTTTTTCTTCAAAAATTTATTCCTGGTAATAATTTTTTTTTTACAAAGTATTTCTGGTATTAAAACCTATTTTTACACTTTCATAGTGTTTTGACCCCAAAATTTTGGGGTTAACTATTTGCCCATAGCTGGGACCCTAACAGGTGCTACAACCTGGGGTCAGAGTGGACCTGGGAACACCAGCAATTAAGAGGTGGTTCCACGATCTTCAAGACCTCCTGAACAGATGCCTTGCTGTTGGATATAGTTTATCGTCTTACCGAGGACGGGCGGGTTTCGGATGATAATGAATATTTGTGTGTGTGTGTGTGTGTGTGTGTGTGTGTGTGTGTGTGTGTGTGCGTCTATTAGGCCTTTTTTAAAGAAAATCCTGGCATTATACATCATAAAAAATGACCAGACAAAAACAAAATAAACATAATAATGAAGGGATTTGCAGTCTAGGAAGTTAAGTGGCCAGATGTAAGGAGTGATGTAGTCACAGAAATTGTTTGACAGCTATGACTGGGTCCTCCTGCTTGTGTGGTACAATGCAGATTCCTGTTGCCAGACATAGGGTCTTCCAGCAGCCAACGCCAACCTCTTGACCGAGGGCAGCACTACTCCCTCAGAGGCCTTTGTGTTGAGACCTGTGCGAACATCACCATCACTAGTGATCACTCCAAACACCTTCGTAATCACCATTAGACTTATCCAACTCTTTCTGAATCCTCTGCACTGTCTTCAGATTGATACCAAACCATTCTGAAATTTTTATATTACAGCTCCTGGTGCGAATGCCAAGCAGTACAGAATGCTGTTTCCAAATTTATGGCTGAGTGAATTGTATCATGGCGCTTTTATTTTAACAGATGGGCCCAACAGATCCTACTATACTGTGCAGTCGACAAAATCAAACACAAAGTGCATGCATGAAATTAAAAATATAAAATGGCAACAATTTACCCATTGCATCCTCTGTATGTGTGTGTGTATGTATATGTATATATATATATATATATATATATATATATATATATATATATATATATATGTATGTGTGTAATTTGGCAGCAACTTTTCTTTTAAACATGTAGTATTGAATGTTAAAGACAACATAGACCCTGAAGATGAACAATGATGTTCGAAAGCGCTAGGTCATCGTACCGGCAATACTTATTTCGAAATCATTTTCAAATAAAAAGTTTCATTAGAGAATATGAGAAAATTCAAAAGAAAATATGCTAGACTATATTGTCTTTAACATTCAATACTACATGTTTAATATATATATATATATCTATCATAAATGATTAATGTGAAATCTCCAAACAAAATATATAAGATGGAATATGTGAAAACCAGTTGGATATTGAACATTTTTATTTTCATGCCAACGTTTCACACCTTTTTTGTGAGCCATTATCAAAACCTAACTTAAAAAAAAATCTTTTGGTAAAGTTGTTACAATGACAAGAGCCTGCTACATAAAAATCAACTTGAAAAAAGAAAATTAACAGCTAAGGCACTGGAAAAATATATCTGTGAGATTTGTAATTACTAGAACATAAAAAAAATGGTTATTAAACACAAGAAAAAAAAATGAATGAATGAAAAGAAGTTATGGTGAAAAGTAAATAAGGTGCATATCGCCAAAGAAAACAGTAAATACTTAGGATTAAAAATATAATTTATGATTATATATTATTTAGGTATTAAAGAAAATGTTAACTTTTGTGTCTGTAAAAGAAAAAAAAATGGTTATTCCCTTGGCACTGATATGAATGTATAAACTTGACTCCTTCAGCAATGTTTATCATTTTAAAAAGCAGTGATTAGAATTTTAATAGAACTCATATATTATTTTCTTTATTCTTGAGAATGACAACAAAGATGTTAAGTACTATTTATTAGATTGCTATAAGAATAATTTTATATTTACAATACTAAAAACTAATACAATTGTATTAAAACTAATGCAATAAATAAATATTGAAAGTAAAGCTTAGGAAAAATAAAAAATAATGATGGAATCATTATAAAAGGAATAAAGAAACACTGGCAAAGTTTAACCTTCGTGCCCACAAATAACAGTGTTTCAAAACGACAGTTATTACTGTATTCACTTTTGCCTCCTTTGACAATGTTTATTGTTTTAAAAAAGTGATGATTAGAATTTTAATAAAACCCAGACATATGAAAGTGAATTTATACATTTTCTTTATTCTTGAGAACTGACAACAAAGATGTTAAATACTACTTATTTATTAGATTGCTTATTTACAAGATTATAAAAATATGTGAACCAACTATAATGAAATATTTATTATTTACCATTTTACAAAGAAATAAATATGAAAAGAATTTTTTTTTTTTTTTTAAACTTTTCACCCCAGGCAAGGCTGGAAGCCACTAGCATGCAAGGGGTTACAGAGGATTTGGAGCGAGAGCAGATAGGAGTGTTAGACGAAAGTATGTGGAGAAGGGAAGTGGATAGATCAAGGCAACTGGAGATGTCGATTGACGTTACACTTGAATAGTTGGAGATTATAGTTGTCAGGGAAACAGGAATGAGGAAGGGAGTTCCATAGGCGTGAGGTGCGAGATATGAAGCTACTGGAGTAGAAGAGACGGCTACATTTAACAGTTTCAACAGTGAAAGGGTGGGAACGGGGTGCCAGCCTCGTAGGACGCTTGAATTCATGGAGCCTGGGAACCAGCGATAGCAGATCATCGGAGCAATTACCATGGAAGTATTTATAAAAGAGACAGAGAGAGGCGACGGTGCGTCTGTGAGAAAGAGAGAGACTGCAGACAAGAAGCCAGATCAGGGCCAATTACATTGCATACCCGTCTCTGGATCTTATCAGGAACCTTGAGGCAAACAGAAGGGGCTCCAGACCATATATGGCAGCAATACTCCATGCAAGGGCGGGTGGTTGATTTGTAATTTGTAGGATCGATTTATTCGTAAATTTGTAAAAATGTCTGTGAATAAGAAAATTTAAATAAACACGTAACTGTAACTATAAATTTCATCAGGAGTTTCAACTCCTGGTTGAAGCAGAAGGGCCAGACTGAATCCGGTCAACTCTGGAAGACCTCAATGGCAGAATAGGCAAAGATCTACATGATCTCAACAGCCTTGGTTATGCCAGTCAGGTTAGCATAACCAAGACAGACCTTGACAGACTTGCTACTGTTTTTGTTGAAACCTTGCTGTAATTTTTACATATTTATTTATTAATGCCTCCCTTATGGCACTTATTTTTATGCTAGGCCTACTGAGGAGGTGCTCATAGCCTAACATATACACCAATTCCTTCAGACATCTGAAATAACTTGACCAATTCTACTTACCTAATCACTCTAAAGGAAACCATGACCAAACAGATCACAAGTAATCCATAAGCAAACTGAAAAACAAAAAATACTTATTAGCAAAAATAAAATATACAGGGTCCGGCTAAAAATTACTTCACTGAAATATTATTTTATTCACACATATTTCAACTTGGATTTGAGATTTAAGAGTTTTTAATTTCATTTCTTGGTATTTTTTATTTAATTTTTTTTTTATTCATTTTTTCCACCGGCATGCAATTATGGCAAAGCTTAACTTTACAAAGAAATGTGAAAATAGAAAAACCCTTTGAAAGGTTTTGTGACATACAGTGGCCGTTAATAATTAAGTATAACTCAAGACTTCAACGTTAAGATAAAACAGTATTTAATTACAATCGCCAATACTTAACAAGAACAAAGAAGTAAAAGTAAACCAAAGATGAATTTCAGTGAATATCTTGTTATTAGCTCGGCTTGGCTTAATGTCCGGTAAATCCTAAATCAAAACCCAAATCATTGATGCACAATAATTCACACTAAATTGACTAGATAGTTCCCCTCAATAATCACTGCAGTCAGTAGCCTGACACCGCTATTTACACACCTGGCAGAAAACATTAATAAGTCCAGAGGGTCATGCTCAAACCTTGGTGCTGGTGGTTACTCATTTTCTTCCTATATGACAAAAGGCTTGTCGTATTAAATGGAATTAAAGCAGATGGGAAACTCTTGAAGAAGGGCTACACTGAGCAGAGAAAAAACCAATTAAAACTCTTAATTGGAACTTGACTGATTGGTTTAACGGCACATCAACTTGACATGGATCATTTAATGTGGAAATTTAATTTTCTTAAGACCTCAGAAGTAATCAGCCATTGTGAGGGGGTAAGATGCTTAACCCCTTCAGCATTGATTTAAGCCTCGACTACTTTGCAGAAAAGCAGTAAGAGACTAATATGGCGATAGTTAGAGGAGTCGGAATGTTCTCCCGAGTTCTTAAAATCAGGACCTACAGAGGACGATTTCCAACAAGCTGGAAAGCAGGAAACAGCAAGGCAATAGTTGAAGTGCTTGGAGAGAACTGGAGCCAGCTCGGGAGCACATTTCTTTCGGATGGCGGCTGGGACCCTGTCACCTCTGTTTGTCTTATGAGAGTCTAATTTAGAAATGATTAGGGTTATGTGCATATCACTCGGTGCAGCCTCTGTTTTCAGGGAGGAAATCAGGTGTGGGTACTCCAAATGAGTCGCGCATTGAGTTGGAAGAGAATTTCCAATCAAAGTATTCAACCTCATCTGCTGTAGATGTCAGGACATTGAATTGATTGAATAGAAGAGGGATTGAGGATTTTCTGTTGTTCCGCACACTCTTGCAGAGCCGCCAGTCATCTGTAGAACTGAACTTGTAAGATGATGTTTCATTCTTCTTCAGCAAACAGTAACTTCACTTCTTTGAGGATATGCTTGCACTCATTACGAGCAGAGACAAAGAGACGACTATTGCAATCAGGCATGCCACTCTGGTACAGCTGGAAGAAGTGATTCCTGTGGGCTATAGCGGCTGAGCATGCAGGTGAGAATCAAGGAGATGAACATGATTTGACATGGTATTTCCTTGCTGGAATAAAAGCATTGATGCCAGCTTTTACTCAGGAGGAGACCTCAGATGTGCATTTTTGAACAAGATGATTATAACCTTCATTTCAAGGGACATCATGAAGGAAGTCATGGAACAATCACTTGTTGATAACACAGATATTCTGTTGGTAGGTGGTAATTGGCTGGCGGGGGAACAGAAAGAGATGTTTACAGACACTACCATATGATCAGAGTTGCCAAGAGGGCAGAGCCACATAGTACAACAAGTCAGGGATAGAGCTAAAAAAAAAAAAAAAAGAGATTTAGAAGAGAAGCGTGTCCATCAGGGTTACTGCGGAAATGCGTGAGGAAGTCAACAAGAATGCTACTAGCATCAGCTTTTCTTACTATCCAAATCCTTATAATAAACAGAAAGTCACTGAAATGGCATCGGGGGTCATTTATTGATAGTCTGTGGAAATTGAAGATATTTCATTTTAGGCAAAGAATACTTTGCATCATACCACAAATTATCAGACACCCAATGAGAAAATCTGCTAATCTGTGAGCTTTTAAAACTGGACAAAGACACTATCAATTACAGATGCGAGAATCGATATCCACAGTCCCACACAAGGTCACAATAAACCCTCTATTGAGTTGGAAAACAACTATAAATAAAATGACATAAATTAACTTTGGGCTCAGTCTTGGCTTCAGTCACTTTCCTACTACAGTAAGGTTGCTTCCTTCTGCCTTTTCTATAAATACTTTCATGGTTAATTGTTCTGATAAACTTTCCTCTATGATACCTAGACTCCATGAATTTAAGCGCAATACTAGATTGGCAGAAAGGTCTCATCATTTTGAATTTGAAACAACTAAATGTAACCGTAAGTTCTATGCTGATAGTTTCTTCTATTGCACTTCTCACTTGTGGAACACTCTTCTGGCTTCTTGCTTTCCAGTTAACTTTGATCTTCAAAAAATTAAATACAATATCAAATGTTATTTTCTGTCTTCTTAATTATTGTGCTTTTTTTATTCTCTCCCCTTAATAGTTGGCTTTTTTTTTCTCAAATTGTTTAAGACTCAGTAAGCCTTTGCATTTTTGTGGCTTTAATTGCCTTGTTTGGGGTGAAATGACTTTAATATATATATATATATATATATATATGTAAAAAGAGAAAAAATGATATTTTTAAAAAGTGTAATAAAATAGCTGAACAAAATTATTGAAAAATTAAATAAAATCCACTGTAAATCAAAAGAAAGAATTGCCAAAAATTAATAATCAACAACATGTTATATATATATATATATATATATATATATATATATATATATATATATATATATATATATATTAAATAAAAACAGACCACTTTAAGGTTCCATATAATAAATTATTTCACCACAGCCCTTTTAAAGGACCGCGGATCATCAGATTTTATTTCCAAAGGTTGAAACGAAAAATGAGAAGAAATTTACACATTTATGATGGGCAGTAATAAGTATATGTAAATTAATGAAGTGAGGAAGTGAAGGGGGGAGAGAGACATGATTGATTTAAATGTAACATTTCTACTCTTTCAAATTGAAATTTTTAGAGGAAATCCAGACATTGACACATTAAACCAGTTAACTTAACGGAAGTTATATATTGATACGGAAGGGGGAGAGGAGAAAAAGGCATAAAGAGAAAGAAGTTACGAGAAAGTGTCATTAACTTTCTTTGGAATGGACGCTGTTGTTTTGCTTTACTTTGAGAGTTCATAAATATTATATATATATATATATATATATATGTGTGTGTGTGTGTAAAATCAATATTTACCTCATGGAAGATGGGATCCTTTATCAGTAGATAAACCTGAAAAAAGTGAACAAAAAAGTAGAGTTCAAGGAAATGTTAAAAGATTTATATTTAAGGATTTCTTTCGAACACATTTAAAAACATTACAAATTTCAAAAAGAGAGTAATAAAAAAATAATAGTAATAATGAAGAGTGTATTGTCCCAGAATGAAAGCATAAGGATACAAAAGGTGATCATCTCCATTTGGTTGAGGTGGGGTCATGTAGATCATGTGACAGCCGCTTAATGACATAGGAAAACTGTAATATTAGTTTTCCTATTGTCTTTTACATTTATAAATATTGTCTTTTTCTACAGGTTAACTCTGAGAAATTTTTTATATATACAGTGTAACCCGGATATAAGAGACCCTGATATAAGAGAAACCCGGATATAAGAGAGATTTTCTCTGGCCCCAAATTAGAGTCTGTGTTAATGTATATATAATAGATCAAACCCGGATATAAGAGAAACCCGGATATAAGAGATTTCTTCTCCGGTCCCAACAACTCTCTTATATCCGGGTTACACTGTATATATCTCAAGATTATCAACAAAATCCAAAGAAGGGTTCATTTCGCTCACTTTCCCACCACCATGACTTTCCCTCTGACTTTTCCATAAATATTTTCATGGCAATTATTCTGATGAGCTTTCCTCCTTGGTACCTCAACTGCATGAATTTAAGTGCACTACTGGATTGGCAGATAGGTTTCACTGTTTTACTGTTGAAATAGCCAGATGTAACTATAACTTCTATTTTTTTTCGTTTCTTTTCTCACACTTCTCGCCTGTGGAACTCTCTTCCAGTTTCTTGTTTCCCTGCCACCTACGATATTCAAAAATTTAAATGCAACGTCATTCACCATCTTTCATCTTCCTGAACCCTCTTCTTTTATTGTCCTTTTCTCCGCACTAAAGTCTTCTCATTCTCTTTCACTCCCAGTAACCCTTTGTGTCTTAGTTGCATTATCGCCATTTTCTGTCTTCCTGAAACCTCTTCTTTTATTGTCCTTTTCTCCGCACTAAAGTCTTCTCATTCTCTTTCACTCCCAGTAACCCCTTGCGTCTTAGTGGCATTAACGCCATCTTCTGTCTTCATGAAACCTCTTCTTTTATTGTCCTTTTCTCCGCACTAAAGTCTTCTCATTCTCTTTCACTCCCAGTAACCCCTTGCATCTTAGTGGCATTATCGCCATCTTCTGTCGTCTTGAAACCTGTTCTTTTATTGTCCTTTCTCCTCACTAAAGTTTTCTCATTCTCTTTCACTCCCAGTAACCCCTTGCATCTTAGTGGCATTATCGCCATCTTCTGTCTTCCTGAAACCTCTTCTTTTATTGTCCTTTCTCCTCACTAATTCCTTCTCGTTCTTTTTCACTCCCAGTAATCCTTTGTGTTTCAGTGGCTTTATCATCTTGCTGGGAGGGGGGATGATTAAAAACAAGAAAAGTTTTTTAAAAAGCTGACATAACTTGATGCTGCTGATTCTTTTATGTGCCATGTGCTTTTAGTTTTCACAGTGTTCATCAAATGTTACTCCTCTTCCTCCTATGTTTTGTTGCTGTAATTCAATTTTGACCTTTTTTGCTATCCACAAAACATTATAGACGGGGGCTGGTGGATTTGAGCCATCCCTACCTGCACAACTGTTTATACTTCTCTCCCATCCCCTTGCCTGTTTGTATCGTAAACCTGATTAGCAATGCAGGTTGAATGGGAGTGACAGACAGCAGATGGATAGAAGGAATATTGTTTTTCTGTGTCTGGAGAGTAGTTTCATTTTTATTATTAGACTGTGCATGGCCAGGCCTCTCAATTACCATATTTTCATTAAATGATTTAAAAAAAAAAAAAAAAAAAAAAACATGAAAATGGTTGAAATATGTTTAATAGCTGAACAAAATATCTAATGTCGAACTGTTTAGGAAGACGGTGGGAATGTCACGTCATTAACTGGATAGTGAAAATGAAGCTGGCTAAAAACAAGCTGTAGATAAAACTGAAGTAGATGGGATGAAACACAAGCCAAAGTACTAGAGAGGGTTTATAGGATGGATTTCAATGGCAGCATATGTTCCAGTCAAGACAAATAGGCTAACATAGGTATGTTCAATAATTCACCGAAAAAACAGCATAGCATGATGATAAAGGCCCGAAACAATATTTTATCGTCAAAATGTTTATGTTATTATTAATAGGAAAGACCAAAGTAAATGTTTACTCCTTTCTAGCCTGTTTGAAATTTTAGTTTATATCAAGAAGTGTTTCTACCCAAAATTTAGTTCTGAATTGTAAAATACAAAACCCAATAAAACTAAGACATTATTTAATTAAAAAAGCTTTTAATAGCTTTTATGAATAATATATGTTAAGGACATTATTGTCTTAAGCCAAAATATTTTTCCAATGAAAAATGAATTTTTACAAGAATTGTTTTTTTTTTCAATTTTAAATAATGTGATAAAGTTGTTAAATATTTTAAAATTAACTTTGAAATGCTCTTATTTAAAAGACCTATTTTTACAGATCTTAAATTTGAAAGCTTATTACAATCTGCAAAGCATTCATATTTTTAAAATAATTTTTTAACATGCCAAAAAATGTATTAAAAACGTCTCCGGCAAAACTACAGAGGCACAATTCAGAAATGTCACGGGTTTTAAGAGTTGTTTCTCCTGATAACTATGACCCGGCCTCATAAATTGCATTGATTTCCTTCTGTCTTGCACATACTAAATTCTCTGACTGACCATCATAGCCATCACATTTTCAAAATTTTTAATTTCCTTTTTTCTCTTTCTTTTTTTTTTAACATATTTCACTAAATATTTTTTCATTTTTTAAATTTTAATCAATTTTTTTCTTTTTCAGTGATAGACATACAATATTTTTTTCTTTTTCAGATTCAATTTTAGAGACTGAAACAGTGCAGGCTCTGGACATATCTTCATTAAAAAAAAAAAATAAAAAAAAAAAAATCAATACTAGACTTTTGAAAGTATTTAATTTTTAAGAATTTTTAAGAATTTCTTTATAGTTAAATAAACTGGTTCACTTAAAATTCAAAAATATTGTCACTTCTTTTCTTCCATCTGATAAATTGCCCTGACGTTAGTTGTCAATACATTTATGGCGATCACCACCACACACACCCTTACAAATTCATATCTCCAACAGCATTCATTCCCAGAAGTCTCCCCGAAACTCATGCACCGATTGGTCAGTATCGACCAATCAGATTCTCTGCATGTGGAGAATGATTTTTCCTGTGTGAAGCTCCTGATTCAATGACTACCTACATATGCATAAAAAAAGAGGAGTTGCACTAGTGAGACTTAGACTGCT
>OZ038500.1:12689265-12696765 GCA_964036315.1 Acanthosepion esculentum | reverse complement strand
GGAGGAAAAAGTATGACAGAGTGGAAAAAGGTTTTCGTGCAATACGTTTCTTGCTTTAAAATGAGTTTGAGGTTTGTTTGTTTTGTGGCACATCAACTCCTTATGGGTCATTTGATGCTGAAATTGAATTTCCTTAGGTGCATTAGTAATTTCATTTACAAAATTGTAATGCTGTTATTGTTACTATGAAAGTGTATTTTTATACTTTCATAGTGTTTTTGACCCCAGTTTAGGGGTTAACCATTTGCTGGTACCCTAACAGGTGCTACCACCCTGAGAACAATAGCAATTAAGAGGTGGTTCCTATCCCTGTAGTGATAGGGGCATTGGGTATGATAAAAAAGGGCACCGAAAATCATGCAAGTAAAATTCCTGGACACATCAGCATCTCAGAGCTACAAAAAATTACTTTGTGCAAAACTTCATATTAGGGTTAGGGTGGACCTGGGAACAACAGTAATTAAGAGGTGGTTCCCTGCTCCCCAAAACCTCCCAATTAGATGCCTTGCTGCCAGATGTAGTTTATTGTCATACCCAGGATGGTGACCTTTAGGACTTCATCAGACTAAAAAAAAAAATTTTAGTTCTCAGCCTCTCCTATTTCTTTCATGCATGTGTCGTCACATCAACGTAAATTTAAATTTAGTCCGCTGAAAATCCTGCAGAATAAAATGCATTGCAATATATTTATTATACTGTCAATAAATACACTGCCCAGCTCAGGAATTGAATTCACAATTACTATGTCACCAAATTCACAAAGCAATATTTTTAATCCCTTAAGTTATTGACCTGTGGGACATTCCTGAGTGGATCAAGCCTACTCTTGCATGATAACAGAGATAAGGACAATAGTCTGCATGTAAATAAAGAGACGGTTGATGTTTACAAATAAAAAGAGATTCAAAAATCTTCACATGAAATGACAACCGTGCAACATTTAGAACTTGGACATATCCATCTGACTCGGACAGGATCCATCAATGAGGTGTTGATGGATCCGGAATCTCTTGGGAATGTGTTGGTTGTAATCAACAATTCTCAATCCGAAAGGGAACTTTCACACCAGCACATAATTGTAAACAAGTCCACATATCTTCATATTTCTTTTAACTTAACAAACAAACCAGAATTTATTCAGATCTTAAATTATTTTTAGCTCCCAGGCAAATGCATGGTAATTTTGCAATTTTACAGTACTTTTAAAATGTCAGAAACCTTAAATATATCTGTAATTACTCACAGCCGTTACAATTATGCAGTATACAGCCAAAAATATTTGCAGCCATCTGTTCTGATAACTTGGTGGACTGGTAATTTCAACACTGAAATGAGACGAAAACAATCAAATGAGACGGAATTTGAAAACGAACAGACTGAAAAGAGAAAAACATTTCTCGTTTCAAAGACACTCAGTGGTAAGTGCACATTTTAAAAGCAGTGATTACAAAAAATACAACCTTTTTAAACTTAGAATTTGTTGGGGTGAGGACGACAACTCATGAGTGGAAGCCATAGATTTGCAAAAATGCAAGAAAAGCCATTCAAGGAATAAAAATAACAGAAATAAATAAAATAATGTTAAGAAAAGTAAAAGACAGCATTAAAAAAATAAATCATAAAAAAACTTAAAAGAGTATTTGAAAGAAAAATTAAGTTTTTTAAAAAAAATTAAGAGTATTTAAAAGAAAAATTAAAAGAGTATTTTTTTAAATTAAGAGTATTTAAAAGAAAAAGTAAGAGTATATAAAAAATGAAAATAGTACTTTTTTAAATTAGTATTTAAAAGAAAATTTAAGACAGTAATTTTTTTAAAAAGATAGTATTTAAAAAATTAAAAGACAGTATTTAATAAGGAAAGCATTAAAAAATTAAAATACAGTAATTAAAAAAGACAGTATAAAAATAATAAAAGACAGTATAAAAATAATAAAAGACAGTATAAAAATAATAAAAGACAGTAATAAAAATAATAAAAGACAGTAATAAAAATAATAAAAGACAGTAATAAAAATAATAAAAGACAGTAATAAAAATAATAAAAGACAGTATAAAAATAATAAAAGACAGTATAAAAATAATAAAAGACAGTATAAAAATAATACAATTGAGATTCCAAACACAAATTTAAAACAGTATTTAAACATGGGGTTGTATCAAAAGTATTTTTGACAGCCCTTTACTCCAAAGCTTATTTCAGGTACACATCTAAAAACTATCTAAGACTCCTCTATATTGTCAATGTTATTTATTAGGGTCTATCAAATATGTTTTTCGGTAATGTTTAAAAAATGTCCACTTGCAGGTCACAACATGTTTTAAAATGACTGCTGACATACTTTTCTTTGTAGAAATTTTACGAACCAAATCCACGGATTATAGTAAATATAAACAATTACAAGAATATTCAGAAATAATGCCAAACAAGACTTGAACTCAAAATCTCTCACCAAATAGGAGCATAAACACACAGCAACAATGAAGATGTTTAGAACAAGGTAGCCAAACAAAGCCCGTTTAGGCTTGTTTTGAATTCAGATTTGTCATTCTCATAGACTTGCTACCCTAACAAGGCTAAAGAGCCCAGTCTGCCCTATTATTTACGAGGGTTTTAATTCAAGGTTTTCTATCTCCTAAACTGATCTAAAAACTTTGAGGAACCTGGTCTTCTAGCATATTGTAGACCTAAGAACCCTAAGGAAATTATAGGTAGTAACCACATTTCAGATGATAAGGTAACTCGTAATAGACCAAAAATAAAAACAGGATTTTCCCAACCATGTAACAACAAAATGAGCCTATGTCGTAACCACATTAGACATACCAATTCATTCACTAGCTCAGTCACTAAATCTACTTTCAAAATCTACCACAACTCTAACTGTAGAAGTCATAACATAATTTACCTATTAGAATGCAAACTATGCCAGAAACAACATGTGGGAAAATCTGAATGGCCCTTTCACTACAGAATGAATAATTATCGGAATCGGATCAAGTCGGCTTCCTAATTGAAAAAATAGAAAAAGACAGGAAAAATAAGCTTAGAAAAATATTAGAACAACATGAAGGATTTTGCGCCTCAAAACACTTCATCCAGATGTGGGCTTAACCACAAATTTAACGACATAGATTTAATATATATATATACATAGGTGCTGCTTCTTGTGAAAACTCAGGTCGGGCAGCTCATGCCCACACCTCTATCACTGCCATCACCACACTATCATGGATGTTGCTGCACAATCACGGTCATCACCATCCTTTCATGGTGGTCACTGGAGAACCAGAGTTAGTAAATACATGTACACATCAAGTATCAAGAGCTATAGGAATGTTTTATCTTCCAAACATGGTCAGCGTATAGGGGCTGTGTTCATAGTTGACATTACTGAGTGCTGACTTATTCTTTTTTATTAATAATGCTTCCATTATTTGTAGCCTTTTTGTACACGTGGATGATGCCGTTATATTTATATTATCAACGAGAATGTTACAGACAGAGTTTGGTAGGTCTCCATAGGGATTTAAATGAGATCTAATTCAGCTATGAAATGTAACGGAAGCTTTCTTGTTAAACATGTAGTAGTATATGCAATATACTTACAAATTTGGATTGGTCAGGAACACAGTTTTCCTTAACGGGTATGTAAATTCGTAAATTATAAAAGTAAAACATTACCGTAACTCTAGATATATGAATAAAACAATCCAAATATTCAGTTAAAAGTAAAAGAAAAGTCATCCTTGATAATGACTAAAAGTAATACCAAAAGCATTTTGAAAACATTCGGAGAAAACATTAAGTCATTGCAGCTTGTCAGTCATTTTCAATGAAACTTGCATGAAAGAGGGATTGCTACACAAATACACAATATATATGATGACATATAGTTTTATACCATGCTATTGGTTAAAGTGCTCAATATCAGGGACAGAGCATATGTAAATATAAAAGTGGACATTGAAGTCAACACCCAGAGGGAACAGTCTGTTTTATGCTAAACGCAATGGGCAGGCGCCATAATACGTCTGCGTGTTTATGTATTATAATATGATTGTGTATGTATTGTCGTTTGCAAGATGTCAACCTCCCCTGCCTCTGTTTATGCTTCAAATGTATCTATGAACTTCAGAGCCACATTTGATCTTAACGTTTATTCCAATTTCAATAAAAACAAAATAAATAGAATAACATATGTATTTTTTCTTTTTTCCTCAGTAATTTTATAATTTTAAAGTTAATATAGATTAAATTTATATTTTAAAAGGGGTAATTTTTAATTTGTAATTTCAAATTTTATCATATAATTTAATATTTATTAGTTAGAATAAATTCTATTTTAGTCTAACCCCAACATTAAAGCATTAAATAATTATTATAACCTTAGTTCGTTGTCAAGTTTTTTGAATTCTTGTATACTTGTATTTTGATTGGTCATTCCAGCTTATGTAACAGCATTTCCCTTAGCGAGGGGGTGTTTGATTGATTTGAAACTTTTAAAACCCTTTATTCTGCATTCAACATCATCACTTGATAAGACACCAGAAGTGTTGAAACAAAATGGCTATTCTTGTAGTGATTTTATAACATATTTATGTTATAATTTTTGAATAAATTATATATATATATATATATATGACAAAGTGGGAAAAAGCTTGTGTGTGATGTGTTTTGTCCTTTAGGACTTCATCAGACTAAATCCATTACATTGGTGCGACTACACATGTGAACAAAATTTTTAATTTTAATTTGAAAAACTTTTTTGATATATAATCAATCCGATTAGACTGTTTTGCTGTATACCCGGACCAGGACCAAAACCTGACATTCTAACCCCTAGGCCATCGACACCCAGCAGAGAAAAAGGCAAATTTTTGCATATTTATCTTTTCATAAACACACCAATCACTCAGAGAACTCAATTGCTATGAGAGTTTTGCATTATCAGTGTGTGTGTGTGTGTGTGTGTGTGTGTGTGTGTGTGTGTGTGTATATATATATATATATATATATATATATATATATATATGGCCACGTGGTTAGAACATTTGCATTCTGACTATGACTTCCAGGTTCAACTCTCACCATGGTCAATTTGTCAGGAAGGAGACTTCCTGATGTTATCATCATGGAGGGGTCGATCCTAGTGTGCGGCATCTTTGGTAAGTGCCTGAAAACCACAGATTGACCCAAGCCTTGTGAATGAAATTGGGTAGACGGAACCCTCAGGGGCTGTTGATAGCTGCACTAGCACAAAGTCATCATGGCTGAGGGCTTGAGTGTGATGACCTTGTTCAATTTGTTGATCATGCTAGATAACACATTCCCAGAAACTGTAACTAAGGTCTGCTCAGCATAGTTGCAGTATAAACCACAGGTGGACTCTGTGGGTGTTGAATAAATGCAAATGTGCCTGAGCATGCATCCACAATAGGGATTGGCTAGGTGCCCATATCCTTGGATACAAGTGGTTATATATATATATATATATATATATTTAAAATGGGGATCATAATTTATTCCTAAAAAAATTACATACATAAGTATCACAACAAATAAATTTGAAACCCGAGACACCATTCAGATGATTCATCTTCAGAAATAAATCATCGGCATTTCTTTTCTGTCTTGCACAGGGCATGGACTAAACCCCACCTCAACATCTTGAGGCCTGTTATCAATATGCAGCATCCGACCCTGTGTAGGCAGAGAAAATTAAAACATAAATTAGCACCTTTCAGGTAACCCATCACTAATTCTATGTCAAACTAGGGGAAAAAAGTTTTTAAATCCAGTTGTTGAAAAAAAAAATTTCTTTTCAGCAATTTTGTCTTAATGCCGACAACTTATTTCTGAAGATGAGTCGTCTGAAAGATCCTTTTATTTGTTGTGATTACAGTTGGTCGGTTTGGCAAGTTATGTTTCGTTATTGGTTTCCGGTATTTTTGGGGGATTTCGATTCGGCTTTTTAGTTTTTAATTTAGTATTTTTGCTTTCTAAGGAAGCCATTCATTTTCTTGTGTAATGATAGCATTTCCAGTCAATATCTGATTTCATTTGAGATTGATAGATTTGAAACTTAGTCCGTTCAACTCATAAATTCTTGTGCATTTCTGGTTCAATCTTAGTTAAAAAATATTCATATGGCTGGAAAGAAAATAAAATAATATTTCTAAATATGTAATTTGTATGTGCCTTTATTCATTGAATTATTTGTTTTACAGCGAGTTAAAACTGTATTTTGCTTCAAACAGCCGAAAATGCAAAATATAAATTTTTTTCCAGACTAAATTTTACACATTACTTTTTTTCACAAAAATCAACATGACCAATCTTTATCTATCTTCTTGAAATTGTACACTCAATTAGAAGACACCTTAAACTACAACCAGAAAGATGTTCATTTCTTCTCTGACCCAAGGAAGCATTTTCCTTCAAAAATTATAAAGTAAGCCAAAAAAAAAGAAAGAAAACAGCAATTCTTTTCTGGTACGCCAGTCAAATATTATTGGGGTTTTTTGAAAATAAATTTCTTCCGAACAAGGAAAATCAATGAGTTATCTTTTCCCCTAAATAACTTTTTTTTTTATCTAGCAAATACATCTAAAATTAAATATTAAAAATAATTAAACGCTTTTAATTTCATTTTCAGAATGCATATATATTTCCAAATCTGTGAGTATCACCTGTTCTTCTTTAGATACACATTTTAAAACTGAAATTAAAAACTATTTTAATCATTTTAATATAATCTTAAGTGTATTCAGCAGACAAAACCATAGAGATATTTGTAAAAAATAAAATGAATTAGTTTTCCTTGTTTAGAAGAATTTTATAGGCACAAAACCCACCGAACACTAGTAACTAAAAAAGAATAATTTTTGCTTTGGATTTTAAAAAATGACTTGCAGTTTTGAAAATATACACATTTTAAAATTGAGATTAAAACTTACTTAATTTTTTTAATATTTAATTTTAGGTGTATTATTCGCTAGAAACATAATTTTATTTGTAGAAAACAAACAATTTTAACTACATTATAAACCTGCATATCTGGAAATATACACATTTTAAAAGTGAAATTAAGAACTATTTTAATTATTCTTAATATCTAATTTAGGTGCATACCCTAGATAAAAACAACATCATTCCATGATTGGCATAACTGGCTTACTAGAAAACCTTACAAAAAATCCAACTTCATAAAATTCAACATTAAGACAAAACTGGTAACCATTTTTTTTATTTTTACTCGCTGTTTTGTTGTTAACTTAATTTTACCACAAAATTATTTTTTTTCAAAACTGAAACAAATAGATTTCAGACATCATGTCGTATTTCTTTTTTTTTCTTCATTTTTTTTGTAAACAAATAAATTTAATATTTATTTCTGAAAACTAGTCAATTAAATGTTAACATATTTTTGTTCAATCTTTTACTCTTATAATGGTATATAAAATTTAATTTTATTAAAATCTGAAAGTTTTTTTCAATAG
>OZ038500.1:12626765-12679265 GCA_964036315.1 Acanthosepion esculentum | reverse complement strand
GACCCCATTTCTATTATCTGAGCAGTATAATGAACCTCCCTCTCCAAAGGTTAAGGCGATTTTCATTTCAACTTTTATATCAAAATAGAAAAAAAAAAAAATAACAACAGACAAATAGTAATGTGCTCTGACAGATACAGCAGACCCAAATGAACCAGACTAATAAATCAAGCTTATTTAGTACTAGAAGAGAAGAGGGTGAAGAAAGGACTAACCATCAACTGTAACAGGACAGAGTGTATGATTGTCAGTAAGGGAAACTGCCCAAGATGCAAATTATGAATTAGGGATGTCAAAATAAAGTAAGTACAAAAATTTTAATATCTACAAAGTGTTTTAATCAAAGATGGAAAGTATAACATTGAAATCTAAAGAGACATTGGAATAATGAAAGATGCCTTCCAAAAGTTAAGCAAAGTATTAAAAAACAGGAAAATTTCATTAGAAACAAACAAAAAAAAAAACTGAAATGTTAAGTAATATCAGTCCTCCTATATGGCAGTAAAGGCTAGATGATTTCCTCATAGATGAAAGTGACTTGAGGTAGTAGAAATGTGGTTCTACAGAAAGATGCTGAGAATACTATGAAGTGAACATGTGAGTAATGAAGAAATTTAAAGGAAATTGGAAATAAAAAAGGATATTTATATATTGAATCAGAAAAAGTTGAAATTTCTAAGTTACATAATGAGGAAAGAGGGCTTGGCGAATTCAAACTCACAGGACATATTGAAAGCAAGAAACGTAGATGGAAATTTGTGTGAATGGATGGCAAAACAGGGATTTGTGTTTTATGGCTTAACAGCTTTTTGTGAGTTAAAACCAAAACATATTTTGGATTGTAAGAATATTTTCTTTTTGAAGGAATATTGCATTAACAATTTTCTGAGCAAGAATAATAAAAGAGTAATCAGTGGACAACAATTGGTATTGCATTTAAATTTTTGAAGATCAAAGTTGTCTGGGAAGCAAGAAGCCAGAAGAGAGTTTCAAAAGTGAGAATTGCAAGAGAAGGAACTGATATCATAGAACATACAGTTACACCTTCGCCATTCCAACAATGAAATGGTGAGACTTTGTTGCCAATCCAGTACTGCATTTAAATTCATAAAATCTAGGTACCATAGAGGAAAGTTCATCCAAACAATTACCATAAAAATATTCACAGAAAAAGGCACAAGGAAGCTACATTATGGTGGTGGAAAAGTGACTGAAGCCGTGATGACAAGTTAGGACCAATAACATTGCAGATTCTTCTTTAGATTTTATCAAGAATCTCTAAATATCTAACAGGAACACCAGATCATATGTGGCAGCAATTTTCTAAGCATGGACAAATGGTAGACATATAAATATATGAGATTCTAGAGAGAAAAACTTTGTAGCACAGCACAGTGTGCCAATTTCCCTAACAACAGACCTGGATTCAAATATAATCTTTCCACTTTATGTCAGCAGAGAATGTTAGCCCAAGAAGGCGCGACGAGTCCCATTCAGGAGGTTAGCATCAGTCATGCTGATGGGAAGCAGAAAGGGGTCTCTCAGATGATTAACAGGGAGCCGTTTCGTTTTAGAGGCCTTAAAATTAATAAGCCATTCCTTGTTCCAGTCAACAGCATATTGTAGGTCAATTTTGAGGTTAGCTATCAATTTGACTTTATCAAACTGATTAGACTTACTATTGAGATAGACGTAAACAGTTGTATCATAGATACCAAATTGAGAACTGATGCCATCAGGATGGTCAATGATAAAAAGTAGGAATAATGCAGACAGAGCCCAGGGGGACACCTGCATTAATGCAAAAAAGATCTAGAAGAGTGGCCATTCAAGACAGCTTTCATTTTGATAAAAAAGACTGAATCAGTTCAAAAATTTGTCCAGAGATATCATAACCTTTCAACTTGTGAAAAAGACCATTATGCCACACCCTGTCAAATGCTTTCAAGATGTCCAAAGCAAGAGCCTGAGTAAAAGTAGAATTTATCTGACACCTTATGCTATTCTCTACCTTTACAAGAGCCAGATTAGGCCTACAATGGAGCACTGTTGTCATATTTGGGTGAGAGCTGCCCAGTCCCCTCTCTCTCTCCAGTCTCAAGAAAATACAAAAGTGTGTCTGCATTCCTGTAGATAATGAATTATTTTCCACCCTCCAACCTCTCTCCCACAGGCAGGATGTGGCAAACCTCTCACTGCTCTATCGCTACTGCCATGGAAAATGTTCAAACTGCATTCCTTGGTTCCACCAGGTCTAACCTTCACAGCCAGGACCCACCATGCCACTTATAGCAACCCACCTACATTCCCTCCATATTCCATTGATGAAAAGTAAGTTCCACTCAAACAGCTTCTTCCTGCAAACCACTGCTCTGTGGAGCTGACTCCCAAAAGGATATTTCCCCAATCAGTAAAATCTTAACCTGTTCAAGTCTAAGGTTAGCTATTGGTTTTCCCTCCTATACACTGCCTCTTCCTGTAACCCTCTACCTCAAGTAGCCCCCGGGCCTTGTACAGGGTGAATTTCACTGTTAAAAAAGAAAAAAAAAACGCTCACAAAAAACAAAAGAAAAATGAGAGAAGGAGAGTGGGCCAAGCAATTTTTTGCACAGCATGATAAAATACTGGGCTAAGTAACCTTTTATAAATGTTAAAATTATCTTCTTTATTTTTCTTGTTTCTGTAATCAGCTTGTTACTAAATAATAATTCTTTTACATGCTATGTCACCTCAGGACAGGAATTATTATGGCTCTCCACAGATTCCAACCCCTTGTAGCTTATAGGAAAAATTGGTCCTCTTAGCACACCTCCCATTTAGACAAACACATGTCAAAGGTAGTTTTGCCAAACAAACGGCTACAAAACCAAAATAGCAATCTAAAAACTCAAGTTATGTTCTTAAATAGCCTGATTAGATCGAGACTTTCAGATGGGTGTCATCCATAGTGCCAAACCCATTCAGAAATATCTAAACTGTCGTCTGTATACAACCACACCCTAAGATCAATTGTAGTCAGGATCACAGAGTCAATGTAAACTATCCTCTCTCCTTAGTTGCATATTATAGGCTTCACCACGGCTTTATTACTATTACTATTTATTCCTGTCCAAATGTGCAGGTTACACTATTTACATTATTAGGACTATTGTCCTCATCTTTATTGCCATATTTATCACAATGTTTTGGCTGTTGTATGCTTCAGCCTTCTTCAGGTGGTTGGAATGTTGAACTGAACCCTTTATTTCACTCACTGGGGTAGACTGTTCTAGTTCCACGTGCCATGTCTAATGGATATCAGTTATCAATTATCTCCTGTTAATTCACTTCTACAAGTTCTCCACTAGCTTAACCAGGTATTGAACTCATAACTCTTTGGGTTCTGTCACTGGATCTAACCAACATTTTTATCCACTGTGCCATGTGTCCTTAAGAAAAAGAGAGAGAGATAGAGAGAGAGAGAGATAGAGAGAGAGATAGATAGAGAGAGAGATAGATAGAGAGAGAGATAGATAGAGAGAGAGAGAGATAGAGAGAGAGAGAGATAGAAAGAGAGAGAGATAGAGAGAGAGAGATAGAGAGAGAGAGAGAGAGATAGATAGAAAGAGAGTGAGAGAGATAGAGAAAAGAAAAAAAGATTACATACATCCACACACATATCTACTTTGGTTCATTGGATGTTTTATCTTTTATGAATCTTCTTTTTTTTTTCTTTTTTGGTGGGAGGGCACAGCAGAATTCAAATGCTGACAGGCTTTGTTAAATCATAAAAGAAAACCTTCCTTTATTTTTCTTTTTGGCTTTCTATTCTCACACCAACAGGTTTACCTGCACCTTCCCCATTCATGTCCCTTTCCTTGACAAATGAGCAAAAGTATCTGCACTTCCCATTTGTGGACCACTCAACAATTGAGAATCAATTCTCACTCAGATTTTCACATAATGAGATCATTATACAAACACAGAAACAACAAACTTTTCTCTTGAGTCTTTTTTTTTGTAACAGCATAAAAAAAACATGTCTCCTTTAAAATAATTATTATTTTATGCTTGATAACAATATTTCAGCAAAAATTCCACCCTCTTTCCCGTCCTTGGATACAAATAGAACAATCTGGTGTACAAGCATCCATGTTGCTTATTTGCATAGTAATGCAACAGCACAACAAGGAATAACATTATATTTAGCTCCACAAAAAACCATCATGGCCGACATCATGCAGCAGAAACAGAAGACATTTGATATACTTACAAGGAATAGACAAGAAAAGACGTTCCCCAGATCATAGGTAATTCATCTAAAAGCTGAAAAAGAACAAAATACAAACACGTTAAAACAAATTAATCCACACATTTCTTTTACTTACATATTAGATATCAAGATCAGAAAAGACTGAGTTATGCATAGAGATAAGGTTGGCAAAGTCACTTAAATATGGCCGATCATTTTATGAAAGTGTTCATCCTCTAAGGAACAGTTTTCTAAATGTCATAAAGAAATTAATAAAAGCTGAATTATAACAAAATACAAACATATTAATACCAATTGATTCACACGTTTTTCATATGAAGCTCACTCCAAAAGTAATGCCTCCTGTTTACTTCCACATCAACTTCAACAGATACGGGGAGCACAATAACACAGTTGGATGGAGCAAGTTTTCAGCTTCAGCTCAAAATCACTATTTTTCCACATATTCACCACAATTGGCTCTGCATTTTTGCCAGCTATATCCAAGATTTAAATAAGATATCTAAAAAATTAATGGATTTTATTTTTTTAATTTGACATTTTTTATTACTTCAAATGTCATTTTTAATGGATACACGTATTTGAGTAGACGTTCCATATGTTTTTTA
Organism: Acanthosepion esculentum; assembly: GCA_964036315.1. Lineage (NCBI taxonomy): Eukaryota > Metazoa > Mollusca > Cephalopoda > Sepiida > Sepiidae > Acanthosepion > Acanthosepion esculentum. The sequence goes on along the minus strand of OZ038500.1, from coordinate 12,674,405 downwards.
TTTTTTAAACAATGTTTATTTTGTCAACCAGCCTGGACAGTCAAGAAAACTTAGACCATGTTTCAGTGTGAATCTCTTTATAGTCAAGCAGTCAAATGATGGTTTCTCATACAAAGGAAGACACAGGTTTGAGTCCTGCCAGAGGGCAGATTTTTCTATATTAATTTTTCACAAGTGCACGGGTCGGTAGATGAAATAAACACTGTCTAAAAAAAAAAATGGATCATTGACTCAAATATGGGTGATCCCCCACTAGCGTAGATATGTCATAATAATATATACACACACACACATATATATATTTATATACACACACTCACACACAAGATATTATAATACAGTGTAACCCAGATATAAGAGAGTTGTCGGGACCGGAGAAGAAGTCTCTCATATCCGAGTTACACTGTATATATACATATTATAATATATATATATATATATATATACACACACACACACACAAGATATTATAATATATATACATATATACACACACAAGATATTATAATATATATACATATTATTATAATATATATATATATATATATATATATATATATATATATATATATATATATATATATATATATATATATATATATGGATGGTTCTGCATGGAAGCATGGTGGAGTAATGGATAGCAGCTCGGATTGAGGAATCGGAGAGCCGAGTTCGAATTCCAGTCGAATCCATTACATTCACTTATGTGCTAATACCCTTGGGAAAGGTGTGAATCCTCTTCTTCTCCCTCCAGCTATGGGTAAATAGCAGGACATACTGGGTTCTATAGCCTTGGATGGCAACTGGTCTAGGAGAAGGACAACTCTAAATTCAAAACCTGCGGAGGTTCATTTGGGGACCTTGTGACACGTAGTGCACCAGGTCTCTGAATTCGGCCCTTCAAAAAGTGTGATTGGTTCTGCACAAAACCTTCACCACTATAATCAAATCTCATATGCTGGCGTCAGGCTGGCCGTTTCCTAGGAACTGATCTGCTTGACCGTCATACATTGAATTCGACAGGAGAGTCGAATATATACATACATACATACATACATACATACATACATATATATATATATATATATATAATAATAATGCAATGCAATGCATGCTCCAAAAGTAATGTCTCTTATTTATCTCCATGGAAACTACAACTGATAAAAATACCATTGAATAAAGCAAGTTTTCAGTGACAATATTTTTTTCCACATTAGCTATGCACTTTCTAGGTGTACTTAATTTCATGGATTGAGTGCTGTGCAGGGTCAAACCGAGTAAGACTTAACACATACACTGATGTTGTCACACAAATGTATTACTCACAGCCTGTGCTCTTATCTGCTCTTTGGTTTCCAGAAATGTTCAACAAGCATTAATAATTAAAGTATCACTCACAGCCTAACTGTGCATAATAAAAGATGGGGCATTACTTTTGGAGTAAGCCTCATATGAGGGGAAATCAGAAAGTAAAGGCAATTTTGAAATTAATCAGTAAAAGCAACAGGGAAGAACTGTCATGTGACACCACATGTGTTCATGAGAGCATTTTATCATTCAGCTGGGTGATAGGGAGCCACAAGGTCAGACATATGGACACTCCACTCAGTGATTGCCTCATTGTTGAACACTGCACCATAGTGCACTTTCTGTAGGAAGAGGATGTCAGACTTGCAGGAATCCATTGTCAGATATTGACACAGTATGGTGCATGCACAATGAAACAACAAAATGTGTATGAGTGGGGGCTAGAGTGCTTTAAAGTGGGAGGAACGAGTGTTACAGGTGAATGCCTGATCTGGTCACTGATCAAGATCATGCATGAAAGGACACAGAACGCATCCAGAGGGTGGATGCTTCGGTCGACAAATCACATTAGTGGTGGCAATAGTAGACATCAGCTGTGGATCTGTACAAGCCATTGTGCCTGAAGACTTAGGGGTACGGTAAGTTTGTGTGGATTGAGTGCACTAACAAGCAAGCGATGCAGACGTCACTATGTGAGCAACTGAAATCCTTCAGAGGCAATGAAGAAGCTCACGGAACAATTGCAAAAATGCATCACAGTGCAAAAGAATTATATCAAAAAATGACATATGCACTTGTTGTTCATCCATGGAAAGTGCCTTCACTTTTAGATTTACCTACCTATAAACACACACACATATATATATATATATATATATGTGTATCGATGTGTGTGTGTGTAGGTGTAGTGCATTTGCCTATGTGTGGTTTGCTTTTTTGTATGTGTGTGTATATATCTAGATGCGTCCGAGCGTTTGGCATGCCGTTGTTCGAGTGATTTCACGTGAGAGGCAACTAACATGCTGAAATGTAACAAAAAATGTATACATCTATGTCTGGGACTCTAAATACAACTTTCAACTTAATTTCAATGAAAATATAAATTAAATAGCATATATATCTTTTATTTTTATTTTTAGATCTATTTATTTATATTTTTTTTTTTTTTTTTTTTTTCTCCTTAGTAATTCTACAATTTAAAACTTAATAGAGATCTGATTTAGATTTCTAAATAGGTAATTTTAATTTTTTACTTTTAATTTTAATTTCAAATTTTATAAATCTTTTAATATCTAGATAGCCTTGCTTAGTTGTCAAATTTTTCGAATCATCCTATACTTGTTTTTTGATTGGCTACTCTGGCTTACGTAACAGCGTTTACTCTTAGCTAAGGATCGTTGATTAATTTGAAACTTTTAAAACCATTTATTCTATATTCTATATTATCACTTGACAAGACACAAGAAGTGTTGAAACAAAATGGCTACTTTTGTCGTGATTTTATAACATATTTATGTTGTAATATTCAAATAAATAATTATATATATATATATATATATATATATATATATATATATATTTATATATATATATATTAAAAGCAAAAGACCTCTTATTAATTGTATAGATTACAATATTTCTGGTAACATCTTACAATGTTTATAATATATTTAAATTTTATAACGTATTATTCGATCTTTTGGCTTGTATAATAAAAATCTTTTTCACGCTGTTACATGATAAAAATCTTTGCCATGCACGTGATAACATCATCGCATCTTTTGAAATTAAAAGGATTTTAACGTTTATTTAGTTTGTAAAAAAGTAGCAACATGATTACGCTACAAGATAATTGGCAAATGTTTGTTAAAAAAAAAAAAATTTGACTAAAAATATTGACCCTGAAGATGAACAAATGTTCGAAAGCGCTAGGTCATCGTACGGACAATACTTATTTCGAAATCATTTTCAAATAAAAAGTCTCATTAGAGAATATGAGAAAATTCAAAAGAAAATATGCAAGACTATGTTGTCTTTAACATTCAATACAACTTGTTTAATATATATATATAATTTTGATTATTACCAAATTTATTTCCAAGTCATAAAACTTGTTATTGTAAAAAGGGGGGGATATCAATGAAACCAATCACAGTAATGAAAAATTGAGAATGAAGTATTTCAGGATTGCGGGTCCAGATCTGGCACAGAATGTTTTTGATTTGATCCCAGAGTCTGCCTGATTCCAAAATAGTATATGTTGGGTTATGACCTCTAGGAGTCAAGTTGAAAAAGTGTGACACAGTAACACACACATATATATATATATATATATATATATATTATCAAAGATTAAAACAAAAATATATTAAAAATCGCTAATAGCAATCGTGTTTCAACACTACAAATAAATAATATTTAGCTCTACTTTGTATTGAGCCCTATTTTAAATGTTATGGACAGTGAGACGGAATTATACTTCATTTGTTCTCATCTTACCTGTATGTATATATATATATATATATATATATATATATATAATTAATATTTTTATTACAGCTTGATAAAAATTTTGAAAGTGGTTGTAACTGATTTAATAAAAGTTTTTCTTACTCAATATATAGTTTAAAATTTGTTGATTATCGAGAAAAAAAAGAGACTTATTTTAAATATTATCTTAGGGGTTCACTTACTTTTACACAATACAAGTTTCAATAAAGATGACTAACAAAGTACTGCAATTAAGCTTTTTATTCAATTTTTTTTGTTTTCATAGAAGTGATTTCTTTTCTGGACATCAAGTATGAAAAACTGGCTAAATGTTCGAAATATCCAAGTGCTTTCAGATATTCTATTAGCCATTTTCAAGGATGTTTTTGTTTATCTTAATTTTTAACTGAATGTATATCAGTCAGTTATATACCATGCATAATACTTGCTTAGGCAATCATGTATCTTTCCATACATAACTGATGAGGCAGTCCAAACCCCCCCAGTAGGTTGCCATTTCTTTCTGCAGTAGACCAGTTGCCATCCAAGGCTATAGAACCCGGTCTGTCCTGATATTTACACATAGTAGAAGAGGATTCATACCTTTCCCAAGGGTATTAGTACGTACGTAAATGTAATGGATTTGACTGGAATTCAAACTCGGCTCTTTGATTCCTCAGTCCGAACTGCTATCCACTATTCCACCAAACTGAAGTAATAGTAATGTTTTTTTGTTTAGTTTTTTTTTCCAAACACAGTCAGCACATTGTGGCCATGTTCATGTTGTGTTTTCATTTTTTATTGTTAACACGCCCATTATTTTTAGCCTTTTTTTACATCTGGATGAGGTTATTACATCTGTATTTATTACGAGTCTGTTGTGGATGAAGTTTGGTAGGTTGCCATGTGTGTTTACAGGAGTTCTAATCGAACTATGGTCAGAGAGATGTAACACGAGTTGTCTTGTTGTGGTATGTCCAATATAATTATTCATGAAATTGGTTTGATAAGGAACTCATTTCCTTAAAGGACATGTGAATTCACAAATGGTATTCAAAGAGTTTTTACACACTTTCTGTCCAGAAAAGGAATCACTTATACAAACGCAAGAAAAACTGAACGAAAAGTTTAATCACTGTATCTTGTCAGTCGTCTTTAATAAGACATGTATAAAAGAGGGATTGCTGCCCATATATATATATATATATTTAGAGAAGGATCCATTAACAAAATGGGTCATGAACAATTTTTTGAATATCTTTATTCAAATTTTAATGTCAATGATGTGCAATATGGTGTAATGGTTAACAACTCAAAATGAGAAATCAAAGAGAGAGTTCAAATTCCAGTCAGGTTCGTTAAATTCACTGATGTGTAAATACCCTTCGGAAAGGCATGAATCAATCTCTTCTCCCCAATCCTCAGCTACGGGTTGAATAGCAGGACTGACTGGGTTCTGTAGCATCGGTTGGCAACCAATCTACCACAGAAAGAAATGGTAGCCTACTACGAAAAAATCTTCTGCCTAGTCAGTCATGAATCAAATGAGACATGATCGTCCAAGCGTGTTTCACATATGACACTTAACTGACTGGATTTCAACTTAGAGGTTTGCATACAATCAACAATATTTTTCTTCGATATGTTTTAAGATAACTAAAGAATGGCACATGGCATAAAATTAGTGGATAGGGAGACATGCTGATTATTACTGTACTGGTGTTAAATTAGCTTGTCACATTCACTGACCCAAACAATCCGCATTATTCCGTTCATGATAGAGTCGCATTTATTCTGAATCTTTATTTACAATATTTACATTCAGACTATTGTCCTTATCTATGTTGTCATCTCTCTAGCCTTCATCAAGTGTATATCGATCTGGGTAACCTACAGGGTATTCTGAATTGAACCCTTTATTTAATCTATGGGGGTAGACTGTTCTCGTTCCACTGCTCATGTCTAGGCATGAGGACAATAGTCCAAATATAAATAGTTTAAGGACATCTTCAGGTGTATATTGTTATATCCTCCGGCCTTCCTTAGGTGTATATCGATCTGGGTAACCTACAGGGGAATCTGAACTGAACCCTTTATTTAATCTATGGGGGAAGACTGTTCTTGTTCCACTGCTCATGTCTAGGCATGAGGACAATAGTCCAAATATAAATAGTTTAAGGACATCTCTCAGGTGTATATTGTTATATCCTCCGGCCTTCCTTAGGTGTATATCGATCTGGGTAACCTACAGGGAATTCTGAACGGAACCCTTTATTTAATCTATGGTGGTAGACTGTTCTCGTCCCCCTGCCCATGTCTAGGCATGAGGACAATAGTCCAAATATAAATAGTTTAAGGACATCTCTCAGGTGTATATTGTTATATCCTCCGGCCTTCCTTAGGTGTATATCGATCTGGGTAACCACAGGGAATTCTGAACTGAACCCTTTATTTAATCTATGGGGGTAGACTGTTCTCGTTCCACTGCTCATGTCTAGGCATGAGGACAATAGTCCAAATATAAATAGTTTAAGGACATCTCTCAGGTGTATATTGTTATATCCTCCGGCCTTCCTTAGGTGTATATCGATCTGGGTAACCACAGGGAATTCTGAACTGAACCCTTTATTTAATCTATGGGGGTAGACTGTTCTCGTTCCACTGCTCATGTCTAGGCATGGGGACAATAGTCCAAATATAAATAGTTTAAGGACATCTTCAGGTGTATATTGCTATATCCTCCGGCCTTCCTTAGGTGTATATCGATCTGGGTAACCTACAGGGAATTCTGAACTGAACCCTTTATTTAATCTATGGTGGTAGACTGTTCTTATTCCACACATCTAGGGATATCTCATCTAGTTGCTATTTATAGTACTGCTCAGTTAATACTCACTCATTTCTAATGAGTCTAAGTCTACACTGCCCAGCCCAGGGATTGAACTCATAATTACTTTATCATGAAATTCATGAATCAATTCTTTAATCTACGAGGCTATTGTCCCAGAGAAAAATTCACTGTAGTGAAGGTGAAAGTGAAGCCATAAACAAAGCCTGCCTGCTGATTAGTGCTGCTACTGCGTCATGTTTGACTGCTGCTGCTGTTGAAGATTTGCTGTCATTTTTCATTCTTTCTTTATTAACTAGGCCTACTCAGAAAGTCTTCATAGCATATGCACCGATTTTTTCAGGCATCTAATTCTCCAGTGTTCTTCCATGTTCATTATTTTCACTTCATTCTAGGCTGATAACTACCCTTTTCCCTCCATACAAGATCAGCTATACCGGATTTCATTGTCTCACCCTTCAATCTTTTGTTCAACTGTCACTCACAAATTATTTCTTAAAAAGATACTTTATTTTTCTCTGTGTGCCAACTCAAACTTTCATTCTTTGTTACTCTATTGTATTCTGGAAAAGAGACAGAAATGATTTTTGTCTGAATTTATGTAATAAGGAGTTATCATTATTTACATGTAGACTTCAGTGAGTGTAGGCAAACATGACAAACAGCAGTACCAATCAGCAGACAGGTTAGGTTTAAGGTTCCAGGTTCCCCCACAGAGAATTGTCCTACAGTACAACAGCCTAGTGGATTAGAGCATTGGTTTGTGAATTTGGTGTCATAATAATTCTGATTTGTCTGGTCTGGGTAGTTAGTGTGTCCTTGGATGCAGTGGAAATATGGCAAGAAATAACTGAGCAGTCATAAAAAAAAAAAAAAAATGAGGGAGGCAACTCTAAACATGGGCAGTGGAATGGGAACAGTCTCTCACTGGAGAATAAATAAAGAGTTCACTTCAGAGGTTACCCGGATCGGCATGCACCTGATGATTGCTGGGGAGTGGCCAAAAGGAAGTGATAACAACAACAAAGATGAGGATAATAATCCACTTGTAAATAAGATAGGCATGACAAAGAAAGTGACAAAAAAATCTGGGGAGAATTTGCCAGCTAAATCAAAACTTTAACACTATAAATTATAAAATTATAAATAAAAGGTCAACCTCAATCTGCTATGTTGACCTGAACAAAACAGTGTCTAAAATTTTAAAAACACTTTAAGTGTTAGATAGAAATTAACGTAGTTCCTTTGACCTTTAGGTAACAGAACAAAGTTGATCAGCGGAACAGGCAACCCAGACAGAAATTTAAACCTCATACCTATGTACTGCATATAGATTATGGAAAAGTGTTTACTAAAATAGGTCACATAGAACTGTTTAAACTTCTAAGTCAGCTTAATATATTTGAGAAGAATAGAATAAGCCAGAACTTATACCAGGAGCAAACCGCTTGCATACGGATAGAAATTAATTCATTAAATGAACACAAATAGAAAGGGGTGTAAGACAAGGATGTATCTTCTCACTGGACTTACTCAAACTTTACAGTAAAGCAATCCTGAGAGAATTAGAAGTTCAATCAGGATTTATCATTGGTAGCCACAATCTTAACAACATTAGATATGCAGATGATATAGTGCTGATAGTAGATGCAAAAAGGAAAAGTAATAAAGGAAAGCAAGAAGAAAGGACTAACCATCAACTGTAAGAAGACATAATGTATGGTTGTCAGCAAAAGTAACAGCCCGACATGGAAATTACAAATTAGCGATGCCCAAATCAAGCAAGTACAAAAATTTAAATATCGAGGAAGAAGACAGAAAATGTGATACTGAAATTCGAAGGCACACTGGGATGGTGGAAGGTGCCTTCCAAAAGCTAAAAGTATTAAGAAACAGGAAAAGTTCATTAGAAACAAAGAAAACATTACTGAGCTGTTATGTAACATCAGTCCTCCTTTATGGCAGTGAATGTTGGACAATCTCCTCACAGATGAAGAGGAGACGTGAAGCGAGAGAGATGTGGTTCTGCAGAAGGATGCTGAGAATACCATGGAGCAATGAAGTTTTAGAGAAAATGAAAACAAAAAGGATAGTTGAAATTTCTCGGTCAAATAATGAGGAAAGCAGGCTTAGAAATTTTGGCACTCACAGGAGACTGTAAGCATGAAGGACAGAAGGAAACAATGTATAACTTACCTAGAAAGCTTGAGTAAATGGCTGGCAGAACAGATTAGGAGGGATAGCAAAAAAAAAAAAAAAATTTGCTAAGAGTTACAAAAGATAAGTATTTGGAGAGCCATGATCACTGATGTCCTGAAGGGATACAGCACATGGAAGAAGGAAAGAAAAATCCAATTCTGCAATAATATACAATAGCCATTATATCACAGCATAAATTGCAGCTAGAGTTTTCCAAGTTTGTTACATGTTTACAAACAAGCAATGCTACCACATGACAAAGGAAAACCACCACATGTTAAGAAGCAAGCAATACATTTGCCATTAAACTAATAATTTTTATTTGGAAGCAATGGCTATCATATAATTCTGCTTGTTGTGCATTATACCCTGCCATTAGCTCAGATAAATAATGGACCATTCTGTTATGATTGTAAGAAAAAGATATATCTGAAAGGCTGCTTGGTTTTGGTGAGAAAAGAAAACATATATAATAATAAGAAAGAAAGGTAAGATAGATTTGGTTTGGTTGTTTTACTTTAGTGGCATATCAACATCTATGGGGTTATTTAATGACAAACTTTAAATACAGTGTAACCCGGATATAAGAGAGTTGTCGGGGCCGGAGAAGACGTCTCTTATATCCGGGTTTCTCTTATATCCGGGTTTGGTCTATTATATATACATTAACACAGGCTCTAATTTGGGACCAGAGAAAATCTCTCTTATATCCGGGTTACACTGTATATTGAATGCAAGTTAATAACCTCAACTACATATATTTTTTTTTTACATAATTTTATACTTTCAGGGTAAATGTACATTTTATAGATACAAAATGCGATGAGTAAATTGTTATTAGTTTATATTTTTAATTTAGTGCATGCATGTTGTTTGTTTTGTCAACTGTGCAGTATAGTAGGGTCCAGTTGGGCACCGTCTGTGAGAAAAAGAACACCATGACACAATTCACACAATTCACTTCAACAGAAACGGCATGCTGTACTGCTTGGCATTCATGCCGGAAGCTCTAATACGAACACTTCAGAGTTTTTGGGTGTCAATCTGAGGACAGTGCAGAGAATCCAGAAAGAATTGGATGAGTCTAATGGTAGTTATAAAGGTACAGCAACTTGGAAAACTCACTCTGAACATTCTGATAAGAAAAGAACTTCCAGATTTGTTGGTGACAGACTTAAACTCAACAGAGAGGCCTACATCGTGCCTTGAGGAGGTAGTGCTGCCCTGCGTCAACAGGTTGTCTGCTGGAAGACCCTACGTCTGACAACAGGACTCTGCACCATGCCACACAAGTAGGAGAACCCAGTCATGGCTGTCAAGACAATTTCTGCGACCACATTACCACTTAAATCTGGTCACCTAATTCCCCAGACTGCAAATTATTATGTGCAGGGTGCTATTGAGCAAGAGACCAACAAAACTCCTTGTAACACCAAAGATGAACTGAAAGCAAGGATTATGGTAGCACTCACAAACTTAAACAAGGAGAGTATCCAGAAGAGATGCAGGACATTCCGAAGTCAACTGGAGGCCACAGTTGAAGCCAGTGGCGATTTTATTAAACAAACATATGACATGAACAGATCATCTTGTTTAGTTTAATGATCTGCTTTTATCTGAACTTGATAGAAATATTCTTGCTACCTTTCTTTCCTTCCTTAGGTGCTATATATGGTGCCTGCTTGGGTAATCATGTCTTTTCAATTAATAACTGAATTGGCAGAAGTATTTCCACAGTAGGCTGCCATTATTTTCTGCAATAGACTGATTTCCAATTAAGGCTGTATGGCCCAATATTTACTGCTATTTAACCCATAAATTGGGAGAGAAGAGATGGGTTCATGCCTTTCCCAAGGATATTTGTGAATAAGTGAATGTAACAAACAAACATGACTGGAATTCAATTCTCCAATTTCTCATCGTGAGACTTTATCCATTACATCACCCACGCATCCAAGCTTACAGCACCTGATATTCTTATATGGTCACCCATTTAGATATTGATCAAGTTTGATGTTGCTTAACTTCAGTAATCGGATGAGAACCAGTGTTACAATGTTATACAGCTTATAACCATATGTTGAAATCACTGTTGTTATAAATGAGAGAGTTTTTATTTTTTTTACCCTAAGCAAGGTAAAAATGCCACTAAGACGCAAGGAGGTAAAAGAAAATAAGAAGACTTCAGTAAAGAGAAAGGACAATAAAAGAACAGGGTCCAGAAAGATGGCAATTGGTATTATATGAAATATTTAAAGATTGTAGGTAGCAGGGAAGCAAGAAACTGGAAGGAATTTCCACAAGCGAGAAGTACAAGAAAAGAAACTATTGGAATAGAACATGGTTGCATCTACCTATTTCAACAGTAAAACTACGAGACCCTTTGCCAATCTAGTAGCATGCTTAAATTCATACGGTCAAAGCATCAACGAGTAAATTTCACCGGAATAACTGCTATGAAAATATTTGTAGAAAAGACAGATGGAAGACATGTTGTTGAGAAAGTGACAAGTCAAAGTCACTGATTGCTTAATATATGGAAATTCAAACTGAAGCCAATTTTGTGTACTAAAATGAGTTAATTTTGAGTATTAGTATTACTAATCTATCAGATTTTTCAACATGTAATTCAAGCAAGTTTTACAGAGGCAATTCAACATTATTAGTTTTTATAAAATAGCCTATTTAATTAAAAAAAACTGTCGAATATGGTTTGGCATATTAAAGCTTAAAGACATTACCACAATAGCATTGAGACCTTTGAAATTTCAGACGACTATGCTTATTGTCTCCTATGAAAATTGTAGGATCACTCCAGAAAATGATCAACATTTTCCCTCTTAAAAACAGATATTTAAAAATTGGGAAAAAATATTTATTAACCAATAAACTCTGAACTTAGTAACATCTAACTTTTAGGCTTCTAGAAAATTATTTCTTATAAATATTCGTGATGTTAAGTTACTCACTTTTCAATTTTTCTGTAAACCTTTGACCAGGATTGATTATTCATTATTGTGGATAAGCTGAATTCTCAAACCCTTTGCATATTTATTGGAGTATACTTTATCACAAAAGCTTAGTAATGTTAAATTAAGCACATTTAAAACATACAAACTGAGGTATTGTCAACACAAATTTTAGCAGTACTATTAACACAACTTTCTATGCCTGTTGACATGCTGATATTAGAAAAATTACATGCATTCATAAAACAACATAAATACATTACACTCTCCTTACATAGACATATTCTGTTTCTTCTATCATATTAATGCAGTTCATTCGGTTGTATTGTAAAGTAAGAAAAACAAAATACTTTTGTGTGAATTTATTTTACAAAGATTCTTTGTAATTCCTTTCTTTCAATTTGAAAGAAAACAAATACTCAATAATAAAAATTTATTTGAATTCGTAGAGCCATGTTTGAAGATTGTTTATTTTCTTCACTTTCACATGCATAAACTGCTACACCCAGTCACTTATTTTCTCACTGTCATGATGTGGCTTGCCTTTGACTTTTCTACAAATATTTTCATGGCAAGGTTTCAACAATTGAAGGTTGGGATGGAGTCCCAAGCCTTGTATGGTAATTTTCCTAAAGATGGTATTTCAATAAAAACACTCAGTGTACTTGGATTACCATGAGTGCCTGAGATGGGCATCAGGAAGAGCATCCAGCCTTGTAAAACCTTGCCTCAAATCATTGTCAAATCCTTTTCCAGGCAGGACCCCCACCTTGAGTTGTGTGAGATTAATCCTGATCCTGCTTAAACAAACAAAAAAGGAAAAAATCATGTTTATGTATGACTGGGATTAGAACTTGACTATCCATTGCACCATCTGCACATCCAAGCATACAGCACCTGGCATTTCAAGCGGTCACTAATGTAGATACTGACCATGCTCAACATAACTTGACTTCAGTGATCATATAAGAACTGGCCTTTTCAAGGTAATATGGCTATATGAATTTTGCCATAACAAATTAATTTTTCTTTAAAAAAAAAAAAATAATAATAATAATATATCCTTCATGTTGAAATTATGGCCAATCTTATAATACATGATGAATACTTTTGCAAATAGCGTTGTGTATATTCATATAATCTTATATTTAAATTCATAGATATTTCAGCTATGCATTTGGGGAGGACATTTCTAAGTATTGACCAGGCTTGATATTTCTTTGTAATTCATTTTGTAAATTCCGGTTTCAGCCTTTGCGTTGATTAAATTGCTTGTTGTTTTTTTTTAATATTTGTAACACATTTTATGCCATAAAAGAAGTAGATAGGTTCACCTATCATCCAGTTCGCACTTCTCCCCAGTCTTTTGAGCTGGAGTAGAAGTTTATCACTTGTCCCCCGTTTAAGATACGGTTCCTGGTTCCTTCTACAGTCTACTTCAACCCTACCATCTCTGCCTGAACTCTGAAATTTCTTTTACTAATCAATGCATTCAGCAGAGGAGGGGGGGGCACATTCAGCAAAAATCAATAATTGCTTTTTTTTCACTACAAATTATTTCTATTATATCCAAGTATCTTACAAAAAATTAGATCTGATTGCACAATATTTCAAGCTCAATATAGTTCATAACAATGCAATGAGATGAGGTAACATAAACCATACATTTATCTGCAGAATATCATTACATTATTGTTACATAATTATAGTGAAATCATTAAGGTTTTTTGTGAAAGGCATTTTATTTTTGGTCAGATATTAATTTAAAATATTCCTTTTTACAGGCTTTATTTTTTAAATAGAATAAGATCATTCTAAATTTCAGAATTTCGCTATTGCCCATCAAAATGACTGGAAGAAAGCGATCTAAAAACAACAATGGAAAAGAGAGGTAACAAAGCGTAAACGAAATGGCCCCAGTTTGCACAACTTAGGAAACTTAGCATTGCAGCCAAAGTATTCTATAATGTTGCCAATAACAAAGGAGAAAATGAAAAATACCTAACAACAAATCGAATATAGCATCAAAATTTATATTATTTTTATTTGTTATGTAACTAAATACATAATTGTCAACAATGTTTCTGTAAAACTTAATATTTTCTGTAATAAATTCTTAATAAATATTATTATTATTTTACTTAAGTGTAAGGTAGTCCTACATTTACAATTTCTTATGGTAAACCATGAAAAGAAACGTTGATCAAAACTGCCTAAAATCTTTAAGCATATATTGCCACAAAATTATCAAATGTTGAATACGCCCCCTTCTCTGCTGAACGCATCAATTATTCATTTATTTTATTTTATTTTATTAACAGGAGTAGAGGTTTATCCCAGGTTCCCTATTTAGGCTTCGGTTTTTGGTTCTTTCTCTTTCACTCCCAACAGCCCCTTGTGTCTTTGTGGCTTTATTGCCTTGCTTGAGGCGAACTGAAGTTTAGATAAATTCATTTCAATATTAGTCATTGAGTTGGAAGGTAATCTGGTCTGGTGCTTCTGTTATTTATTTAGAGATTTTTTTTTTAAGCTTATCACCCGAAGCAAGGCTGGAAGCCACTAGCACACAAGGGGTTACAGAAGGTTTGGAGGAAGAACAGATAGGAGTGGTAAAGGAGAGGATGTGGAGAAAGATAGTGGACCGATCAAGGCAAGGGGGTTACAGAAGATTTGGAGCGAGAGCAGATAAGAATGAAAGGTGAAAGGATGTGGAGAAGGGAAGTGGATAGATCAAGGCAACCGGAGATGTCGATTGACGTTACACTTAAATAGTTGGAGATTATATTTGTCAGGGAAACAGGAATAAGGAAGGGAGTTCCACAGGCGAGATGTGCGAGACATGAAGCTATTGGAATAGAAGAGACGTCTACATCTAACAGTTTCAACAGTGAGGGGGTGGGAACGGGATGCCAGCCTCGTCTTGACAAAGTACAAAGAAGAATCTGCAATGTTATTGGTACTAACCTGGCATTTTGATTTCAGCCCCATTGCAAATACAGTAACATAGCTTCTCAATGCCTTTTCTATAAATATTTTCATGGTAATTGTTCTGATGAACAAAGTTCTCTTTGGTACCTAGACTTTATGAATTTAAGTGTACTACCAGATTGGCAGCAAGGTCTCATCATTTTATAGTGGTTAGAAATTACCAAAAGTTCTACACTAACAGTTTCTTCTATTGCACTTCTCACTTGTGAAAATCTCTGATGTTTTTTTTTTTGCTTTCCAGTCAACTTTGATCTTCAAAAAATTAAACGTAATGTCCATCATAATCATGTCTGCTTAATTCTTGTTCGTTTATTGATCTCTAAATAACGCTTTATTTTTCTTATATTCTTTCATACTCAGTAACCTCTTGCATATTGATGGCTTCACTGACTTGCTTGGGGTAAAATGATTTTAAAAAAACATTGTATGTAATTTAATCTAGGATATTTGTGTTATTTTCTTTCTTGTTTTCAAGGTTTTAGAAGCTTTCCACTTCACGTTATATGTAAAATAATTATATCAGCTATTGGAATAGTTTAAAAATATTTCCATTCTAAATGTTGATGGCTAAAAATTCTAAGTGCTCCCAAGTAAAAATTATTTATTCTGAATTTTATTTTGCTGCTGTGGAGTGAGTAGAAGTTTGAGATCATTTTTTTTTTTTTTTTTTTTAATCAAAGTGGATAGATTGTATGATATTAGATTTAAATTTACCATAGTGTATTCCAAGAATCTTTATCAGAATTGCTGATGGCTGCCATTGTTAGACTGTTGTGGAGGAGATTTAGTGTGGCTCCTACATTCGAATCTCCACTACAATTACAGAAGTCAAGGGGATGATGATGATTCCAAGAATAGTGCACTTTCAATCTATTCTTGCTTTCTCTTTTAATCAATACAGTGTTCTTAAGTCGAAACTTTAATATGAAATATTATGATGAATGATTAATGCCTTATGGCCAGACCTGTCATGATGAACAAGTAATGTTTTACAGCCAGACCTGTCATGATGAATCTATTACTATGTGGGTTAATCATGTTAAATCATTTGCATTGATCTAATTAACCAAGTTCAAACTATACAAACATGTGAGCACATGTATTGTCATCATCATTAATGGGGTATTTTAGAACAGGTCAAATATTGTTCAAGCCATCTTGTCTGGTAACAGATACTGATATTTCTTGAGAGTTTATTTCTCCTGCAAAGGTTGATAAATATGGTTTCATGTCAAAGGTCACTTTGTCCAATAAAAATCTTGTGAGAAATCTACAGAAATAGTTATAAACATTGTTTTATTTTTCTACTAGTCCCTACAAGTATGCCTATTAAAATATGTAATGAAAGATATCAAATAAATCATGCAGAGAGAGAGGTAACAAAGAGGCCATAGAGAGAGAGAGGTAACAAAGAGGCCATAGAGAGAGAGAGGTAACAAAGAGGCCATAGAGAGAGAGAGGTAACAAAGAGGCCATAGAGAGAGAGAGGTAACAAAGAGGCCATAGAGAGAGAGAGGTAACAAAGAGGCCATAGAGAGAGAGAGGTAACAAAGAGGCCATAGAGAGAGAGAGGTAACAAAGAGGCCATAGAGAGAGAGAGGTAACAAAGAGGCCATAGAGAGAGAGAGGTAACAAAGAGGCCATAGAGAGAGAGAGGTAACAAAGAGGCCATAGAGAGAGAGAGGTAACAAAGAGGCCATAGAGAGAGAGAGGTAACAAAGAGGCCATAGAGAGAGAGAGGTAACAAAGAGGCCATAGAGAGAGAGAGGTAACAAAGAGGCCATAGAGAGAGAGAGGTAACAAAGAGGCCATAGAGAGAGAGAGGTAACAAAGAGGCCATAGAGAGAGAGAGGTAACAAAGAGGCCATAGAGAGAGAGAGGTAACAAAGAGGCCATAGAGAGAGAGAGGTAACAAAGAGGCCATAGAGAGAGAGAGGTAACAAAGAGGCCATAGAGAGAGAGAGGTAACAAAGAGGCCATAGAGAGAGAGAGGTAACAAAGAGGCCATAGAGAGAGAGAGGTAACAAAGAGGCCATAGAGAGAGAGAGGTAACAAAGAGGCCATAGAGAGAGAGAGGTAACAAAGAGGCCATAGAGAGAGAGAGGTAACAAAGAGGCCATAGAGAGAGAGAGGTAACAAAGAGGCCATAGAGAGAGAGAGGTAACAAAGAGGCCATAGAGAGAGAGAGGTAACAAAGAGGCCATAGAGAGAGAGAGGTAACAAAGAGGCCATAGAGAGAGAGAGGTAACAAAGAGGCCATAGAGAGAGAGAGGTAACAAAGAGGCCATAGAGAGAGAGAGGTAACAAAGAGGCCATAGAGAGAGAGAGGTAACAAAGAGGCCATAGAGAGAGAGAGGTAACAAAGAGGCCATAGAGAGAGAGAGGTAACAAAGAGGCCATAGAGAGAGAGAGGTAACAAAGAGGCCATAGAGAGAGAGAGGTAACAAAGAGGCCATAGAGAGAGAGAGGTAACAAAGAGGCCATAGAGAGAGAGAGGTAACAAAGAGGCCATAGAGAGAGAGAGGTAACAAAGAGGCCATAGAGAGAGAGAGGTAACAAAGAGGCCATAGAGAGAGAGAGGTAACAAAGAGGCCATAGAGAGAGAGAGGTAACAAAGAGGCCATAGAGAGAGAGAGGTAACAAAGAGGCCATAGAGAGAGAGAGGTAACAAAGAGGCCATAGAGAGAGAGAGGTAACAAAGAGGCCATAGAGAGAGAGAGGTAACAAAGAGGCCATAGAGAGAGAGAGGTAACAAAGAGGCCATAGAGAGAGAGAGGTAACAAAGAGGCCATAGAGAGAGAGAGGTAACAAAGAGGCCATAGAGAGAGAGAGGTAACAAAGAGGCCATAGAGAGAGAGAGGTAACAAAGAGGCCATAGAGAGAGAGAGGTAACAAAGAGGCCATAGAGAGAGAGAGGTAACAAAGAGGCCATAGAGAGAGAGAGGTAACAAAGAGGCCATAGAGAGAGAGAGGTAACAAAGAGGCCATAGAGAGAGAGAGGTAACAAAGAGGCCATAGAGAGAGAGAGGTAACAAAGAGGCCATAGAGAGAGAGAGGTAACAAAGAGGCCATAGAGAGAGAGAGGTAACAAAGAGGCCATAGAGAGAGAGAGGTAACAAAGAGGCCATAGAGAGAGAGAGGTAACAAAGAGGCCATAGAGAGAGAGAGGTAACAAAGAGGCCATAGAGAGAGAGAGGTAACAAAGAGGCCATAGAGAGAGAGGGGTAACAAAGAGGCCATAGAGAGAGAGGGGTAACAAAGAGGCCATAGAGAGAGAGGGGCAACAAAGAGGCCATAGAGAGAGAGGGGCAACAAAGAGGCCATAGAGAGAGAGGGGCAACAAAGAGGCCATAGAGAGAGAGGGGCAACAAAGAGGCCATAGAGAGAGAGGGGCAACAAAGAGGCCATAGAGAGAGAGGGGCAACAAAGAGGCCATAGAGAGAGAGGGGCAACAAAGAGGCCATAGAGAGAGAGGGGCAACAAAGAGGCCATAGAGAGAGAGGGGCAACAAAGAGGCCATAGAGAGAGAGGGGCAACAAAGAGGCCAGAGAGAGAGAGAGGCAACAAAGAGGCCAGAGAGAGAGAGAGGCAACAAAGAGGCCAGAGAGAGAGAGAGGCAACAAAGAGGCCAGAGAGAGAGAGAGGCAACAAAGAGGCCATAGAGAGAGTGAGGCAACAAAGAGGCCATAGAGAGAGAGAGGCAACAAAGAGGCCATAGAGAGAGAGAGAGGCAACAAAGAGGCCATAGAGAGAGAGAGAGGCAACAAAGAGGCCATAGAGAGAGAGAGAGGCAACAAAGAGGCCATAGAGAGAGAGAGAGGCAACAAAGAGGCCATAGAGAGAGAGAGAGGCAACAAAGAGGCCATAGAGAGAGAGAGGCAACAAAGAGGCCATAGAGAGAGAGAGGCAACAAAGAGGCCATAGAGAGAGAGAGGCAACAAAGAGGCCATAGAGAGAGAGAGGCAACAAAGAGGCCATAGAGAGAGAGAGGCAACAAAGAGGCCATAGAGAGAGAGAGAGAGGCAACAAAGAGGCCATAGAGAGAGAGAGAGAGGCAACAAAGAGGCCATAGAGAGAGAGAGGCAACAAAGAGGCCATAGAGAGAGAGAGAGAGGCAACAAAGAGGCCATAGAGAGAGAGAGAGAGGCAACAAAGAGGCCATAGAGAGAGAGAGAGAGAGGGGCAACAAAGAGGCCATAGAGAGAGAGAGAGGCAACAAAGAGGCCATAGAGAGAGAGAGAGAGGCAACAAAGAGGCCATAGAGAGAGAGAGAGAAGCAACAAAGAGGCCATAGAGAGAGAGAGGCAACAAAGAGGCCATAGAGAGAGAGAGGCAACAAAGAGGCCATAGAGAGAGAGAGGCAACAAAGAGGCCATAGAGAGAGAGAGGCAACAAAGAGGCCATAGAGAGAGAGAGGCAACAAAGAGGCCATAGAGAGAGAGAGGCAACAAAGAGGCCATAGAAAGAGAGAGAGAGAGAGAGAGAGGCGACAAACAGGCCATAGCGAGAGAGAGAGAGAGGCGACAAACAGGCCATAGCGAGAGAGAGAGAGAGAGGCGACAAACAGGCCATAGCGAGAGAGAGAGAGAGGCGACAAACAGGCCATAGCGAGAGAGAGAGAGAGGCGACAAAGAGGCGAGAGTGAAAGAAACGAGAGAAAGTGGCGAGAGACAGAGGAAAGAAACAGACTAATGATAAAGGGAGAGACAAAAAAGTGGTTTGCAAAAAGGAGAGACAAAATTAAGTGGTCCACAAGAGGGAGAGACAAAATTAAGTGGTCCACAAGAGGGAGAGACAAAATTAAGTGGTCCACAAGAGGGAGAGACAAAATTAAGTGGTCCACAAGAGGGAGAGACAAAATTAAGTGGTCCACGCTGTCCAAGAAAGGGAGGGAACAAGAGAATGAAAAAAGTGAAAGAAATAAATAGTGAGGAGAGAGATTGAAAGAAGAATGTACCATAAAATATTAATGGGTGAAAATACTACAACCAGTAATTGCGATAACAATTTTAAGAGTCCAGCTGTAAAAGTCGTTTGTCGAACGACAGTCTGAATGGTTGAACTCTCTGCCTACAGGCAGGGAGGAACCCGAACGAGGCTACGCCGAAGGGTGGAGTCTCGTTTGAGGAGGTAAACCGGCCCTTAACTCGTTTATACGGGTTCAAAGGGTATATATTTTTGGCCGGGCCCACCGGCTCGGGGATCCCACGTTAAACCGGCCTTGTGCCACATGATACCCTCGTGTGGGGGGGGGGTTGACTAAATATTAGTCCAGCTGAAAAAGTGCCAAATTTTAAATATAAAACCACAAGTGCTTGGTTTAAAAACACAACTTACAATGAAAGAAAAAAAAAATTCTTGAATGAAAGAAAAAACTTTAATATTAATAATATTAATAATAAGCTATGATACTAAAAGTGAACATAAAAATCACATTAAAAAAACAAAATATCTCTCACATTAATTTTTATCTAGTTTTTCTCTTAAACAGATGACAATGTTGATAGCAAATACAGAAAGGAAACTGCTGGACCTTCTAGGCAAGGTAGTAAAGTGAGAATAAATAAAAAGAAAAGTACCAGCCATCAACTGTAAAAAGAGAGAATGGAGGATTGTCAGCAAGCCAAGGGACAGCCCATGATACAAACAATGAATTGGAGATACCAAACAAGTACAACAAAAATTTTAATATCTAGGAAGGATTTTTAACAAATGACAGAAAATATGACACTGAAATCTGAAGGAACATAGGAATAGTGAAATATGCCTTTCAAAAGCTAAGCATCTCTCCCAGTCCCTATTTACACAAACTCTCTAGGTAGGTTATGCATTGTTTTCCTCTCTCCCTTTTGCTGTCAATACATCCTGTGAGTGTTAAATTTCCCTAGCCCTCTTTCTTCATTATGTGCCCTAGTAATTTCAACTATTGCTTTCTCATCTTAAGTATAAATTTTCTTTTTGTTTCCATTTTCTCTAAAATTATGTTCTTGCTCACATGTTCAGTCCGTGCATTCTCAGCATCCTTCTGTAGAACCACATTTCTTTTACTTCAAGTCTCTTTATCTATGAAGTCACTGACCAGCATTCACTGCCATATAGGAGGACTGACATTACATAACAGTTGAGTATTCATTGTTTTGCTTTTAATGAAATTTCCCTGTTTCTTAATAGTTTGCTTAACTTTTGGAAGGCATCTTTCACTATCCTAATGCCCCTTTGGATTTCTGTGTCACATTTTCCATCTTCTATTAAAACACTTTTCAGATATTTAAATTGTTGTTGATTTTGTTAGCCCCAATTTGTAATTTGTATGTTTAGTTGTCCCTTTTGCTAACAGCTATATATTCTGCCTTCTTGCAATTAATGTTTAGTCCTTTGTTCTCTCACCCCTTCACTATCTTCTGTAGGATTTCTTGTAGTTCCCTTTCTGTGTTTGCTATCACCACAATGTTATCTGCACATTTTATGTCGGGAAGATTGTGGCCGCCAATAATGTATCCTGGTAGCACTTCTAATTATCTCAGAATCGCATCTCTGTATAGGTTAAAGAAATCCGGTGAGAAGACATATACTTGTCCGTCCTGGGTATGAGGTTAAACTACATCCGGGTCCTGGGTAAGACGAGAAACTACGTCCAACAGCAAGGCCTCTGATCAGGAGGTTTTGGGGAGCGTGGAACTACGTCTTAATTGCTGGTGTTCCCTGGTCCAACCTTGCAATTAATGCTTAGTCCTTTCTTCTTGCTTTCCTTCACCACCTTCTGTAGGAGTTCTTGTAGTTTACTTTCTGTACTTAGTGTAATCAAGTAATAAAAATAAGAAATAGTGAAAAATTAATATTTCATCCAAGAAATTCTATCAATTTAAAACTAAGTGTGAAGAAGCAACAAAAAAATAAAATTAAATGAAAGACTAGTCAAAAATGAATAATAACGAAAAGGCTTTTATCCGAGAAATTCAGACAACACTACTACTACTACTACTAGGGATAAAGAAGCAAGAGAAATAAGATGAAAGAAAGAAAAGACAAAAATTAATAATAATGATAATTTTAGAAAATAATCAAAATTCACAATTCCCATTATAAGGGGAGATGAGGGAGGTCACCATTTATTTGTTTTTGCAGTTTGGGTTGACATCTGATCAACACCATAGAATGTATTTACCAAAACATAACAATAACAAAAGAAACAAAGAAAATGAGATCAATGCCCCAAAGAACTTCTGGAATGTCACAACAATTCTCACCCTCATAAATTTTTAAAATAAAATCCTAACAAAATTCAGCTGTCATAATTAAATATTATTATTATTATTATTAAATATTATTATTATAATAATAATATTTATTAGTGTTATTATAATTCTCTTGTAGCTTCATCGCACATAACTCTGGTGAGGATTTTACAATCAAATTCACCTGCAATTAGCGTGATTAACCCCACACTCAACCTCTGAGTAAGGGTTGTTTTGTTTTTTTGCTAAGATCTGCCTTCTTTTAGTCAGCATATGGCCATATCACGTTGAAATGCCAGTTCTCATATGATCATCGAAGTTAAGCAACATCAAGTCTGGTTAGTATCTAGATGGGTGATCTCTTGGGAATATCAGTTGCTGTAAGCTTGGAAGTGTGGGTGATGTAATGGATAACAGCTCAGATTTGGAAATCGAAGAGTTGAGTTTTAATTCCAGTCAGATTTGTTATATTCACTTATGTGTAAATATCCTTGTGAATTTAAGAATCACAATAGAAAGGAGAGCCATCTCGACGTTGGCCGATAAGCCTGTTAAAAGTCTAGGGAAGTCTTTTTGTAATGCTCTGAAAGACACACCAGCTATCAAAGCTATATGCAATGATTTTCACTCGTGGCTGGTGAAAATAGATAAATCCGGATTGCCAGGCTGTTTCAAAGCCTGGCCATGCCATCACTGTGTGCTTCCATGAGCATTATGGCCACTCCAGACATATAGCGTTCCCATCTTGACTGTGGAGATATTGGAGAGGAGAGCTAGCAGTTTCCTCCGTAGATGGTTAGGATTAGCTCGGAGCTTAAGCAGCGCAGCCTTATATGGATCATCTAATGCCATCCAGAGGACTGGTCGTGGAGTTCATGGTTTCACGGACAAGGGAAACCTACCAGCATAGAAACTCCAGAGATCCCAAAGTGTCAGGCACAGGAATTGAGGTCAAGACAGGCAGAAGGTGGAGTGCAGCTAAGGAACTGGCTATCGCAGAAGGGAACCTGAGGATAAAAGCAATAGTGGGTTCAGTCGCACAGAGAAGAGCAGGCCTGGGACGGATTCCTTCATACAGATTTGGGAAGATCACCGTGAAGGAGCGTCAACACCTGATGCAGGACGAAGTAAGAGCGGGGATGGAGGAAAAGTGGATGACAAAATAGGCTGGTTATAGCCAGCAGGGTGCGTGGACCAGGTGGGACGGTGTAGATCGGCAAAAAGTGTCGTGGTCAGATCTTTGGAATACAGACTTCGGCCAATCTAGATCCCTGGTTCAGATGGTGTACGACGTATTACCAAGCGCGACCAACCTACACTTATGGGGGAAAATAGATTCACCAAAGTGCCCCTTGTTCACGGCAACACATATTGAGCGGGTGCAGAACTGCTCTGACAGACGGGCGCTATCGGTGGCGTCATGACAAGGTTTTAGAGGCGACAGCGCTCATTATCACTGAAGCTTTGCAAAGCAATAAACTCATCCCAGAAAGAAGATCTATCCGCTTCGTTAAACCACGTTCAAAGCTGAGTAAGAAGATTGCAGGATCCCATTCACTGTTATCGTCGGATTGGCAGATGCGAGTCAATCTCGAGAAACAACTGAAATTCCCTACACACATATCATCCTCCAAACTTTGTCCAGACATAATCGTTTATTTGGACACCACGAAACAGATTATTTTGCTGGAGTTAACTGTCCCATGGGAGGAGGCATTTGAGAGAAAGCACAGTAAATATCAAGGACTCTTAGACGAGTGCAGAACTAAAGGATCGCATACTCATTGTTTCCCCCGGTTGAGATCGGCTGTAGGGGGTTCGACAGTCAATGATACGAGCCACTACTAGCCTAGGGATAACTGGACAAAAAAGAAAGTGGGCGATTCAAATGATCCTGGAGTCCATCAAAAAGTCCACCAGGTGGTTGTGGATAAATAGGGCTAATGAATGGCCCAAAACTACTAAAAATACGAACGTTCCCAGTGTAGATGAACATATGTCGTAAATACCACCGCTAAATACTTTTAAAGCTTAAAAGTGTATATAGATTTGTATATATGTATGTTAAAATTGTATATATAGATGGTGAGAAGGTTCAGAGAAACAATTTATTCAAGTCGCAGATTCAACAACTTCATTTTTGCATTTTACTGGTCTTTTGAGGAGATTTATTTTATTACAAAAAATATTCTTACACGTAATCTTTACTTTTCTTTACTCGTAATTTTTTTTTTTTCGTAATTACCCATTTTTTGTTTCTGTTTTTATTTTTTTTGTCGTATTTACTCGTTTTTTCAATCGGTTTCCTTTAAGGATAATTTTCTTTTAGGAGTAACTTATTTCAACTAAATTTATATGCTATTTTTTCTTTTAACTATTATTCAATAAATATCGTGTTTAATTTATTTTAAGCAATTTTAGTTGTATGTTATTTCTCTTAGTTTTTAAACAAATTTCTTCCGTTAAGGATAATTTTCTGCGAGTAATCTATTTTAACTAAAATTTACACGTTATTATGTTATTTTTTTAACTAGTATTTAACATGTAAATATCTTGATTAATTTATTTTTAAGTAATTTTAGTTAAATGTTATTTCTCTTAGTTTTCAAACGGAATTTATTAGAGTATCAATCGATATCCCAAATTATTCATTCCGTATTTTAGGAGTTTTTTTTGTAAATAGTCTAAGTCATTTTAATTCACTCTATTGTAAACATTTTGTTAAGTGTAGTTAAGAAAGAAGAAAAAGGAAAGTTATAAAAAGAGAAAAAAGACCAAACAAATAAGATGTAATAAAGAAGTTAAAACGGGAGGAAGAGAAAGAAAAGTAAGTCGTAAGATGAGCCAATATAATAAATCGTTTTTATTTTATTAATGTATGTATATATTTATTGGTTTGTTTTTTTCTCTTCTTCTAAAAACCACCCTGTCATGGCCACATGTAGGGAGATCAGTACAACCGAGCCTACCTGATCTATAACATCGAATAGCCCAAGTGAAGTCTTGATTAGTTGCCGTTTTCTGGGGGAACTTATAGAAAGCACGTCCTAAAGCTAGTAGCAAATTTTATTCTGGGTGCGGGCCGAATACTGATCATATTCGGTCAGGTCGCCCATCGAAGAAGTCTGTTGTTTATTTACACCTGAAACTTCTAGTGACATGGGAACAACAACACTGACGACACACCTGGATTCGGCACTTAAAGGTGTATTTTTAACACTTGCAAAAGGTAGACAAGCCATAAAAAGCAAAATCAATCAATCCATAATTTCTGTGCATGAGTCTGAGATCAAATCCACATAAAGGTGAAAAAAAGACATTTTTTTTCACACTCAAAGATGAGGAAGCTACATTCTATTGTTACTAGAAAGAGTGTTGATTGGTTGATTTGATTTGTTTAACAGTGTAAGAACTTCTTATGGGTCATTTAATTTTCTTGGGAGCTTTGAAGTAATAAAAATAAGTTATTCTGCTTTCACAATTGAATACATGGTAGATGATACTCAGCTTTTGTGCATATACGCGTTGGTCGGTTGATTTTATTTCGCGGCATATAATGCCAAAATCTAAATATTTTGTACATAATTTTATATTTTGCAGGGTAAAAAGTAAACCATTTTAGATATATAGTTTGTAGATCCTGAAATGTGTTGCTGGTAATTTCACTACAAAAATGTATTGTTTGTATGTATTTTTTTTTATAAAAAAATCTACTGCTGGTAATTTTACTATAAAAATCTATTATTGGTCATTTTGCTATAAAAATGTGTTGCTGGTCATTTTGCTATAAAAATGACCTGTTGCTTTTTGTTTGGGGGGGTCACTATTTACCCATAGCTGGGACCCTAACAGGTGCTCCTACCCCAAGTCAATGTGGACCTGGGAACAACAGCAGTTAAGTGGTTTCATGCTCCTCAAAACCTCCAATCTCCCGATAAGAGGCATTGCTGCCAGATGTAGTTTATCATCATACCCTGGACAAATTACAAAGAGTGTTAACAGTGAATATGACAAGCTTATTTTCTTGAAAAACTGTTTTAAGAGAAAGATTTTATAAATTTTAACCAAAACTAACACTGTTTAGTTAATGAATGCGAAATATTTCCTGATAAGGAAATAGCTTTTTCTTACCATCAACATTAATCTTAAAACTAAAAAAAGATATTTAATTCTCAGCTTTTATACGTAACACATAGCCTCATTTTGGCATCCACCTTGATTCACTTCTTAAACTTCCAACCTGTTTTTTAACAATTCATTTACATCCTTAAAAGTGAATGTTCATAAAAGTTGTCGGGGATAACCGAGAGCATTCAGTTTTATGGTCACAAGTTTCTAAAAATGTTGTAAATAGGACACAATGATATTATCTTTATTTTGAGAAGAAGCATTGTCAGCCATCTTTAATTTTGGCTTGTAATTTTATTTAATCTTTTTTTTTATGCTTTTTATGAAAATTATACAAAGCCCATCCATCTATAGCCACAAGTAAACAGTGTAAATCGGAAGTAATAATTTTGTTTGTTGTTCCATATCCATACTGCCTGCTACTATAGATGGACAGACCAAACAGAGCTGTAATAAAAAGCAAGTAAAAAAAAAATTAAAAAAATATATATAAATAAATGAATAAAAATTTACAGAAAGAAAGAAAAAGAAAGAAAGAAAAAGAAAAAAAGAAAAAGAAAAAAAGAAAAAGAAAAAAAGAAAAAGAAAAAAAGAAAAAGAAAAAAAGAAAAAGAAAAAAAGAAAAAGAAAAAAAGAAAAAGAAAAAAAGAAAAAGAAAAAAGAAAAAGAAAAAAAGAAAAAGAAAAAGAAAAAAAGAAAAAGAAAAAAAGAAAAAAGAAAAAGAAAAAAAGAAAAAGAAAAAGAGAAAAAGAAAAAGAAAAAAAGAAAAAGAAAAAAAAAGAAAAAAAGAAAAAGAAAAAAAGAAAAAGAAAAAAAAAGAAAAAGAAAAAAAAAGAAAAAGAAAAAAAAAGAAAAAGAAAAAAAAAGAAAAAGAAAAAAAAAGAAAAAGAAAAAAAAAGAAAAAGAAAAAAAAAGAAAAAGAAAAAAAGAAAAAGAAAAAAAGAAAAAGAAAAAAAGAAAAAGAAAAAAAGAAAAAGAAAAAAGAAAAAGAAAAAAAGAAAAAGAAAAAAAGAAAAAGAAAAAAAGAAAAAGAAAAAAAGAAAAAGAAAAAAAGAAAAAGAAAAAAAGAAAAAGAAAAAAAGAAAAAGAAAAAAAGAAAAAGAAAAAAAAGAAAGAAAAAAAGAAAGAAAAAAAGAAAGAAAAAAAGAAAGAAAAAAAGAAAGAAAAAAAGAAAGAAAAAAAGAAAGAAAAAAAGAAAGAAAAAAAGAAAGAAAAAAAGAAAGAAAAAAAGAAAGAAAGAAAAAAAGAAAGAAAGAAAAAAAGAAAGAAAGAAAAAAAGAAAGAAAGAAAAAAAGAAAGAAAGAAAAAAAGAAAGAAAGAAAAAAAGAAAGAAAGAAAAAAAGAAAGAAAGAAAAAAAGAAAGAAAGAAAAAAAAAAAAGATTGAAAGAATGGTGAACCAGCCTTTCCTAAACCAAAGAGGGTGTGAGTTCAAATCTCACTGGCAACATTTATTAATTCCAAAATATGCTTTTTACTCTGATGGGTCCCTGGCAAAAGTTGCAATAAAGAAACAATTAATAAACTAAGCATAAAATAAAATTATTGGTCAAAATTAACATTAGGTAACACTCTTTTATCAACTTATCACTATTTCCATGGAAAGTGTTCAGACAAACTACATTCCTTAGTTCCACCAGATCTAACTTTCATCTCTAAGACCTGCCATGCCACACCCATTGTGACGAACCATCCTCATCTCTTTTGTATTCTATTGGTAAGATGTAAGTTCTACACGAGCAACTTCTTCCCACAAACTGCTTCTGATTATTTTAATATTTTAAAAAAGGGCAGATGATGGGACAATGAAACCCGAAGTCGCATTTGGATAGCGAAAGATGCCTTCCAAAAGTTAAACAAAGTATTAAGAAACAGAAAAATTTCATTACAAACAAAGAAAACAGTACTAAACTCTTATGTAATTTCAATCCTCCTTCATAGCAACAAATGCTGGACAATTGCCTCACAGATGAAGAAGAGACTTGAAGCAACAGAAACATGGTCCAACAGAAGGATGTTTCTTCTTTTTTTTTTATTTACAGTGTTATTCACCCTGTACAAGGCCCGAGAGCCACTCGAGGTAGAGGGTTACAGAGTAAGAGGCACAGCTTATGTGGATATGCGTCAATGATAAGTGTTAACCCTAGATGCAAACATGTTAACATTGTAGTGATCAGGGAAGCAACTTCTTGGGAGCCGGTTCCACAAGGCAGGGTGGGAACAAGCTGCTTGAGTGGAACTTAACATCTCACCAGGTAGATATGAAGGGAATGAGAGTGGTTTGCTACAGTGTACATGGCATGTCTTAGCCATAAAGGTTTGAACAGGTGGAACTAACAAGTGTAGTTCATCTGAACACTCATCATACGAATAGCAATAGAGCAGTCAGAGGCTTGTGAGAGAGGGGTTGTAGAGTGGAAAATAATTTGTTGTCTACAAGGACTCGGAGATGATTTTAGATGTTATAGAGAGTGGAAACCGAAGATTGGGCAGCTCCTGACCATATATATACAGGGTGTCCATAAAGTTCGTGTACACTTTAAAAAATTTATAACTTTATTTGTATTTGCGATAGAAATAATTTGTAAAAAGGATTAGAAAGAAGTAAATCTATATTTTTTAAGGTTTTATTGAAATTTTATTTAAGTTTCCACATGTCCTCCATCATTAGCAATACAAAGGGTAATACGACTTTGCAGTTCACGGAAAACATTTGCCAACTGATTTACAGTAATGCCTGAAATCACATTAGTTATTTTAGCTATACTTAAAACTAGGTACATTAAACTTTATAACATTTTTTACAGATTATTTCTATCGCAAATACAAATAAAGTTATAAATTTTTTAAAGTGCACACAAACTTTATGGACACCCTGTATATGGCAGAAGTATTCCATTTTCGTCCTGAACTGGCTCTTGTAAGAGGTAGAGGATAGCAGGCGGGTCGTATGCCGGAGTTCTGCTTACTGAGAATAGCACGGCCTGAATATGTGAGCAATGGCAAAGATTTAAAGAAAGTGGAAACAGGAAAAAAAATGGAAAGAAGACATTTATACTCGACATCCGAAAGAAATAGTTGGGCACATAACGAGGAAAAAGGGCTTGGAAATTTTGATACTCACAGGACATATTGAAGAGGGACAAAGGAAAACAAAGCATAAGCTAGCTAGCGAGCTTGAGTAAATGGATGGCAAAACAGGGTTTAGGAGAGATAACAAAAAGACAAAATTTATTAAGAGCTACCCTGGACAGAAAATTGGGGAGAGCCACGATGGCCAATGTCCTGATGAAAGACGACAATATGATAATGTTAGCCAGGCATTCCTATATCAATCTCACTGGGATCTTATTCCTTATTAATACTGAACCATACTTTTTTCTTTTTTATCTCTACCACAGACTGATGGTTCCCCAAATAATGTTACAATAAAACAGACACATACCTGCATACTGTATAATAATGTCATATGAAAGCACCAGGAACCGACACCAACCACTACAAAAAACAAACAGAAACAAAAAAAAATTAGAAATTAGAAAAATAATTATAAAAAAATATTTTAATTTCTTTTATTACAAAATCAAAAATGCACTTTTCAGAATGCTGAAAAAAAATAAAAAATAAAAAATTTTTTTTGACAACCCAATGAGATTTTAGAGAGAATGGAAACGAAAAGGAAACTTATATTAACATCAGGAAGAGGCAGTTGAAATTTCTACAACATGTAATGAGGAAGGAGGGCTTGGAAAATCTGATACTCACAGGACAGATTGAAGGAAAGAGGAAAGCAACCCATAACATACTTGATGGGCTTCAGAAAATGGATAGCAGAACAGGCTTTGGGAGAAATAACAAAGACAAAACTTATTAAGAGCTACAAGGGACAGGAAGATGTGGAGGGCCATGATCGCCTACGTCCTGAAGGGACATGGCACACAAAAGAATAAAATATACTTCAAAAAAAGCTTTTTAAATTCCTGAATTCACAGATTTTAAATGCCTTTAAATTCATATTTAAATTAAGGCTTGTACTCCTCCCTGCCATGCCATGCACACACCATTTAAAAATTCCAGTAATTTATGCAAGAAGTTATGGAAGATTACAGCAAAATTATTCACTCATTTTCTAAAAGTTGTTACCATTCTCTAAAAACTTTAAACAAGAAATAAAAATCACATCTACTTTAGTATAGGACTCAAATATTGGTAATAGTTTGCACTCCCATACCAATCTTGACCAATGCCGAACTTTCCTCACCCCAAGGAAAGAAATCTACTTTGGACAATAGGATTGACCAAGGTTAAGTGTAATTGACAAAATTCTCAGTAAGTGGAATTGACAAAATTCTAAATAAACAAGAAGAAAAAGAACTAAGAATACTAAGCAAACAACATACGTGCAAGTCAAAACTAAGCAAACAACATACGTGCAAGTCAAAACTAAGCAAACAACATACGTGCAAGTCAAAACTAAGCAAACAACATACGTGCAAGTCAAAACTAAGCAAACAACATACGTGCAAGTCAAAACTAAGCAAACAACATACGTGCAAGTCAAAACTAAGCAAACAACATACGTGCAAGTCAAAACTAAGCAAACAACATACGTGCAAGTCAAAACTAAGCAAACAACATACGTGCAAGTCAAAACTAAGCAAACAACATACGTGCAAGTCAAAACTAAGCAAACAACATACGTGCAAGTCAAAACTAAGCAAACAACATACGTGCAAGTCAAAACTAAGCAAACAACATACGTGCAAGTCAAAACTAAGCAAACAACATACGTGCAAGTCAAAACTAAGCAAACAACATACGTGCAAGTCAAAACTAAGCAAACAACATACGTGCAAGTCAAAACTAAGCAAACAACATACGTGCAAGTCAAAACTAAGCAAACAACATATGGGCAAGTCAAAACTAAGCAAGCAACATATGGGCAAGTCAAAACTAAACAAGCAACATATGGGCAAGTCAAAACTAACAAACAACATATGGGCAAGTCAAAACTAAGCCAAGCAACAGTAATAAGGCACAACATTCACAAAGTAAGAATGGTGTTTCACAAACAAAATAGATATAGTTAAGAGGTTATAGCATTTAAAAATATAGGGTATGAGATGTAGAATTTGTCCATTTTTATTGGTTAGGAAGAAATCCCAGTATACATCTGTTGGATTTATCTATAAATTTGGGGAGGGGGATGTTCTTTGCAGTCATTCCTATAGATTGGATCCAAAACAGGGTCTTATCCACACAGAAGGCTATAACCACTTGACTGTATCCCATTTTACATATGAACACTGTTTCTATTGCTTTACTGTCTTATAATTGCTTTACTTTGCCTTGAAATGTTTTGTTGTTGTATTATTTTGTCCTGCCCTTTTGAGAATTATGTCAGTTCCACTTGAATGCCTGCTTATTAAACACTATCAGCCTGTGATGAATCAGAATCAACAATGTAAATAATAAATAAAATATACAGAGGCAATATACTAGAAGGCTTTAATAAAGGCCATCTTCATAGTGTTGCCTAAAGAGTCTGGTGCAAATGAATGCAAGCTCCATCAGACTATCGGATAAAGGAGATATATAACCAAGCTTATCATCTAGATCTTAAAATGCAAACAGATCCGGCAATGCAATGTTTATGATCAGAGTGATAAAGCAACCAATACAAATGCAGGATAAATTCCAATGTTTTATAGTCTTTGCATAAGCATTTGATAATGACACAAAGACCTACAGGGTACAATGGGTAAATTATCACCATTTTATATTTTTAATTTCATACATGCATATTGTTTGTTTTTGTCGACTGCACAGTATAGTAGGGTCAATTGGGTACCGTCTGTGAGAAAAAGAGCACCATGATGCAATTCACTTCACAAGAAATTTGGAAACAGCATGCTCTACTGCTTGGAATTTGCACTGGAAGCTCCAATATGAACATTTCAGAATGTTTGGGTGTCAATCTGAGGACAGTGCAGAGGATTCAGAAAGAGTTGGAGGAGTCTAATGGTGATTACAAAGGTATGGCAGTTCGAAAAACTCGCTCTGATAAGAACTTCCAAATCTGTTTGTGTGGGCCTCAGACTAAATAGAGGCCTACATCAAATGCCTTGAGAAGGTAGTGCTGTCCTGGGTCAAGAGGGTGGCTGCTGGAAGAACCTATGTCTAGCAACAGGACTCGACACTATGACAATTTGGCACTAACATTTGGTGATTGCGACCCCATAAGGATGTCAAATAAAACTTACAAATGTAAAATAAAATAAGAATTATCATAAAACTAAATTCGAATAATATTATTCTATGTTTAAAACCATTTTCTTTAATAAAAATAGGAAATGTATGCCATAATGAAATTGGAGAAGCACAATATAGAATTAGAGAGAGAGAGAGTGAGATAGAGAGAATATATATATATATATATATATATATATATATATATATATAGTTAAATTCCCAGATCAACTATATATATATATATATAGACACACACACACACACACTGTAATTCCCCCTGTATAATATGCAATTTTTCTAAAAAAAAAAAATAAGCAAAATTAGGGGTGTGTATTATGCACAGCTACAAAAAAAAAAAAAAAACACCGTTTTTTAGGTCGATTTCAGTTGCAAAATGACTACTCACCACAAACATATGACAATTTGACACTAACATTGTTATGGGGTCACAATCACCCAATGTCAAATACAATCATATGAACCTAACAATACTTACAAATGTAAAATAAAATAGGAATTATCATAAAATAAATAAGAATATTATTCTGTTTAAAACCATTTTTTAAAAAGAGGAGGAAATGCTGGCTGTAATGAATTTGGAGAGGTACAATTTATAGGGTTTGATTACCAATATTATGCATGAGTAGAAGCATTTTCCCACACTTTCAGCACAATTTTAGGGGTGCATAACACAAATGATGGCGTATTATACATGGGGAATTATGGTAATTATTTGTTTAAATTCCATGGTCTTAACACTTCATTTTCCCTGGACTCATACGAGTCTGACAAAATATTGTTTGCACAAGAAATGTATCCAGGAGCCTTAGACATTTACTAAAAAACCCCCACATCTTATATCAAAAGTGTTGAAACCAGCAACTGTATGCGTTTACCAATAAGCTTGTGTTTTCTACTTTAAATAATGAGTACATTATTGACATGTGGACTGATTGTCCTCATCACTGTCATTGTTATCACAAAATTGTTCACTCCAGTCTTCATCAGGTGCTTGAAGATCTGAATAAACGTCAGGGAATTTCAAGCTTAAAAATTTTTAAATGGATGGGAGTCACTTGTTCTCATTCTGCTTAACCTATCCAGTCATATCTCATCTACTACTTATTTAATACTGCTCAGTTATTGCTGGCCACATTTCCACTGGGTCCAAATATGCACTGCTTAGCTCAGAGATTGATCTCACAATTACAATGTCACCAAATTCTCACATAGTCAACAGTCTGAGAACAATCTTCCCCCATAAATGACATAATATATTATGAAATGGACTAATCCTGACAATTATTTTAATATATTTTCTGCTTACATTTCATAATATATGATGTCATTTCTTTATGTTAAGATGTTTTGAGCAGATATGAGTGTTCAAGACAAATCATGGGAAATTTGTAGTTTAAAAGCAGTAATTTGACCTTGCTTACCAGACGCTTCCACTGTAGCTAAATGGTATAGCATATCAGGTTATACGACGGTTCTGTATAGGATACAGGTTCAATTCCCGTCAGAGGACACATATTTTCTATGAAATTTCTCGGACATTCAGGCTGGTAAATGTTGTTAATACTGTTTATTATAAACAGCATTTACTTAAATATTTGTATCTATAAAAATAATATATAAACAGAAAATATATTAAAATAATTGTCAGAGTCCATTTCATAATATGTAGTGTCTTATGTAGTACTGTAGTGATCTACCGCAGAGAGCAAAGAGGCCCAGGGTTGCATGCATTTCTTGCAGCAGTCAATGTAAGACTAGAGAAAATGGCTCATCTCCAGGACAAAAACAGATTCGGATGTGTCTTGCATATAAAATATCTCAAAAGGAAAAATGGCAGCTTCACAAGTCATACATTTAAAACAGATAAACCTCAGAGTCGGATAGACTTTTGTGAGAGTCTCTTTTAACATGTGTAAATTTTGGCTGTCAATCGAGCTATAAAAAGGACATTAAGAGGTGACAGAGAGAAGTAGTGTGACTGCTGTACTGAAGAGGAGGCACATGTCGGTGGATTGTTTGAGAAGGAAGGACAATCAAAGAACAAGCATTGCTTTACAAATCTCGCTCAAAAGAAGAAAAAAATTAAAAGCAACGTTTATCCAATCAATACATCAATATGGAGAGCCCACACTACAAAAAGGATATTGCCAGTCCAAGATTGGTGCCTCAAACTGGCTACAAATGAAATCAATCAACCATCCCTTCAGTCAAGACACCAGTTCACTGATTTTTGTGAGGTATACAAAATACAGAAGGGCTATGATACGACATAAAGAAGCTCTTTACCTTCTCAAGCAGAAGGATATATAGACTTACAATTTGATGGTGGAATCAAACTTTTTTGTTCTGAATATGATAGAAAAAGGGGAATACTTTACCTAATGATGTTCTGAAAGCACTAACTCTGTTTATTTTTGTGCAAAAATTGTTTAGAATCACACACAAGACAGGGGGGGAGGTAGTAAGAGTCCACTAGGTCCACTAGGCAAAACAAATCCACACTTCTCATCTCTTCTCGATCTCTAATACACCACTCATCGTCAGAAGCTAAAAGCCAACTACCATTCAATGAGCGTACCATGTTTTTATGCACCTGACCCAGCCAGCACTCAGCCAATGAGCACCTAGAACCAGCCAATAAAAATGGCTACAAGTGACACCACCACTTCCATCACCACAAGGTGCTGTCCGAGTCACCGTCCATCTGAAGCTCACCAGTTCACAGTCTTCACACTCCCTTGCAAAACATAAATACAACTCTGGCCCTTTTGGGTCACTGAGGTAAGTCATCGCTATAATTTTCAAGAAAAAAAATAATGAATCTGCTGAAATGAGCTGAAGGACACTAGACTTATTTCCAATATTTTCTAGACTATCATTGTTTCCAAAAGTCTTGATGTATTTTTTTTTGGTAAAGTTGGAAGGTAAAGGATATAGTAAAAAAAAAAAAAAAAAAAAAAAAAATTAGAAATGGCATTTTGGAAATTTGTGTTTCTTTATCTGTATTTCCACGTCATCATTACTTTTTAATCAACAGGAATTGCCTTACACAAATTCAAAAGTGTTGTACATCAAATAAAAACCAAGCAAGTATTGTTTCATCACCATCAATCAGACAGTGAATTTTCTCCAATCACATTGAATGGTCAAACTCACAATGAGGCTTTGTACTTTGAAAGTCTATTGAGTCTCAAGTTCAGTCTAGACCTTAAGGGAAACTCATATATAGGATCCATTGCCAAGGATGTGGGGAAAACAGTCAGCTCACGCTATAACTCCAGGAAGAGCCTGACTCTTAATGTTTTATCTTTACAAGAGTAAGTAAAATAAAATAAAAAAAATAATAATAATAATAATGCTGTCGTATCTGGGCTGAAGCTGGTAAAATCCTCACTTTCTAGCCTTGACAGATTTCAGAATCATTTACACAATCTTTTGGTTTGGTTTATTTTGTTTTCTGGCATATCAACATCTCAAGGGGTTATTTAATGCCATCAAGATTTTTACAATAGCTTCATATGAATAGAATATGTATTCTTTGTGAGAAATCAGTTTGTAGATTGGGTTTCATCGACATATTTTTGTAAAGAGGTTTTTGTCGAGGGTCAAATGTATTACTAATAATACTTTTTTTCTTTCAAAGATGTATTGCTGGGGTTTTTATTATAAAAGTCTATTATACTTTTATAGTGTTTTGACCCCAGTTTGTGAGTAACTATTTGCCCATAACTGGAATCCTAACAGGCGCTACCATCCAGGGTCAGGTCAAACCTGGAAACAGCAGCAATTAAGACGTGATTCCACACTCCTCAAAGCCTCCCGATCAGAGGCCTTGCTGCTGGATGTAGTTTATAGAATGAAGACAGATAATCACTTGTGAGATGACTTATTCTCGATTCTGCAGCCTCTTCTCCTACAGACACAATGTCACATGTCTATTGCTCCACTATCACTCATGTTCAGATGAGCAGTCAGTCAGTGAGGTGCTGAACGCAATACACACTTGGGCGATCATGTCTCTTTTGATTCATGACTAAGATCTTCCTGCAGTAGTTTGCTGTTTGTTTCTGCAGTAGACTGGTTGCCAACCAAGGCTATAGAACCCAGTCCATCCTGCTATTTAACCCAAAGCTGGGGGGGGAGAAGAGGTGGATTCATGCCTTTCCCAAAGTTATTTGCATGTAAATGATTGTAATGAACCCAACTGGAATTTGAACTCAGCTCTCTGACTTCCAATTCCAAGCCATTATCCATTACACAAGCCATACCCATGCACATCCTAAGATGAGCATCAGTCTTTAATTCCACCAGTTCAGATTTTTACTGCTAGGTTCGGTTTGTTTTGTTTTACGGCATATCAACCCCAATGGGTTATTTAATACCGACAAAATTTTCATTGCTGGTAAGATTTTGTTTTGTCAAAAATCTATTTCTGGTAATGATTTTTTTTTTTCAAAAATGTGTTGCTGTAATAATTTTTTTTCAAAAAACTATAGCTGCTAATATTTTTTTCTTCAAAAAGGTATAGCTGGTAATAGTTTGTTTTTTTTCTTCAAAAATTTATTGCTGGAAATAATTTTTTTTTTACAAAGTTTTTCTGGTATTAAAACCTGTTTTTACACTTTCATAGTGTTTTGACCCCAGTTTTTGGGTTAACTATTTGCCCATAGCTGGGACCCTAACAGGTGCTACCACTCTGGGTCAGGGTGGTCCTGGGAACACCAGCAATTAAGAGGTGGTTTCACACTCCTCAAAACCTCCTGATTAGAAGCCTTTTTTCTGTTAGGACTTACCATGCTACTTCTATAAAGTCCAATCAATTTCATTTCTTCCATATTTTGGAAAGAGACTCCCATGTGAATGCTTCCCAAAACACTATAATCTTCACCTCTTCAAGTCAAGAGTCAATCACTACCTATCCTATTTATTCACATAATCTTCACTTCCTACCACCTCTTTCACTCAAGGGCTTATGGCCACATAACGTTGAAACACTGGTTCCTATATGATCACCAAAGTTAAGCAATGTTGAGCCTGTTCAGTATTTAGATGGTTGACAGCTTAGGAATACCAGGTGCTGTAAGCACAGATGTGTGGCTGGTGTAATGGATAGCAAATTAGAATTGTCAATCAGAGAGTTGAGTTCCAATCTGTTATATTCACTTATGCACAAACACCATTAGGAAAGGTATGACTAAGTAAGACTTGTATTCCTAAAACCATTATTAACTCCAAAATAAGTTCTTATGATCTAAAAATATTTTCTGGCTTTAAATAAAAGGTTGATAAGCTGTAAAAAAAAACAAGTCCATCAATCTGTCACTGATATCACACCTCATTCATTATAATTATTTTAAAAGTAACTGGCTCTACTTTGACTGGCTCTTGAGCAGTGTATTATCTGAACTTTTGTATTATTTTTATAAACACAACTACTGATTGCTGTTCAATATGAAATCATAGATATTAATAATAAATATATGAAATCCAAAGTTTTCTAAATGTTTTTCGAAACATAAACCAGTATTAAACAATTTTCTTTTCTTGATAAAACCTTAGCTATTCTATGGACGCACGTGTTTTTCTTTTTCCATTTTTAAAAACAAATACTTTTTTGGTTTGATCAATACCCCTTTTTAGGAAAAACAAAAAAGAAACAAAGAAAAAAACAAAACAAAACAAAAAGATGATTTAAACACAAACACAAGTCCATCCACCCAAAAGCACACAATTGGAAACATGAAAATGCTCACAAAAAGATTAATAGCAGAAAACAGGTTGCTTTTTAGTTTGTTTTTTTTTGACTGTTTTAGAAAAGAGACGACCATATTTACTTTACAGACACACAAATATTTTATATATATATATATATATATATATATATATATGAAAGCATATTCAGACAGAAATAGTTTTCCTTTATACAGGTTCTATTAAAGACCAACAAAAGATCTTTGTCAAGCATTTTTATTAACTTTTTATCCCTTTTTGACTCATTGTTTGCCATCAGGATCAACAATCTGCAAGTATTGTCCAAATTCTAAACGCTTTCAGCCAGTATAAACCATTTTCAAAGAATGATTACATTTGTTTGGCTAAAAATATGCCTAGAATTTTAAATTTATTCATAAATTAGGTTAACCATTAGTTTCAAATACTAAGTTATGCCATCATGTGAGCGTTTGTCATACATTTTAATTATTTATATGCTTTTATGTTTTTTTCCTAAATTAAATGAAATTTTATCATAACCAGGTGGATTATTTTATAGTTAATGCTATGTGTGTATATATATATATATATATATATATATATATATTTACATTACATTACAAAGAGTCAATCATACCTTGAATCATTCATATATATATATATATATATATATATATATATATATATATAAAGTAATGAAAAGTTTGGTAATTTGTATGGATAATCCTAAGGAGGATGTAATCCAGAGAGCTCAATGTCAAATCAGGGCAATTATTAATTCAATTTAAATAGAAAACAGATATATAATAAAATGAAAATGCTAGCTGTGATATTAGTAATTAATATATGCAAAGTGATACAATTTGATGTATATCAAATATAACAAAATTTCTGCTTATAAAATACGCAGTAAATACTAGAGTGATAATTATTATCATATTTTACTGATTAGAAAGCGCATTTCTTTTTCCTATAAAAATATCTCCAAAAACCACCCTGCATCATATAAATCAAAGGTTGGTGATGGGAATTAACTTATCTTCTAATTATTACATTCTAAATAGTTACTATAAATTTGCTATTTCTTTGAGGTCTGTGATAAATTTGTCATGATTAGTCAGAATTTCATGCTGAAATATGCTATTCAGTTGGTAAAATTGAGGATAGTGGTGAGATTCCAAGTTCCTTTTCTCACACTTCCCACCTGTGAAAATCCCTTCCACTTACTTGCTACCATGATAAATACAATCTGCAAAAATTTAAATGCAATGTCAATTGCTATCTTCTATCTTCTTGAATCCCATTCATCATTTATCCTTTTTTATCAATCCTTGCTATACTCAGTCATTTCTCTCACTTTCACTATAGCCCCCTGCGTACTAGTGGTGCTCCAATCTTGCTTGGGGTGAAATGACAGGAAAAAAAAAATAAAGTGCTTACCTTAAAACTAATATATATATATATATATATTATGAAATGAAGTGTATACCTTAAAACTAATATATATATATATATATATATATGAAGAAATATACTATATGTGCTATATTTATGGGATAAAGTGTTTAATATCAGGGATAGAGCATGTGTAAATATAAAAGTCAACAGGTGACAGGCTGTTTCATGCTAGACGTAATCGTCAGGCCATATATATATATATATATATTATGAAATGAGTGCATATCTTAAAACTAATATATATATGTGTGTGTGTGTGTGTGTGAAAAGTATGTGTGTATATATATGTGTGTGTGTGTGTGTAATATATTATATATATTATTACTTATATATTATATGCACGGTACTTATTAGAAAGCGCTCAATATCAGAGATAGAGCTAACATATTTGGTTGGATTGATGTGAGTTTGTGACCCTGGGTTTCACGCTTTTGCAATTGTCAGAGAAACGATCGCAAACGTGTAAAACCCAGGGTCACAAACTCACATCAATCCAACCAAATATATATATATATATATATATATATATATATATATATATATATGAAATGGATTTAGTCTAATTATTTAATATATTTTCTGTTTATACATTATTTTAAAAAATACTATTTATTTAAGTAAATGCATTGTTTTTTAATGAAACCGCATTAATTACATTTAGCAGTGTGACTGTCTCCTGTTGGAGAATGCATATTTTCTGCATGATTTCTCAAACATTCCGGCTGGTAAATGTAATTATTACTGTTCGAAACCTGAAAATATATTCATTCCATGTGTGCTTGATTCATTTTCAACCAAAACAAGATATCTCCCCGTCTCCAATGACACACCCTGCCAAAATGCCAAGCTATCAAAAGAGGCTACAAAGGGCATGACCTTGGAAGCCTTTTCAAACAAACAAGGTAAGTTTTCTCCTTTTTTCATGAACTTTAAAACATTACACGAAAACATTTAAGTCAACCAATTTTTCCGTGATCTTTGAATAATTGTAAATCTGAATCTGTTTTTTCCTAAATTTTCAATAATAAAGAATTGTTTGATTTTTTTTTTTAATCTTTCAAAACTTAACTGTCTCGCTTATTTCTCTATTAATATGCTCTGTGTATTGGTTTTCCTTTTTGCAACATGAAAAAATTACGAATGAAAAATGTTACGTTTTTCTTAATAAGGTAGGTGGTCGTGAGGATTTTCCAAGAAAAAATTTGACAAGAGACCTATGCAGATATATTTTCAAAGAGAATAGGCAGATGAAAGAAATTTCAACAAATGTTACTAAACTCATCCCTATATATATATATATATATATATATATATATATATATATATATATTTCTGTTTATATGTTATTTTATAGATAATAATGTACAAACAGAAAATACATTTAAATAATTGTCGAACTTAATCTATATCATAATAAATATAATGTGTGTGTGTGTGTGTGTGTGTGTGTGTGTGTGTGTGTACCTTAAAACTATTTTGTCATATATATAGAGTGAACATAGATGTCAACACTTAGAGGCGACAGTCTGTTTCATGCTAGATGCAATCGTGGCCTGACGATTGCACCTAGCATGAAACAGACTGTCGCCTCTAAGTGTTGACTTCAATGTTCACTTTTATATTTACACATGCTCTATTTCTAATATTGAGCACTTTATCCCATAAATATAGCACATCTTAAGACTATATTTCTTCATATATATATATATATATATATATAAATAATAAGAAAGAACAGTAAGATTTATAATCTGGTGTTCTTAGCAATTATTTTTATTTCTAAAAAAAACAGTGCTCAATACAAACAGTAGAGCAAAATATTAGAATTTTCTTTTTTTTAAAAATATGATTCCATCGCAACACAGAAAT
Source organism: Acanthosepion esculentum (assembly GCA_964036315.1). NCBI lineage: Eukaryota > Metazoa > Mollusca > Cephalopoda > Sepiida > Sepiidae > Acanthosepion > Acanthosepion esculentum. The sequence continues at coordinate 12,632,930 of OZ038500.1, read as the reverse complement.
TTCCATGTTTCAAAACTGAAACTAAAATTGTAATTTTAATTATAAAAATTAAACTTAAAATCTAGAGTTTTGTTTTATTGTCAAGCAATGCTAGGAATAACTTTATACGAAATTTACTTAATATATAAGCACAATCTGAATATTTTGAGTTGTTACAGTTAGGGAAAATTAAAAAATAAAAATAATTATAATAATTATAATATATATATATATATGTGCGTGTGTGTGTGTGCCTTAAAACTCTATTTTATCACATATGTATTTTAAACAGTATTTTGTTTACCAGCTTGCATCCTTGAGAAAACTTAATGGAGAAAATGTGCCCTTCAGTAGAATTTGAACCTGAATCATCCTTTATTTTGCAGAAGGAACCACCATCTGATCTGACATAGTTCGACCACTTGACCATGAATATCTTCATAATCAAGCAAAATTCTATCTTGTCTCTAAAACACATTCACGCCTTCAGATTTTTCTTTATTAAACTCTCTCAATTGTGTAAAATGTTATTCATTATTCAAACAGTTTAAAAAAACAAAAACAAAAAAAAAATGGTGTCTACTAAAATACGAGTACATACTAAAATAACATTTAGATTAAGAGCTAATGATATAAATGTGAAACTAAATTGAATGTCAGAGCTTGTGAAATATTTAATCAAAATTAGATTTGACTTTCTTTTGAGATATCTGAAATACCGATTAGGAGCAAAAAATCTAAGGAATCTACAGAATGTTAATTATGCACTTCCAAAATGCTGTTTCTTGTACTCAAAAATGCAGTTTTGCTTTTAGATAGATGTTGTGAGATGACAATATGTGTGTGTGTGTATATATTACATACATACACACACAAATGAGAGAAAGAACAAATGGAGTAAAAATCCACAGTTCATAGCATTTACTTTTTAAACAAGTGCTCGATACAAAGTAAAGCAAAATATTATTATAATATTTTTATTATAAAAGATTAAAATAAAATCATTTTAAATCGCTACACAAAAGCTTTCATGCTTCAATACTATGACTGGACTTCCTCAGGCAATGGTTGGTAACTGGTCACCAACCATTACAGTTACCAACCATCACCTGAGAAAGTACAATCATAGTATTGAAACATGAAAGCTTTTGTGTAGCAATTTAAAAGGTTTTTATTATAATCTCTTATAACAAAAATATTTTTATATATATATATATATATATATATATATATATATATATATATATATATATATGTGTGTATATATATATATATATAAAAAAATAAAGGTATTTTGACAGCAACAATTCTTTCAAACATGTTTTTGTTCAAATAATATCAACAATTTCTCTCTATCAATATTTTTATTCAATTTTTAAAATATTTCTTTAAAAAAAAATACACATAACAATTCCAGTATTAGCACTTAAATTACGTCACTTTGAGTGAGTTGAAATTGGTTTCAAATATGAAAACACCAGAATGAAATAAAAACGGTTATGTATAAATACACAAACGGCATCATTGAAAACCAATGTAGTAACATTCAAAAGTACCCCTAAATACAATTATGAAAAAAATAAATATGAACTTTGGAAATTTTCCACTAACATAAAACAACTATTTCAGAAATTTAAAAAAATTTAATAAAAAAAATTGTTAAAATATTCAACCACACATTTGAAAATATATATATATGTGTGTGTGTGTGTGTGTGTGTGTGTGTGCATATTTACCACTAATATTATCAATATATATATATATATATATATATATATATATATATATATATATATATATTGGTGCAGCAGATCATTATTCATTCAATCAATCATATTATTAAATATAACATACAGCGAATGTCTATTAGGACTGATCACAAGCCGTCCTAAGCTTCCTGTAGTGGTTTTAGTTTCAGGAGAAAATAAAGACAAAAACTGTCCAACATTTGGATATTTCTTTATTATGCTGTTCGTCGATCTAAGCTTTCGGCTCACATGAGCCATCATCAGAGTGGTTATATGGACATTACAACAGATTACATCCTGTTATCTTACACAGATGAAGATTGTTATGCGACGATAACAGTTGCAGAATAGCAGACGCAGGTCATAAATTTGTAATGCAGTTCTTAAATCAAGGAACAGCTTAATAAAAAAATATCCTAATGTTGAACAGTTTTTTCTTTATTTTCTCCCGAAACTAAAGCCACTATATGAACAGCTCATGATAGCAAAATTGTTCAAATCATAATTGTCCATCCCACAAAATGTTTAATATTTAAAAAACTAAATTGAGTTTCTTTTTTCCAGGTTTTCAGGTAAGATGTTTAACCATCTTGACTCCTAATGTCGTAAGAATCCCTGAAAAAGCCTTTGAGTTATTCAGCTAAAAAGAGAGCAGGTTAAAACAGTTTTGTGTCAGAGCCACTGTCTGCCCAATGGAGCAATGATGAGAGGAAAAAGATCTTTCAGGCCTTCAGTAATGGTACCGGCATTCATACTCTGGCTTCCATCTTCAATGTCCATTCAAGAACCATCAAGAGAATGGTGAATAAGTTAAAAAAAAAAGAGCAAACAGTAAAGAGGAAAACTGGATCTGGAGGTCACAACAGCAAGAGGGGGTCATCATTTCAACTTAGAGATAAAAAGATCAATTAGAAAAGATCCAACTCCATCCATAAGACGTTTGGCATGTGCGAGAAGAGTTTCAGCTATGATAGACCAAAGAGCAGTGAAAAAAGACTAGAAAATAAAATCATGTGTGAAACACTTGTGAGGTAACTTGTTATTCCAGGACGGAAAGTTAGAAGGTTATGTCATGTCATTTTCATTTATGATCGATTTCATCACAAATCTTCTGTTAAGCTTGGAGTGTAATTATACATTCTTACTGCTCAAAGTAGAGTCCAATAGTGTTATAAAAACCTCGGAAAATTCAAGTAAGATATCTTTAATCATTTCTAAGATACAATGGTTCAGAGCTTAATCTAATTAATAGACACACACACACACACACACACACACACACGATAATATTAGTCGTATTCTTATTAGGAAATATTTGGCATTTGTTGACCGAACAGCCAGTACTGTTTTCAGTTGAAATTCATAGATACTTTCTTTAAAAAAATCTTTACAGAAAATTATTTTCTCAAGTCCATAACTAACATTGCTCTTTCCAGCATTGGTGGGAGGATTTCCTTCCTAACCTTCTATTTGAAGTAGTGGCGAATATCAACATCTTCATTATGTCATTATTTTCTCAACAAGTTACATTTTAGTTGTTGCTGCTGCTGGTAGTCCTCAAGTTATCTGGTACAGTTCAGTGCCAATCTACAAGTTTCAAAAAAGGGTAGTCTTTGGTAAGACCTTCAAGGCTTCGGTCGGTCAAGGCCTTTTTTTAACCATTGATCTTAGAAAGTAGTTATATACAGCTGACAGTTTAGATATTTCTGAACGGGTTCGGTTCCATGCATGACATCCATTTGAAAGTCACAATTTGATGGGCCTATTTAAGAACATTGTGAGAGTTTTCAGCTTCATGGTCTGGCTTTGTAGCAATTTGCAGTGTTGGACGAAACTACCTCTGGCACAGCCTATTCTCTGTTCAATTGCCTTTCCTCCTATAATAACTTTGATATACACACACACACACACCCACACACAGATACATACATATACATGTGTGTGTGTGTGTGTATATATATGTATATATATATATGCTACATCAAAAATTTGGGGCATTTCCTCATACCAAAACTAAGACAAAAGTCCATATAAACATATGTCTGCAAATACCCCATTTTTGTTATTAAATTTAAAGGAAGTTTATCATAGATGGCACCGTGTTCCCAAGTAGACTAGGTTACATTTGTTAATCATGTAGATTTGTGGTTAGACTGCCTCTAACATTTAATGTGTATAGTACTGAGTTAACTGAGAAGTGTTCCATTTAACAATGGCAGGATATTCATATCATGAACAGGCAGACATGATTTTTACATACGGCCATGTGAATGGTATTGGACATAAAGCTGCATGGCTGCAGCAGATTACAATTCCAGGCAGCCGAGTCATCTGACCTTTGCTGCTGTGTGATAATGACTTCCACAAGACCATGATCAAATTCATCAAAGAATAATGACAAATGCTTTTCAAGACACCAATTGGGAAACAGCAAACAAAACAATTTCTCACTTAATCGGCAATGTCTTCCTTCGACTTTGAGAAGGTGAACTGTTATCTTATTAATTTCAAGACATGGAGAAAGAACCCTTACATTCGCTGCCTGACCCAATGACTACTGATTCATTCACTGCTGGTCCTTTCCCCCTGACTGCTCTTGACTGACTCCCTATAATATGGGTGGGAGAGAAGTGTTATTGTATTTGTATACATCATGGATAATGATCTTACTCATTTCAGGGACATCAGTTTCGTTGTGGACGGGGACATTAGTAAATAAATTTTGTGCATCCAAAGATGCGACTACTTGGTTGTTTGGTTTTACAGCATGAAGAATTTGTACAAATTCATTTGTGGACTTAATACTTACTTGGGAGGTAGGGAGTAATTAATTTGTTAAGGGTTTTTCAAAGGTAATATACAGGTGTAGGGATTTGTGAAACGATAGATTGGAGGGGATTATCTTTTTTTATGGATTTTTACATTTCCATAACGGTAACCAGGTTGATAATCACCTATAATCTTTTCAAGTTTATAAGATCCTGTTTCAGCATTGTTAGCAGTAATAAGTTTATTGATATGGTTTGTAAGTTGGGAGGTGGTGTTACTGGTTAACTTTTTAAATTTATTATCATCCAAAATGTCCTGTAATTTTGAGAGGTACTCATGTTTGTTTAAAATAACTAGTTTTATCAGCTCATTGGATAACAATACTCTTGTTATTTCTTAGTTGTTTGGCTGCTTTTATTAAAGGAGTGTTTATAAAATTCTGTTTAGACTTTTTATGATAACGATGTTTATAGATTCAGCTTTAAGTAATTCTTTTAAACCTACCCGTGTAGTAATATGTTCATCCTGTTGCAATAGAAGTATTTGTTGATATAAAGCTTCAATTTGTGATGGTTTAAACATTAAATTAGGTTTCTGTATAACATGAAACTTTGGTCCAAGATTAAGGAATTCCATTTTATTTGGAGTGAGTTGGTAATCCGATAGGTTAATGAAGTTGTTGATGTTTGTTAAAAGTATTTTTCCTTTATATAATTTGTTTAGCTTTTTTTGGATGACTTGTTTATAGGATTCATGTTCCATTTGTGTTGTATTATATAGTAAATCTAATATTTCCTTGAATTTTTTAGTTATGGTAGAAAATTGTAAGATTCCTTTAATACGTATATCTTCAGTCTTCAGCCAATGTAATTCCTGTTTGGTTGTGTTTATTTGTTGCTTAATATATATGTGTGTGTGCGTGTGTGTATGTATATGTCACTTTCTGGTAATTTTTCTGATGAACATTCCTCTATGGTACCTAGACTTGTACTCTAGACACAAAAGTCCTTGAAGTGTGCAAACATAGCCAGCATAGAGAAGTACTTCTCCGTAATCAAATGTGCTGGATCGGTCAGCCGACACATATGAAGGATGGCAGATTGACCAAAAGACTTTTTGTGGTGAGTTGGTACAATATAATCAACCCTCTCGTAAGTCCAAAAAATGTTTCAAGGATGTAGTTAAATGTAAAGACTCTTGGCATTAATTTTGAAGCCTGGGAAATTGTTGCTGGAGATAGATCTGGCCGGAGAAGGTTGATTTGGAAATGTAGCAACAATTTTGAGCAGAAGAGAATTGAGCATTCTAAGTTGTGGGACTCAAACATAACATGATTGTACACAGGGTCCGGCAAGATTCTAACATAGGTAACACAGAAAAACTTTGTTTGCCACGTGTTTAAGAGAGGTTGTAAAATTGAAGCTGGCCTTAAGAATCAATTATGAGCCCATAGCAAAGCATTAGATTTGGTAAAAAATGATGGAAATAATAAAATTCTGAATGCAAAAAACAAAATGGCTACCAAGTTCTTCTGCAAAGAAGAGACAATCACCATATGCCACTTTCTGGTAATTGTTCTGATAAACATTCCTCAATGGTACGGAGACTTTATGAATTTAAGCAAAGTACTAGATCTGCAGGTCTCATCATTTTATTGTTGAAATGGCTA
>OZ038500.1:12541765-12621765 GCA_964036315.1 Acanthosepion esculentum | reverse complement strand
GATGCCTCCTTTTTGTGCATGATTATATTTTTTATTACACATGCATGTTTCTTCCTTACATTTATTTCAAAATACATAATGGCAGCAAACCAGCATGCATCTATTTATTCACCATCAAGCCATGTGAGACAATTTTCCAGCCATACAGATTACGTTTTACAATGACACACACATAACATTTTCATCTATCAAATACTCGCCAAACATCAAGATATTTGTTTACAAAAAAAAGTTCTAATGTAGTGTAGTGGATTGTATAAATATATGTTGTGTTATGTGTATTTAACTTTATTTAATAATGTTATTATAATGTATTATGAATGCTTATTATTACTGATAACTAGAATATAATATTGTTGTGGAGATGAACACACCTTTCCAGGATATGACTTGGTCTCATCCAAATGGCATACATACTGACACTGTTAGGAGAGAAGTAGCCAGAGACAAGCCTTATATCCTTACTACAGAAATCACTAAGACTATGTTGACTCCAAGCAACATTATGATTTCATGATTATATTTCATGATTGTGTTATCTTCATTCAATAGAATAAAGACATAACAGTAGTGACGAGGACTCAAATTCACACAAAAATAGAAAAAAATTTTTTTTTCTCTTCCTTAGCATAAATCACTGGTAAAGAAAATTCAAAATCCACAGAAAAGAATTTTGTCGAGTTTATGTATATTCATAGGACAATGCAGAAGTTGATGTATGACATACTGCTAGTTGTACTTGCTTGATTTTGGTATCTCTAATTTGTAATTTGCATCTTGGGCTGTGTTCGTTTTCCCAACAACCATACATTCCGTCTTCTTGCACTTGATTTTAAGTCCTTTCTTCTCGGTTCTCAACTACTACCTTTTGTAGGATTTCTTGTAGTTTCCTTTTTACGTCTACTATTAACACAGTGTCATCTGTATATCTTGTTAAGATTGTGGCCACAAATAATGAATCCTGGTAGGATTTCTAATTCTCTCAAAATCACCTCACAGTATAGTTTGAATAGATCTGGCGAGAAGACACATCCTTTTCTTACACCCCTTTTTATTTTTATGCTTTTATTAAACTCATACTTTCAAACTATCAAATATCGAAATACAAGTCACATTCAAAAATTTTCTTCACTTAAAAATTTGTAAAAATAAAACTTTCAAGTGTCAGTTCCATAATCAATTTACTATCAAATATAAAAGTTTCTTTTAACAGTAAGAAGATATTAGCTTCTAAAAGAATTACAATTTAACATGGTATAAAAACACAGTATTTCTTACCATATAACATACACCAGGGATGTTCAAACTTTTTTCAAAGAAGGCCAGATTTGATGAGGTGAATGTACATGAGGCCAACCATTCTACTTGGCATTCTTTGAACCATTAAAATTAAATTCAAATTAACTATCTTAAAATTTTATTACAAATGGCATACTCTCATTTCTTCACATGGATAACAAATAAATTTAAACAAGTCTTACCAAAATCACTCAGCCTCTCATACTTGAAGCCCATATAAGATGAAGTAAAATATGTCTGCGAAAAAAGAACTTCCAGGAAGCTATAATATATATCGGGTTAATCTTAAACATTACATAATATTGGTAATTAATGTTATCTGTCAAAATTTAAGTTAAAACTATATGAATAGGAACGTAACACCAACATTCATCTTATTAAGAAGAAGAAAACAAAGTGACACAAGTCCAAGGATCCAAATAGATTTATAAATGATTTTGACCAACAGAAAACAAATTCACTAAGATTTTAGAATTTATTCATCTTAGATGACCAAAACAAATAACTTGCCTTCCCTAATGTGAAGGCTGATACTGAGATCTGGACTGCAGTATGTAGGCCAGGTCTGGTTCAAAGGCAGGGATTTTAGACATTGGCTGGAAAAGGGCAAAGTCAGGGTCACACTGCTAGAGAGCAGCCACACAGTGCTGCTGCTATCTTTTGGTAAAACATGAAATTGCATTTCTTAGGGGTGCACTTTACATACTCAGGTTGACAATACCGGCAGGCCATACGTGATACATTCTATGACAGAGGATGAGGGCCATATGAAATTTGACTGCAGGCTGTAATTGACCCCTGGGCTGGACATTGGACATGTCGACATACACACCTTTAATTTAACAAGGATTATTTGCATTAAAACTAAATGCCTAATTATAACACTTGTTTTTTTAATATTCAAACATTATTTAATTTTTTTTAATACTAAAGTTCACCCAATACAAATGCACGAGAGCCACTTTAAGTCGGAGGTTACTGTTAAACTAATTTTGATGAATGAGATGAGTGATAAGAATGGAAGAGGAGGTGGTAGGATGTGACGATAAGGAGGATAATTAATAATAAAGTCTTGACTTGAAGAGGTTATGTTTGTAGTGTTCAGGGAAACATCCACATGGAAATCTCTTCCACGAAGTAGCAGTCTTTGGGAAAATAGCCAAGTGATACATTTGGAATACGGAGGAAATACGGCTGATTCGATACTGTGGAAGTAACTTCAGGTGCCTTAGTTGTATATATCTTCCTCCACTAGACTGCATGAATGAGTTTGCACTCTATCAGAGCTGGAATTGAGGGCTGAACACCTCCAGCCGAGATATGGAATCAATACTCCATTTCTTTTTAATCGAAATTAACTTATCTGCAATTTGTAATAATAAATTAATAATTTATAATCATATATCAAAAAATAGAAAATCCAGTATTAACTCAAGATTTCTAAAAAAAAAAATTTTTTAAAAATGAAGCATCCTGAATATGTCAAAACCTGGCTGAGTGTCAGCGAGAGAGAAAAAGTTAAAGGACACCAAAGCTAAAGGAGGAGAAAAGTAAGTTACAGATTCGTTTTGGGCCTCAGCAAGGTGTGACACCATAGAAAAAAAAAATCCCCATTATGGTCTATCCCAAAATGTTGGAATATTTAGCATATGAAGAAATTGCTACCATCATAAAAGCAAATATACAACCAGGAAAAAAAGATTGGTTTGGTTTGTTTTACGGCATATCAACCTCAATGGGTTATTTAATGCTGATAAAATTTTTATTGCAGGTAATGTTTTTCTTCAAAAATCTGTTTCTGGGAATATTTTTCCTTGAAGAAATCTATATCTGGTCATATTGTTTTCAAAGAATGTATAGCTGTTTGTATTGCTGATATATTTTTAAAGTATTGCTGATAATAATTTTTCCTTAAAAAATTATTGCTGGTAATATATAAATTTTTTTTTTTACAAAGTATTTCTGGTATTAAAACCTATTTTTACACAAGTTTGGGTGTCAACTATTTGCCCATAGCTGGGACTCTAACAGGTGCTACCACCCCGGGTCAGGGTGGACCTGGGAACACCAGCAGTTAAGAGGTGGTTCCACACTCCTCAAAACCTCCTGATCAGAGGCCTTGCTGTTGGATGTAGTTTATCATCATACTTAGGACGGAAAAAAAGATTGGTCATAGCAGAAAGAACTAAATTTCTCAAAAGTAAACAGAGACCAGCCAGAACTGTTAGACAATATGTACAGTATTTGAAAGTAGCATTAAGATATTGTGAATTTGAAAGAATGGGTTCGGAACAAATGTCTATCAAAGACGAGCTAATTTTGCTAAGACCGATTAAAGGAATGTCTGATATCTCAAACAAGTGTAAAATTCTAGAGCAGCTTCAAGCTCATAACATGAATCTGGAAGCATGTGTAAAGTTCTTACAACAATTGGAATTGATTCAATAATTTAATGCTTCCAAAGGCTGCATGGATACTTACAGTGCTACTAAAAGCATACTTGTAGGCAGATATTGCAATAAGGAACATGAAACAAGCAAAAATAAATTCCTGGACTTTGGGAAATGGTATTTTAAGTGTAAAAAGAGAAATCATTTCCAGGCGATACGCACATATGAAAAGTGAGTGGAAAATATAGATCCTCCAATTGAAAATATAGAAATATTTGAGATAAAAGCACAGGATAAAAGTAGGGAAGTGATGAAGTTGAATGGAGTAACTTTACTCATGCTGGTGATACCGAGGAATTTATGGGAAAGAATTGGTAGACCAAAGTTAAAGTAAAGTAATCTCCAATTGAAACAGTTCAATGGGTCAATCAAAATTTTAGAATGCCTTGAAGACGCGTTTGAGACAAAAATACGTTTGAAACAAAAAATATCCATCATAGTGGTGGAAAACATTTTAGGAATTGATGTATTAAGAGTGGATACATCAAAACTGGTAAATTCCATGACATTTGTAGAACCAGATATTGGATTATTAAGGGGATACAGGCTGAGTTTTCAGTTTAAAGAAAGTAATCAATCCATGTATTTTGAAGCCCAAAAAGTTCCTGTTCACATGCTAGCCTTGGTGATTGCTAAGCTGAACAAAATGGTGGAATAAGGAATATTAGAAAAAGTTAGCTAGTGTGGTAGCCATTGGCCTTCACCCATTGTGATGATATGCAAACCCAATAGAGATTTAAGAATTTGCGATGATTATAAAGTGGGCGTGAATCACCAGATCTGTTTGCATTCATTCTCGTTGCCAAACATTGAAACAGCATGCCATGAGTTTGCTGGTATGAAATACTTTGCTAATGTTGACCTTAAGTCAACATATAATCAGATAATAATTGATAGCAAGTTTCAAGAAGTCACCACAATGAACACCCCTATTTGATTTTAAGACGGACTCATTTGCCATTTGCAATAAAAATGTCAAGTTACATTTTCCAAAAAGCCATCGAAAAAGTTTTAGAGGAGGATTAAAAATATAATTGTATATTAGAGCTCAAAAGTAAAATGCAGGTTTTGAGAAAATTAAATTGCACAAGTACAGCAATTAATTGTGATAAATACAAGTTTCATTGTGAAAAGATTTTGTGCCTAGGATATCCAATATCCAAAGACTATATCACCAGATGATAAACTCATTGTAAGATTTGAATGAAAATTGGGTGGTAGAAAAATAAATTTCCACTCGAATCTGTTCCTGCTGACAGCTAACGTGGAAACCGGAACAACACTTCGCTTGAGACTGCTTCCTGCACACCATAAACAACAGGTACTATTGCTCTTTTTCTGAAACACAAGTATAACTTTCACCTGTCTCAAAGAACAAACTGCTCCTGAAACAAAAAGTCAGTTCTTTTTATCCTTCCTCGGTCTTGGGCAAGAAACTGAGATCTCTCACTTGTGTTCGCCTAATTCTCGCCAAAAAACGCATGTGCTGTGTCACTTCAACATTTATTTGCCGAAGTTCGTCTCATAGGTCTATGATGTCTACAAACACATGTACAGATAATTCGCCTTCTCTTGCTTCGGCGAGGTATGTCTCCACCACACTCATTAATAAGATATCAGAGACAGCTGCATCCAGAAATAAAAAATAGTTGGAGTCCTTTTTAGGATTAACCAATTTCTATAACAGACACCTACCACAATGTAGGTGACCTTGCGGAACCGTTTAACGAAATAAGGAAGAATAATACCAAGTGTCAATGGACAAAAAGACAGATCGCTTTCGATAAATTAAAAAAGGCACTCATAAACAAACCAGTTGTTAAGATCTTCGACTCAGTAAAAGAACTGATATTAACTATAGATGCCAGTGATTGTGCTATAGCGGCAATATTGTTGCAGATTTATCATCCTGAAATGTACTTATCTAGAAAACTAACATCGGTGGAGGAAAATTATTTTAATATTGAGAAAGAGGCATTGGCGATTGTGTGGAGCATGGAAAGAGTAAGAAATTTTTTACTGAAAAGGAAATTTCTATTAAAATCTGATTATAAGCTTTCGGAATTTATATTCAACCATAGAAAAAAGTTGCCAAAGGTCACATCTGCCAGGATATTAAGATGGGTGATTAATCTTATGGCATTCAATTTTGACATCGTATATATATTAAAGGAAATATTATTCTGCATGTGGATTCATTATCTTGGTTAAATTTTGATAGTAAAAATGTTGAAGCAAGTGAAAATTATGAGGATAAGATTTTGCACTAGATAGAAACAGATGTATTACCCTTAAGTCGGCTTAAGTCGAGAACTAGGCAGCATCCACTGTTGAATAGAATTATGGATAGAATAAAAAGTAATTGCTCTATAGCTGAGAGGCCTTATAAAGAGTCAAGACACAAGTTGACAATAGAAAAAGGAATCATATGTAATGGAGATATCATAGCACCTCTACAGTCTCTTAGAAAAGAAGGGATTAAAGCCGTGTACTATGATATACATGCAGGTATATTGGCTACACAAATGGGGTTAAAGCTGCAAGCATGATGGCCAGGCTATTCAAGAGATGTGAAAGAGTACGTTAAAAAAATGCCCAAAGTGTGCAGAAATAAAGAAATTTAGGCAAATTAAAATTCACTCTTGGCCAAAGGGAATGGAACTATGGACACAAGTACATATGGATCATGCCTACATTAACGGTATAGGACTATTTCTGATATCAGTCGACTGATATTCAGGTTGGCCTGAAGCTATTAAGGTCATGGATAGAAAAGTCACTACTGTGAAGCGGCTGTTGAGGATAGTGTTTTCAAGAAACGGGGTTCCAAAAACAATGGACCTAAATTTTGTGAAGTTTATGTGCATGGTTAAAATGTATTGGCTGCATTCCATACAAAACACCAACTTACCACCCACAGTCAAATGGAATTGCAGAGAGAATGGTTCAAATGGTAAAAATGGGATTAAAAGCATTCTCTCCACTAGATTGCGATACAGAGAGTTATTTACCCAGACTACTCCTAAGTTATAGAGATATTCCACATGCAGGCAGACAACAAAGCCCTACTGGATTGATGGGAAGAGAAATAAGAACTCCAATTAACTATGTCATTTGTAACGAATGAAAGTGTGCAGTACAGAAACAACAAGGATTCAAGTCCTGAAAAGGCAAATTGGATGGTACAAAATGGGATTTAACACAGCTGTGTTAACAAAGAATGGACAGGGTATACTGGCTCACGAAGACCAATTTAGAATCACAAGAGAGCAGGAAGTTATGGAAAAGGAGGAGGAAGAGGAAGTAAAAGAACAGATGAGACAAAAAAAGACGAATGAATCCAGTACTGCGAGTGACCAGGAAGACCACCAGAGATATGAAAGTGAAGAACAGGTGAGGGAGGAGAGAATGATTATATTCAGTAGTAGTAAGGAACAATCTGGGGATGAGAGTGATCAGAGGTATCATCAGGATTCAAATGAGGAGAGTGTTAAGACCTAGATCGCCTACAAAAAAAAAAATAAAGAGACTCACTCTGAGAGACAGATTAGGTCTCCCAGGGTTGTTCACAGAAGTCAAAAAACAGCTAAGGGTATAAAGCCTCTAAGGTTCAGGGAGGTGTAGGGATATGTAAATTAGGTACTGTATAAAAGGCATTATCACTCTACCTATGAGGGACATTTCTTCTCTTGATAAGACTAAATCTGTCAAAGAGAATACCTCTCATAATATAGGTTTTTATAAAAAAAAACAAAAAAAATTAAAAAAAAAAAACAGTATTAATTCAAGGTTTCTAATGCAATCCAGTATTAATTACAGGTCATATCCGGATTGCCTCATATTCAGTATGCCACATATCCAAACATGATTTTGAGGTGTATATTTAAACTATCTGGGTGATATGTAACTGATTTGAAATCTTTGTTATTCAGGAAATTAACTTTGGATAATTGCTTATGCTTATTTCACCCTAATGGCTTGTATTGGTGCAAAAGATGATGGAAAAACGCTATTAAAAAGATTGTCAGTTTTATAGAAAGAAAGCCAGCATTCAGCTATGATGATTGCAATAACGTACGCAGAGTTAAAAGTGTCTTTCATTTAAAAAATGTTAAAGAACAAAAGCAAAACGAAATGCGGAAAAAGTTGAGAATGACATTAGAAGAGAAAGAATCATCATGCAACAGCGGTTAAAAAATCCTCGTTACATTATTTGTTTTGCATACGTGGCAGACTTAATTTAATGAATTTTCATTAACATTACATAATTTATTTCTTTTTCCTTAAAATTAATTCCGTTACGTTTCACTCACCATTAGCTTATTTTGTTTACTATAAACATTGAAAATAAATGTTAAACCTGCTTTCAGTTCTGTTATTCTAATCTAAATATAACCCCTCATATCCGGACTTTGTAACCAGTTCCTCATATCCGTAAAGCCTTCTTAGTCCAGTTGTCAGGGATTCTAGTGTAATTATAAATTCTAAAAAACAAAAAAAAACAAAAAAAAAAAACTAATATTATATAAAACACCTGGTATGAATTATCTACATATAAACCATTAATGTCCACTGTACGAAAAATGGGATGGTAAGCATTAAAGAGTTAAATAAAACTGCACCCATTTTAAAAGATCAAAGGCATAAAGGAGTAATGCCATGCAACACAGAAAACTTGTCTGTCTTTAATCTCCTTTTTTCTTCCTTTTCTTTCACTCTATTTTCTTTCCATTTTCCTCAAGCTGTCTTTCTCTCTTCCTTTTCCCTTCACACCTTCTCTACCCCCACCCATACACATACACACTGGATCACCTTCCTTGAGTTTCACAGTTCTTTTGTTGTGAGGAAATAAACAGATAGGCAGTTGATGGCCACATTGTCGAACACTTTTTTCATCAGTATTACCCTCCTGTCAGGCAGGAGAGGAGCAAAGGAAGACCGTGCACCTTGACAAAGTACACAGGTACTTTTATCCTTGGTATGTAGATATGCAAAAAAAAAAAAAAAAACAAATTTCACTTTTTCTTATTATGCTAGTTACAAATATTTCCTTTTCAAAATAATCCATCTTCAATTTACAAATCGGAAAACAAATCTTTCACATGTCAGTTTTATAATCAACTTATAATTAAGCATAAAATTTTCTTCCACAAAAGATATTAGCTTCTAAAAAAATTTAAATTCAACATGGCACAAAATAGTAATGTATTCCTTACCATGTAACATACACCTTGGGCACCTCAGCATGGAGTAATCGTTTGCAAGCTTGTCTCGATGAAACAGTTACGACTGAATAGTGAGTTCGATCCTCACTGGGTGCCCCATACATTCAGCCTTGTACCACATGTAAGCTATGCTTAGAAAATCAATATATAACATACACATCTAATTTAACAGGTTAAAACTAAACATTGTATTTGTAATACTAGTCCTGAGTTATTTTTTTTTTTTTATATATTTTAAAATTATTTTAATTTTTTCATACTAAAGTTCACTCAAGGTAGAAGATTAAACTGATTATGATGATTGTAACTTTCAAATCTCCAAATAGTAACATATTATCCTACTTATTAAAGTTACGTCTTAATTGGTTGGTTTATGAGTGTGTTGGGAAGAGGTTAAAAGGATAATGATCTCTTTAAATTTATGTGTACATATACAAAGGAACCTTTCACTTTTAAATAATAATTGATCAGTGTATAAATGCTTCAAGATGTAGAGTCCTCTCTTCTGGAGACTTCGAAGCCATCTTTATTAATTAAATGAAGACTTACATCATAGATTGCATGTTTAATGACTTACTAACAGTTCTCTCCACATGATTGTGCCTTTGACAGGAATCAAACTTGTATCTCCTTTTCCATCAGGAAAAATGCTTCTATGGCTGAAATGTGCTTTTACCTGATGAAAAAATGGGATACCGGTTCAATTCCTGTCTGATGATTTCAATCTTTCTAGGAATGACTGCAAAACACTTGACCAAATAATGATTGATCCATGTATAAATGTTTCAAAATGTACTTTTCTCTTCTGGAGACTTCAGAAACATCTTTATTAATTAAATGAAAACTTACATCATAAATAAAATGTTTAATTACTTATTAACAAAACCAGGCTTTCACTACTGATACATTCTCCTTTTATGTACCATGTTCCTTCAGGACGTTGGTGATCATGGCTCTCCACAATTTCCTTTCCTTTGTAGCTCTTAATAAATTTTGTTCTTTTTTGTTAGCTCTCTTAAACCCTGTCTCACCATCCATTTACTCAAGCGCACTTCCCAGTGAGTAAGATGATGATTGCATTCAGTCAGTGACAAGCAAACTTATCCTTAAAATCTTACTTTTGGCTTCTCACTAGGTAGTTTTCTTTCATTTAGTTCTCCATAAAAGAGCTGCTTCAGTTGGTTCGTTTTGTTTAGGGGCATATCAATCTCTTTATTTCATTTATTCACTCAAGTTAGCTCAGAAATTCACAAGTCTATCATGTCAGCCATCACAGTTCTGCATCAAGGTCGGAAAGTCATTAGCGAAGCATTTTGTATCATAACATAGCTGGTCAATATAGGTGGTTGTTGGGTGACCAACTCGTCTTGCTCAATGGTTAGCTGTCCAGAACAGTAGATCACTCAGGAGTTCTTGGGTTATTTAATGTTGAAATCTAAATAACACAATTTTATGGCTTCAACTAAATATATTTTGAATGCAATTGTATGCCTTCAACTACAGATAAAATCTATTGTTGGTCATTTTGCTATAAATATGTATTGTTGGTTGGTTGACTTTGTTTAGCAGCATATCAACCTCTATGGGTTATTTAATGACAAAATCTAAATATTTTAAACAATTTTATGGCTTCAACTAAATATATTTTGAACACAATTGTATACTTTCAAATAAAGATAAAATGTATTGCTGGTTATTTTGCTTTAAAAATGTGTTACTGGTCATTTTATTATATATATTGTTGGCCCCTTTTTTATATAAAAATGTTTTGCTGGTATTTTTACTATAAATATATTTTTATACTTTCATAGTGTTTTATTTGGGTTTCACTATTTGCTCATAGCTTAGACCCTAACAGGTGCAACCACCCCGGGTCAAGCTGGACCTGGGAACAACAATTAAGAGGTGGTTCCATACTCCTCAAAACCTCCGCTCTCACGATCAGAGGCCATGCTGCCGGCTGTAGTTTATCGTAATACTAATGACTTTTCTTTAGTATGACTTCTCAATCTTGGAAGGCTATCATTAATTTCACTGTTTAAGAGAATACAAAAACAAGGATAGCAATCTGAATACGTGTAAGCACTAAAAAATAATGTTTATGTTGTGAATGTAAGGCTAGTTAAATCTCTCCCCACTCCAGCAGCAAACAGCTTGGTATGTTCAAATACAGGCCTCTCTGCAACTTGTCTAGATCTGGATTTGTCAACTGTCTCCTGTCAATAAAAGTAATAGAGTTGGGAAGAGAACCAGCAGTCAGCTGTTGTCAAAACTCTGTCTTGTGAAGTTGATCTCATGGGTATTTTGTTCCTAATGTTGCTGTGCCTTTGGAGGCAGTGTCATTTGGTTACCACCCTTGTCTCTTTCCCCTTTCTCTGCCTATTACCCCTATAGCAGTTGGGAAACCAATTGGCTAGGCGTTTCTCCCAAGCTCACTACAACCCTGCCATATTTTACAACAGTTTATAGTACAGGCTGAAAATTCTTTATCCAAAATTCTTGGGACCAGAAGTGCTTCGGTTTTCAGATTTTTTTGGGACTTTGAAATACAGGCTATTTAATTTGTATATAGCATGTATAAAATGGTGCAGCTTGGGAATGGAACCCAAGCATAAACACAATATCCCATTTCACAACATAGCTTATACTCTGAAGGTAGTTTTATATGAATAACATACCCTGAAAGTAGTTTTATATAAAATTTAATAAAGTTTGTGTTTATACAGATAATGACACTAGTTACCGTGAAAATATTTAATGGATTTTTAAGTGGTGAAATTGAAATTTCACATAAAAATAATGTTTTGTACATTCTGCATGTGTAAAAAAAAATAAAATAAAATAAAAAACAAAGATGATCACTACTTACAAAAAATAAATGAATACAATGTCAAACAATAGTTCTACACCAGGTGTGAGAAAATGGAGGGTACACCATCGATGACATCACTAAGTGTGAAAAATGAAAATTTGGTAAGCTATCAGTCTCTACCAATGATGTCATGTTTTGATTAAAATGTTACAATACATACAGGTACAGTATTTATAGAAAAACAAAACATGGATTCTGATTAGTTAAATGTAATAAAAACTGGAAAATAAAAAAAATTAAAATTAAAAAAATCAGCATTTTCTTTGTAATGCTCCAACACAATCATGCTATGAGTAGCCATGTTGCTTTCTGAAATTTTCCATTTGTATGTAGCAAGACATGTTAGCACTTGAAAAACTTTCAGATTTGGGAATTTCGGATAATCAACCTGTAATATGAATTCCATATATGATAAAAATATACTTGTAAGATATGGTATATTTATGGGTTAAAGTGCTCAATATCAAGCATAGAGAATATGTAAATATAAAAGTGGACACAGATTGGATGATTTAAAGAAATTATTTCATCTAAAATTTACTAATCGCTAACTTCAATGGTAACAGAATCTTTTAACAGCAATACATTTAGAAAGGCCACAAGAAGGTTGGCCAACAATGGCCACCTCCTTAGACTAATGAAAACAAACAGTTATCAACACATGTACAATTTTTTTTTATTCAAGCAAAGAAGAGTATTAATGAAAACATTTGCCATGTCAGTAACACCACATCATTTAGTCTTGTAATATTTTCATTTTTCTCAGAACTCAAGCAGTTCCAGACCCCACTCCTGCCACAGATCTAAATAATAGATAACTTCCTTTTTGAAAAGCCCCAAGAAAAACAAATGATTTAATAAAAAGAGTCAAGAACCTCCCCAACCCCATTTAATAAAAAGCAGATGAAAGATTCAAATGGGCCAGCGATGATGGAAGAAAAAGAAAAATGAAAGAAAAACAAGAGAGCCAAACATAATAACCGGGGTGGGGGGGGGGGTAAGAAAAACTAAGGTGTAGAGGAGAGGAAGAACATTAGGAGAATGAAAAATGAACGGAAGTTCTAAATAACTAGAATTAGAATCAAGAAAGACTGCAAAAGGGATGGAATCAAGAGAAAGAACCCACAGATTTTAAGAGACATGGTACACAGAAATAACATACAGCTGACTTTATCTGCATTTTAAGATCAAATTCATTTCCAAGAACCATTTTATACTAATAATGAAATTTCAATAGAGTTACTTGCTTTAAAAAAAAAGAAAAAAAAAATGCTGGGACAAAACGGCATTCTTCTTGCATTATGATAGGTTGTTGTTTTTTTTTTTGTTTTTTTCAATCAAAGCAAGGCAATACAGTCACTAAGACTGAGTCTGGAGGATATGATAAAAATATACTATTAAGGAAAGGGGACAATAAAAGAACAAGAATTAGGAAGTCAGAAGATAATGATTGACATTGCATTTACATTTTGAAGATCAAAATTGACTCGGTAACCAAAAGACAGTTCCAAGTGAGAAATTCTACAGAAGAAATTGTTAGCATAAAATTTACAGTTACATCTAGCCATTTTAAATGTAAAATGATGAGACCTTGTTACCAATCTAGTACGAGGTACTGGTGGACGGACAGTCACATACTGAACATTTGCATCTTGTACAATTGCATACCACTGATAATTTTTTGAAGTTACCTTATTATTTTTTTTTTTTTTTTTTAAAGAGTTGTTTAATATAGAAATTTGCACACTAATACCTTTACTTACTCCAAACAAACAAAGGTAGTTACCCCCACCAAAAAAAGAAAGAGAGAGAGAGAGAGATCTATTTTAAAGCCAGAGAAAATTAAGCTACCAGTTTTAGTTCACTCCGACAGTATGTAACACAAACATCTAATATATAGTTTATACTTTTATTTGGAACCCATAGCTAAGTTGCAAAAATCAAACACTGGTGGAAAAATATTTGTGAACAAGGAAAATTACAGCTACCACTATAAGAAAAACGCCACTGAAACAAAAACATACTGGTGATGTGTTGAACGATCTTGCAACACTGTTAATATGGCATTGCATTTTAAACAAGATTAGCCTTTTTTTTTCTTTTTTTATTCCTTTTTTAAAAATTTATTTCTACCTATGTTTTTTCAGAATTTATGGTAATTGCCTTTAAAAACTTCAAAAAATTATCAGACGTACACAATTATCCAGAGACACATTTGTCTAGGGACGCAAACATCCAGTACGCAACTGTCCTAGAACCTAAGGTGCCATCCAAGAAAGCTTATCAGAACAATTACCATGAAAGTATTTCTAATAAAAAGGCACACAGAAGCTACATTACAGTGGTGGAAAATTGACTGTTAATATAGACCAGCACTCAAATACACCCTACCCCCGGTTTTGTTGTCACCTGATCTCCAAAAACCCCTCATCCACTCCTTTACTTTCCCCAATCCCCCTTGGCCAAAGTGGATACTGTTTAAAAAAAAAAAAAAAAAAAAAAAAAAAATGAAAGACCTCCAAAAGAACCAGCTTTTGGCTATTAAACAGAAACACTTGAGATCAAGATAAAAGTACATCTTACTTTTCCACGAGGACATCCATAGTATCACACATTGGTAGTCAACAGTTCTAATCCATTGTCAAAGTCGAACATTCTGTGCATAATTGGATCAAAAGTAAATCAGAAATTTTCTTCAGAGGAAAATTTACAAAAATATGTAGCAGTAAATAGTCGCCATATTGAAAAAAAAAATGGTGTGCTTTAGAAGAGAAATAAATCTACCACATTTTGATTTTCTTTTTTAATCATTTCACTCCAAGCAAGGCAATAAAGCCACTAAGACAGAAGTAGTTACTGATTGTGAGAACGTAAGAAAAAGAAAACATTAAGGAGAGAGAACAATAAAAGAACAGGAATTAGGAAGATAGAAGATGATGATTGACATTGCATTTAAATTTTTGAATATCAAAGTTGACTGGAAAGTAAGAAGCCAAAAGCGTTCCACAAGTGAGAAGTGCAAAAGAAGAAACTATTAGCATAGAGCTTACAGTTGCATCTTGCCATTTCAACTGTAAAATGATGAGACCTGCCAATCTAGTAATTACCATGAAACTATTTATAGAAAAGGCATAGAGAAGCTACATTATGGCAGTGGGAAAGGTCAGGACCAATAACATTGCAGATTCTTTATCAAGAATCTCTAAATATATGGCAGAAGCACCAGACCAGATGTGGCAGCAATATTCAATCCATGGATGAATGGTAGACTTATAAATATGCAAGACAGATTCTTCTTTGGATTTTATCAAGAATCTCTAAATATATAGCAGAAGCACCAGATCAGATGTAGCAGCAACATTCAATGCATGGATGAATGGTAGACTTATAAATATGCAAGATAGATTCTGGCAACTAAAATTGTCTAAAACAACACTGTGAACCAATCTTCCTAGCAATAAATCTAGCAATTGATTCAGTATAATTTTTCCACTTCATGTCAGTGGAAAAGTTTAGCCTGAGAAGGTGCAATGAGTCACTCACCTGAAGGTTAGCATCAGCTATTCTGATGGAAGGAAAAAATGAGTCTCTCAGATGTTAAAAGGGAGAAGTTTCATTTTGGGGTCATTAAAAAATTAACAAGCCATTTCTTGCCCCAGTAAACAACAGATGAAGATTATTTTTTAGATCAGCTACCAATTTCACCGTATGGAACAGATCAGACTTATCATGAAAACAGGAGCAAATAGCTGTGTCACCAGCATAGATACCAAGTTGATAACTGATGACATCAGGAATGTTATCAATGAAAAAAGGAACAATGTAGGTCACAGGATAAAGCCCTGGGGAGGGGCACCTGCATTTATGCAAAAAGATCAACAAAAGTGGCCATTTGACAATTTTGATTTCTACAAATTTTATTATTCTATCTGTTGTAAAACTTGTCTTGGAGGATTGGGAACTTCACTTACAAAGCAACATTTGTAATTTTGAAAAGAAAAAATTTCCTTCATTTCGATACCAGTTTCAATATTCTATCTGGTTTCAAAATTGTTTTATAGGATTGAAAACCTTATCTATCAACTCTCGTATTTCTCTAAGGAGCTACTGAAGCCTTCTTGTATGACACACTTCTCAAAATGTGACCAAACATCAGATTTTTTTTTTCAGCACCTCCACATATTGCTAATATATAGACCAAGTACACATGAATAATTTACTCGGCAGGATGTGGGCCTGTTTATCTCACAAAATGTCTTTTACAAAATATTTCAATACAAGAATAAAACAAATCAAATACCCATTAGAATAAAAAAAAAAAATGTCCTTGAAAAGGACAAGCATTGTTTGTTTCTTAAGAATCTTCTCTTTTTAATGAGATGATGGCAAACCACTATGTGTGTCTCTCAAGTCGACAACCAAATTGTGAAGAAACCATTTGACTAAGAGCATTCTCAATTATAGCTTAACTCATAATGCAAAATCTATCCACACAAGGTTTTAACAAGTTAAAAACAAGCAGGAACAAGTCTAAGACAAAAGCTTTGAAAAACAGTTAAGGGGGGGGGGGAGTCCTGGAAGAAAAGTCATGAGGTAGGGTTTCTTAAGTAATAGGAAAAGTCATAACTTCGGCTTGTGGGTAGGGGGGGGACTATAAACATTGTAACAGCCAATAAGAAAATTATTTATATTTTATATACTAGAAAGACCTGTGAAAAATTTATGGTTTTCCTATTTGAATTTTCTGATGAATCTTAATTCTTCAGTTAATGATTAAATAAGCTCATGGCGAGTACTGCAACAATAAAATATCTGTAGAAATTCCCTTATCACATTGTTAAATATTTGATCTTAACTTTGACAAAATATTGCAACAATCATAAATATGAATGCCAGTTTAAAAAAAAGTAAATGGATTTTTATTAATTCGACAGATTTTTTTTAGCAATTTAAATGTTTTTTTTTTCTTTTTTTTTTAATGGATACTCATATTTATCCCCTTAAAGTGATAAAAAAAATCTGTTGGATTAACAAAAATCCATTTACTTTCTTTAGAAAAATTGCTTTGTTTTTATATATATATATATATATATATATATATATATTTCAGAGATCTATGACAAGGTAAGTTTTCACTTAAAGGTACAATTTAGGCCTTGCTTGACTGACTGGTTTTCTGTAGCTCAGTTGAGTAGAGTTTGTCTGTTCTAATGGTAAGCCCCTCTGGCCAGGGTGATGCAGGTTCGAATCCTGCAGGAGAGCACAAATTTTTCTTTAATAAGATTTCTCAACCATTCAGGCCAGTAGACAAAAATAAATAAATTTACTGTTTAATAAATAAATGGAACGTCTACATAAATATGAGTATCCACTAAGAAAAAAACAAAAATAATGCTTAAAGTGATAAAAAAAAAACTGTTGGATCAATAGAAATTCATTTACTTTCTTTAGAAAAATCTATGATATGCAGATAAGACTGTGTTGAGAGCAAACCCAGAAGGAAAACTACAGGACCCCCAAGACAAGATTGTAAAAGAAAGTGAGTTCATATTTATGAAATCATGTGGAAAGAAAATCTTCGTAAAAAAAAAAAAAAAATGTAGAGATCTTCATTATGAAATAAATTATGTATGTATATCCATTATGTATTTCATTATTGTACAGAAACAAATTGAGAAATTCGAAAGAATCAACACTAAAAAAATATAATAAAGCTTTCCCTTCTTTGTTATGATACATTGTATCATGATGGTGTCAAAAGTAGGAACATTGTATCATGATGGTGTCAAAAGTAGGAACATTGTATCATGATGGTGTCAAAAGTAGGAACATTGTATCATGATGGTGTCAAAAGTAGGAACATTGTATCATGATGGTGTCAAAAGTAGGAACATTGTATTATGATGGTGTCAAAAGTAGGAACATTGTATCATGATGGTGTCGTAAGTAGGAACATTGTATCATGATGGTGTCAAAAGTAGGAACATTGTATCATGATGGTGTCGTAAGTAGGAACATTGTATCATGATGGTGTCGTAAGTAGGAACATTGTATCATGATGGTGTCGTAAGTAGGAACATTGTATCATGATGGTGTCGTAAGTAGGAACATTGTATCATGATGGTGTCGTAAGTAGGAACATTGTATCATGATGGTGTCAAAAGTAGGAACATTGTATCACGATAGTGTCAAAAGTAGGAACATTGTATCACGATGGTGTCAAAAGTAGGAACATTGTATGAAGTTATGCCCTGTCGTGTGGGTAGTGTAATGTTTATCAACATGAAAGTGAAAGTGTATTTCTTTCTGTTATCTCAAAAACACGAGATACAACAGCTTTACAATGTATCACCTAAAATCTTAGATCTACAGTATTTAACTGAATAATAAAGATGTTTCATCAAGTTATTCTACTTTGTCTCTTATGAATGGGACATTTGAAGCTATGCCCTGTCGTGTGGGTAGTGTAATGTTTATCAGCATGAAGGTGGAATCTGCATGCTGAGTTCAAGTTCCAGCTTAGTCTTTTGCATAGACTCTTGCACTAATGCCCTTGGGAAAGGTATGAATACATCTCTTCTGCTAGCTATGGGTTAAATAGCATGGTAGACCAAGCTCTCTAGCTTTGGGTGGCAACCAGTCTAAGAGAAGGAAAACTCTGAATTCCAAACTGTGGAGAAGACGATAGAAAATGACTCCTGTATTTCTCAAGAAGGCTTAGCAATTTACAGATAATAAAGCATTAGGTCATTTTGCTAAGTGTACCTTCATGTAGTAAACCTTCTATTTCATTACTTACCTACGAGTTTGTCTTCCTTATTTCTTTCCCTATCACCTCGAAAACACGAGATACAACAATTGGCAAAGAGGATTGCAATACAACAGTTGGCAACGAACGATTCGAGATACAACAGAAAACTTGTAAGTTTTGACACTCACAAAACATAATATTGACAACAACATCAAGGAAGAAGAAGAAATAGCATACCAAATGCTAGCATTTTTAATGGAGGATGTTAAAGGGACAAATATTAGAACTACAAAAGGATAGAAATTGTAGCAAGCCATGATTGTCCAGATTCTGGCACATAAAAGGAGCCTGTCAAGCCTCTTTTCAACAAGACTTTCTTGCAGGGAAACAAGTTGTAAAATGCATATCGGAGACTAGAGGGACAGAAGGAAGCAGCAAGTAACCAACAAACTTGAATGGCGGATCATGGCGTGTAGAAGAGTTGTAAAACGACAAATATTGCTTCAAGCTAAAAAGGATAAAGAGCCACAATCATTAACATCCTGATGAGACATGGCGTATAGAAAAAGAAGATGGTGTCTGAGTAAAGATTAGCCTTCAAATACCCCAATTTTGTTTTAAAGAACCAAGGAGTATGATTTAGAGAATTTTTATGTGGGTAGCAGGGCCTTGTATTTCATTCTAATTTTGGAATATATGAATATCAGGTAGTTCTGTAGAGGCATGTTAAGAGGAATGACCCTTGTGGATGTATGTTTACAGCTGCGTGAATAACATGACCACACAATTTATATTAAACGTAAAATACCACAAAGCATGAAATACAAGGAACAAAATGGTTTTAAAAAAACATAACATTGTATTTATTTGTGTGTTGATGTACATGCGTAGAAGTTAAAGATCTGATGGAGTTATGTCTCTTAGACTGGGAATATTTTTAACAGAGCTCACAAAGGTTGGATTAATTATTAAACTGTAGTTTTAGAAGAATAAAGTTCTTGTTGCATGTTTGGAAATGTTCTGTATGTTGTAATGTAGGTTGGAAAAGTTTGTACATGCGTGAAATATTATTTAACGTCTGACTGCATGGTCGAGATGATAATTCTTAAAGGTCACATCTTCGCAGGAAGAAGAGAGAAAAAAAGAGAATGAGCAAACTCGTGTCCGTTATTTATGGATAATGTAATCACATGACAGGATCAAAAGAACTTGGCGGGGAAACTTGACTTAGTCACAAGCTGGAAAAATATATTGTGCGTGGGTGGATTGCAACGCCCACTTGTGTGTTTATTGACCAATTAGCGAGCGAGTTTTGGGGAGACCTAAGAAAGCCTCTGGGATCCGTTTCTCCCAAAAGTGCACAAAATCAACTGCATGAAAATAGAGCGATTACAAAATTGTCACATTGCTGCGATTTGTAAATTGTCTACTACAAAGTAGTGCTTACTTATTATCCAATGAATGCTTGTTGTTGTATGATTTGAATTTGTGTAAGTATGTATGTATGTATGTATGTGTGTGTGTATGTGTGATGTAGATCAACACTGTTCTATTGAGCATGAATTTCTTCCAATCAAATTGTGAGATACAGAAAAAAATAATTAAAGAGAGAGAGAGAAAAAAAAAGATGTACTTACTTAAAAGGCTAATATTACACATCACAAGTCTGGCCTCCAATTTCTGTTTCAGAGCCAAGACTGCCAAAAATACAGGCGGGACAATCATCACAATGTTACTAATTGTATTCCCTGAAAAGAGAGGGGGGGAAAAAAGCACAAGGTCAAAATAATTAGGAAAGATCTTCATGATGAAAAATTTTCAAAACTTCAAATAAGAACCTTTGTATATCAAGATAAACAAAGAGTGGTGGACAGGGTGAGTGAAAGAGAGAGAGAGAGAGAGTGACAAATAGAGTGATTAGGAGTGAGTGATAAAGTAACTGAGAGAGGGTGGAGAGCACTGGAAAGAATGAATGAGAGAGAGAGAGTGACAGTAACTGAGTGAAAAAGAGTGAGCAACTGAAGGAGACAGAGCAAATGACAAAGAAAAGAATTATGAACAGAATAATAGAGAGAGAGAGAATGAGAGTGTGTGTGTGTGAATGATAGAGTAACAGTGAAAGAAAGAAGAGAGCAATGACAGAGAGAGAGTGACTGAGTGAAAGAGAGTAGGCGATTGAGAGAGGGCAAATTACAGAAAGAGAGAAAAGAGAGAAATGAACAAAAAGAGAAAGAGAGAAAGTGACAGTGCAACTAAATGAAAGAGAGCGAGCAGATGAGGGAGTAAGAATCTTAAGAATTTCTTTTTTTGGAGATAACACGGGTCAGCACCAAATTAATTGTCTAAATTCTTTTAGACGATTTAGGACAGTTTTAATGTGCTGAATCCAAAAACCACATCGGTTTTGCTCAATCAGCTCAACTTTTTAAGCTATGGCCACATGCTGTTTTTTACGTTTTTGTTTACATTGTCATGTCCATTAAAATATCTAAATATGCAACATATTTCACACAATAAAACTAATTATTAAGTTAATTATAAACTTATTAATTTTAACCCATCAGAAGTATTTTCAACCAAAAATAGCTACATATATGTTAAAACATGCCTCAAAAATATTTATATACCAATAACATGCAATAAACTGCTTACATTTCAAAACACACCAATTAAACTGTACAATACAAAATCATAGAATACAAATCAGAAAGGTTGTTTTATTAGTCATTATAATTTATGTCTACCACCAAAATATTGTGTGGACATAGTAAGCATACCACATCACAGCCAATTAGGAATAACTAAAATTATACAATTCAAGAGCCAATTTCTCTGGAATAACAGTACAGTGTAACCTGGATATAAGAGAGTTGTCGGGACCGGAGAAGAAGTCTCTTATATCCAGGTTTCTCTTATATCCGGGTTTGGTCTATTATATATACATTAACACAGGCTCTAATTTGGGACCAGAGAAAATCTCTCTTATATCCGGGTTACACTGTATAAAAATCACAATGTTTCACCTCAAAGACAGTGTCTCTCAGATTCCAAGGACCATGTCACTAATTGCTGATATTCAAGACTTCATTTGTTTCCACACACACTATCAAGAAATGACTCAGCAACTTGGTGACCAGGATAAAGCTTGGGTGCCACACATGGTATGCAAGACATGTACTGAGTATCTGCATCAGTGGATCAAGGGCAAGAAGTGTCGTCTGAAATTTGGAGTTCCCATGGTTAGGAGGGAGCCAACAAACCATAGCACTGACTGCTACTTCTGTGCTATTTTTGTGACTGGGATCAATAGAAAGAAGCGGAGCAGCCTCAAGTATCCTGATCTTCAATCAGCACATTGTCCTGTAGCTCATTGTGTTGAAATTCCAATACCTGTCTTTGGAGAACTTCCTGACATTAATGAGGAAGATTTCTTCAGTGTACATAAAAATAAGGAAGTGGTTTTTGACGATGATGCTCTATATCCTTATTCCTAAAAGATCGATCGAGTTTGCAATCTCAGCTTGTCAAAATCCTCTGCCGAAAAGTTGGCATCCAGAGTGAAGGAAAAAAAAAAAAAAAAAAAAAACCTCCTCTCTGAGAGTGCTTGCCTCATCTACCGCAACAGGCATCAAGGGTACCTCCATTTTTTTCTCTGAAGAGAAGGGCTTGGTGTACTGTATAGATATTGTGCAGCTTCTGCACAAAATTGGAGTGCCAGAGTACATACCCAAAGATTGGAGACTGTTCACTGACAGCAGCAAGTGATCAGTGAATAGAAAATGTTCTGCTGCACAATGGCAACCAGTTTGCCTCTGCACCCCTTTTGCTCACTTGACTACACTGAAGGAGAAATATGAAGCAATGAAGTGTGTGCTGGAGAAAATGCATTATGATCAGCATGAGTGGTTTATTTGCATTGACCTGAAGATAGTGAACTTTTTGTTGGGACAACAATCCGGGTTCGCCAAGTACCCATCCTTTCTGTGCATGTGGGATAGTAGTGACACTGCTCAGCATTACATGAAAAAGGATTGGCCCGCTGGGGAAGAGTCATTTTTTTCTATTAAAAACTTATTTCATATGAGAAATATTAACAAAATTCAATCAATAATGTCACAAAAATGTAACTGATTTAATAAGATCAGATTTTAAAAATCTCAACTGACCATAAAAAAAAATGACCCGATTGAAAGAAATAGACGTCATTTTCAGATTCAGCAGTGAAAAATTGTCCTAAATCATTTGGAAAAACACAGACAACTTAAAAAAATGTATTTTTGTTGCCCAGTGTAATAATTAAGTCTTACTAATTAACCCAGAGCTGTGGGGAGTAAAAATAGATTCCTACCTTTCCCTGGTTATTTGTGCATAAGTGAATATAACAAACCCGACTGGAACTGAAACTTGTCTCTCTGATTAACAATTCTGAGCTATTATCCATCAGACCACCCACATATCCAAGCTTACAGTACCTGGTATTCACAAGCAGTTGCCCATGTAGGTATTGACCAGACTCAACATTGCTTAACTTCAGTGATCATACAGAAAGTAGTGTTTCAACATAATGTGGCTATCTCAGATTACATTTTGTTTTCTTGACATTTCTGATTGGTCCTTTCCTCCCGCTTTCATTTATGACCTTGTCTCAGAGTTCGTGCAGTTTTCTTTCTGAGTCTGGCAGCAACACTGCATATCTTATGTTGTTAGGGTGAATTAAAAAGCAAGCAGATATAGCATATCTGGCAGAAGTATATACAAGAAATTGAACTCCCTCCAACAACCAACTAGAATAACAAGCTGGTGATTGAACAGACTTATTGAAATTTAATTTTATAATCCAATTTTATAATAATCTTACACGAATAATTGAAGCAAGCCTCACAGAATCAATGTTTGAACGTTGCCCTCTGATGCCGACAAAGAAAATCCTGGCAGAGTATCTCATCTGAACGCAAATCCTTCAAAACACCCAAACAGGTGGCAACATACAACTGGTCATTAAGGCAAAGGGTTAGATTTACAACTACATAGCCCTTTGAATTAGTGTTTACAGTTTTCTGGGTCATGTTGATAACCTTTACTAAACAGGTGAACTTTCAAGTTTTGCTCCCACATGACTCCAGATTCCGTAATGGACTGAAGAGCAAAACCTGTTCTCTGCACATTGTCAATCTTCATCCCCTCATCTGAAAATTCCTTCACCGAGATAACTGTCAGATAATTGAGTAGAATACTTAGTTTTTTTTTTCCATTAACAATTATGTTTGTTGCGGTGGGGCAGAGTTCCAATGGTACATTAGCAAGCATTGTCAGTATATATGGACCAGCCACTGTTGATAATGAATTTGACGAAAGTTTGGACCAACAGGCACAAGTGTAATGACCTTGCTTTGAGCATACTTTACAAGTAGTTACATGAACAGGACAGCAGTCCAACTAATGATAGGGAAATCCACTGAAAAAGTAATTACGTTTACTGTGGCTACTGTTGGTTCATTAGGTTTGACCGGAGGTTTGTAACAATTCTCACATACATTTGTGGGTCGACTCACCTATTGCTGCCATCTGAGCTTCTGAAGTAGTGTACAATTTGTTATTCTGTTGCGCTAAGTCCAGTGCAGAAGTTTGAGTATAAGCTGTTTGTAGGTCCAGAGTCTTATTTTCCAAGGGACACTGCCGTGTGAAACGTGAACCTATGCCTGTAATGAAGGCATCTCGCATACTTAAATTACCCCCTTCTTCAGCAGTATAGTTTCTGAGGTTTCAGTTCTTCCTCAGCTTTTCCAACTCCCTGGTAAACTTGTCCAGTGACTCTCACAGCTTCTGTCATCTTATAGCTAACAAGTACCTTGCAAAAAACTTCATTAGCTGTTTTAACAAATAAGTTATCCAATTTTTGTATAGCAATGTCGAAATCTGTACATCCTTCTATATATTCAAACTTATATCGCTCAAGAGGGCCTGGTACTTGTTTAAGAATTCTTTCCTTGTAATTGATGAAATAGCTCAACAGGATGGTTTGCCAATGTCGATAATCTCTGGCAGTTGTTGAACAGGGGTCAATATTCAAGTGCTTTGGCTTCCATACCATTTCCATGTTCATTTTTGTAATCGTTTAGGTAAATCAATTGTGATAAGTAAAACAAAAATCCGAACAGAAGTAAAAGCACTAAGCTTTATTTAGCTAAACAAAACTCAGCTACAAAATAAAAATATTATTGTTGCCTTTTATCCTAACCCTCTGGGTCAATACACTCTTCATTATGACTTATTTTATTACTAGTTAGATTCCATCATCTTTTTGCTTTTTATCCCAACACTCTGGCTCTATACACTTCATTATGACTATTATTTTATTACTAGTTTTATTATTGCTACATTTTTTCAATTATTTTGAATATTGACAATTTAAATGTGTCTAATATTTAAACAATATAAATTTTGGTAATATTTACCGATTTTATTTACCTAATATTTTTATTTTAACAATTTAGAATGGTGAAATTACAAAATTATATTTAAACTATTCAGTTTAAATGTTGCCATGTCATAACATTTTTAGCATAGAACAAGTTTAAAATTCATTTTGTAGTCAAATATTAGTGTTCTTCTTTGTTCTTTTGTACATCATACAAATAGGATATACTTTAATCAATTCAATAGATATGTTTGATGCAGACAAATGGAATATCTGAAAAAGTTGAATTCTTTTGATCTTTCCTTTACAAAAAAAAAAAGAAAAAAAAAAGAAATAAAAAAGAGAAAACAAACAATACAGAAAAAAAAAAAAAAAACTTACACCAATGCTAAGTGCATAAAAAAAATGAAAAATGTAAGCAGTAAATAAATGATACCCACTGAAGAGTGGACAAACAGGTCCACCCATGTAACTCTAGAGTTGGGATTCTGAAGGTAACATTAATCAGCTAAGTGACAGTTTTTACATACAGTGTAACCCGGATAGAAGAGAGTTGTCTGGACCGGAGAAGAAGTCTCTTATATCCGGGTTTGGTCTATTATATATACATTAACACAGGCTCTAATTTGGGACCAGATAAAATCTCTTATATCCGGGTTACACTGTATATTTTAATGTATATTTGGGAAGCAACATTCCTTCCAAACATCTTTCGCTAAATACAGCAGACTTGGAAGATTTAATTAATTTTTTTTTTTTATTATTTAGTTTTTCCAGCATTCTTACATATTCCCCCCCCCCATTTCGTAGGAGTAAGGGAGTACAAAACTTTTTACATAATTTTCATTGTCCCAGGCACTTTAACCCACTTAGCTATTTTCAAGGAGGGGGTTTGTTTCTGTTGTTAGTTCTCCTCAGTTGTATTTTATTTGTGTGTTGTTTTGAATAAGAGCATTTATAATTTCACAAAGCATCTTTCTATTTTTAAAAAACTTTTAACACTATTTCCACTGTTAAATAAGGTGAGGTTGATACTAGGAGAGAGATGTTTAATATACAGAGGCACTCTAATAGTGAGATGTTTCCGGTAATCTACTCAAGGTAGTAGTATATCCGATATAGGTAACTGATTTGTGACAAGAAACAGTCTTGGACTGGGCAGTGAAAATGATACACTATCTAATTTAGATCTGATAGGGTTATTTTGATTAGTGAC
The DNA here is from genome assembly GCA_964036315.1 of Acanthosepion esculentum. NCBI lineage: Eukaryota > Metazoa > Mollusca > Cephalopoda > Sepiida > Sepiidae > Acanthosepion > Acanthosepion esculentum. The sequence continues at coordinate 12,595,534 of OZ038500.1, read as the reverse complement.
AACAGTTTCTTTGTCTGCCATATTTAATTATTTTTATATATATATATATATATATATATATATATAAACCCTTTTTAGATGGCCTACATCCAATGGTGTAACCATGCTTAGCAGTCCAGTCATCAGGGTCTTAGGATGATGTGTTAACTACAGGGCTGATCCAAGTTGATTGTTGGTCATTGGCAACTTTGATTCACACTAACTGCTTGTGTTGTGTTTTTGATCACAGAGCAATGAAAGATCAAATGTTATAGTAATTTAAGTGCTGGGTTGAACCATGGCTGGAGCTATATTAGGGGAAGAAATATCTTCACAAACAAAAAACAAAAGATTTGTTGGGTTAATCTTCAATTGATTTATGTAGTTCTTGGTACAAGAAATATTAACGCTTCCTGCATCAATCTCTATAGTGACACTAGGCCTTGTCAGAAATTCTGAAGTAGTTGGGTTCAAAGTTCTTCAGAGTCAGGAGATCTGGTGGCTAACTGACGGATTCCAGAGGCACTAATGCAGGAGTTCACTGCACAAGTCCTAGAGTTCTGAAAGCTGTCTGCTTATATACATTTTGGCCTATAACCAGCATGGGGCGACAGGTCCTAGGGATCTGGTGATGCCCCAATTATTGTATTAATCCCAACAAGGGTTCTTTGTCCTCTATTTCTGCTTTTTTAATCAACTCCAACTTGCTTCACTTTACATCTCATACCATCACTCTATATGAACCTTGTGCTAAATTCTCCTTCCTCCTACACTCTTAGCACTCAACCACAGCCTACTTCCCAGAGCAGGCACAACTTTCTTTGTGACAAGTCTAATTTTAAAAGTGCCTAGGCAAAAAGGCACAGTTTCGTTCTAGTCATTAATTTTAATTCTCTGGGGTTCCTTTCTATTTCCCTGGACTTATCTCTATCCAGCAAAAAATACAAACCAGACCACACTCTCGCCCATCAATGATAGGACATGCTTTCATAACTTTTGTCCTAATGTACATTAAAGAAGAATTATACATTCTCTTAACTTTTCAAGGAAGAGATAAAATTATTTCCCTAATTCATTTCGCTGCATGCCAGATCCTTGATAGATAAAAAAAATAAAATCTTGGATGCATCATCCCAATTTATAAGGGAGTGAAAACTCGGGCAGCTCCCTGGAATTTGTTAATTTCTTGAAACTTTGAATGAGCACATCATCTCTCCTTGAATTTGGAATGGCATAAATTATGCTAACATTTTTTTAACAAGTCATGTGCATGTGAAAACTGTTTAATCAATAAAAATCAAGTACCAGCTGTCTGCCGCTGGGCGGAAGTGGCAGATGAGAGTCCATGAGAAAGTCACATTCAAGACTCCCCAAAAGCCTTTCACATATCACATATTTAAAGATATGCAGGAGCAAAGCTGGCTTGCAAAGTCATATATATATATATATATATATATATATATATATATATATATATATGAGAGAGAGACTTGCTGGTTGCTCAATGCAAACTGTCTCTGGTTAATCAAAAATCAGTCGTATCTTTCTGTGGAACCATATTTCCTTTGCTTCAAGTCTCTTCTTCATCTGTGAGAAGATTGTCCAGCATTCACTGCCATAAAGGAGGACAGATATCATGTAACATAATCGATGTAATCAGGAAATCTGATCTACCAGACAACCTCAAGCGGAAATTCTTTCAAGCCACTGTAGAGGCAGTGTTAATGTATGGTGCCAGTGCTTGGACATTAACTAAAATCTTAAAACCCTAACCTAGATGGAATATGCACCCAGATGCTGAGAGATATACTTAAGAGAGTCCCCCACATTACTGCTGCTGATATCCACATCATTTGTCAAGACCTCGCGACCAAGGCCTTGTGCCGGCCCTGAAGACCAGAACTTAGAAATTTAAATTACTACTAACACAGGATGTAAACTCCAAAAGGGGATCCCAGTGTCATTTGATAATAACCAGGGGGAAAAGGTTAAAACCACTGTATACAACAAATCATATATAAACTAAATCATTACATTTTTAAACTTTTTAATTTTTTATTCCAAGGAGAATTCTTTTTTGTGTAGCTCCTCACTGTTGACCCATTCTTAACTTCAGTTTACTTCATCAGCGATCTTCTCACCATCTGAGATCAAAAACACAAGAGGAGTGAATGGTCACGAAGCAGACAAATGCCAGTTAGATTGAGTGGAACTGTGCTCATCATCACAATACCAGCGACAAATCAGCAACTTAACGAGTGAGAAGTCAGGTAGATAGTGACCATGTTGGTCTTCAGTTTTCTTCAGACCAATGCAGCAGAGAGAATGGGTTGCATTTTATATATATTATTTTAGGATATTAGAACAAAAACGTGTCAAAAAATTACTACACAATTACAATCATGTTTCAACACCACAAATGTGTCTCCTCAGGCATTGTCAAACCAAATTAATCTTTCGCTCACCAGTGGTTTATATATATTTATATATTATTTATTTTAGGATATTAAAACAAAAACATGTTAAAAAATCACTACACAATTACAAACCACTGGTGAGTGAAAGATTAATTTCCTACATACAGTGGAATTATATTCCATTTGTTCTCATTTTACTTGTAGATTTTATATATATATATATATATATATATATATATATATATATATATATATATATATATATATATATGGACTCTTCTATTGATTTCAGTATATAAAGACCAAATAGCATCTTCTACCTTAATGCTTTACATTTATTTGTTTAATGGCATATCAACTCTTAATGCTGAAATGTAATTTTCTTGTGCGCTTGAGTAATTATTTTTCTTTTCACAAAAATTTGTTGCTGCTAATTTAAAAAAAAAAATAAAAAAATATTGCTGGTATATTTTTACTATGTAAATGTATTTTTATACCTTCAGATTTTTTTACTCTAACAGGTGCTACCACCCCAAGTGGACCTGGGAACAATAAGAGGTGGTTCCACACTTCTCAAAACCTCCTGTTTAGAGGCTTTGCTGCCAGACATAGTTAATTGTCCTATCCAGAATAGGTTTACATGTGATTGTGCCTTCAATGACTTAAGGCCAACTAGAAACCTACACAAAATTCCACATATAGGGCAAGGAATAGCACCCGTTGTGAAGGTTGCAGAAATACAGATGTCTGCAGTCGCTCTCTCACAGATGCGCTGTTGCCTCGCTCTGTCTTTTTTACAAATACTTTCACGGTAATTGCTCCGATGGGCTGCTTTCACTGGTTCCCAGGCCTCATGAATTTAAGTACCCTACGAGGCTGGCATCCCATTCCCACTCCTTCACTGTTGAAACTGTAAGATGTACTACTTCTACTCCAATAGCTTCATGTCTTGCACCTCTCACCTGTGGAACTCCCTTCCTTATTCCTGTTTCCCTGACAAATATAATCTCTAACTATTTAAGTGTAACGTCAATCGACATCTCCAGTTGCCTTGATCTATCCACTTCCCTTCTCCACATCCTTTCCCCCTTTCATTCCTATCTGCTCTCGCTCCAAATCTTCTGTAACCCCTTGCCTTGATCTATGTACTATCCTTCTCCACATCCTTTCCTCTTACACTCCTATCTGCTCTTCCTCCAAACCTTCTGTAACCCCTTGCATGCTAGTGGCTTCCAGCCTTGCTTGGGGTGAAAAGCTTAAAAAAAAAAAAATTTATACTTCCTACAGCTATTTGGAATAGGGTGGCTTTTGGACATTATCTGATCGGTTTTTTTTTTTGTCATTTCATCCATAATGTAATACACAAAAAACATTAGCAAAAGGACAATGAGAACACGAGAATTATTCATGACATTTTCATCAAAATAAATGAAGACTTTCTCAAAATCTAAAATTTTGGGAATAACAAACAAAATTCCTGATGCAAAAATTCCAAATTGGGGTTTAGAATTATTTTTTGAACAATAGTGTTAAAAAAGTCATCAATAAATTTTAAATAAATGAATAGAAAGATATACTCCCTCTGTCCTATAATAGTTGGTACATTTGTATCCACATTTCATGCAATAAATGCACCAACTATTATGGGACAGAGGCAATAGACTTTCCTTTTATTTCTTTTTAAGCATTTCACCCCAAGCAAGGCAGGGAGCCACTAGCACGCAAGGGCTTACAGAGAGTTGGAGCAAGAGCAAAGAGGAGTGATAGAGAAAAGGATGAAGAGACGATTAGGGGATAGATCAAGGCATCTGGAGGTGTCGATTGACATTACATTTGAATAGTTGGAGATTATAGCTATCAGGGAAACAGGAAGAGGGGAGGAAGTTCCACAGGCGAGAGGTGCGAGACATGAAGCTATTGGAGTAGAAAAGACGGCTATATTTAACAGTTTCGACAGTGAAAGGATGTGAGTGAGATGCCAGCCTAGTAGAACACTTAAATTCATGAAGTTTGGGAACCAGCGAAAGCAACCCCATCGGAGCAATTACCATGAAATTTTGTCCCATAATAGCTGGTACATTTGCATACATAATTCATGCACTAAATGTAACAATTATTTGGGGACAAATGTAGTCATTTTATTTTTATTGCTGTTATGTACAAAATGAAAAGCTGGTTTGAATCGCTAGATTTCTTTTTAAGATTAGGCTAGTTCTCTGCAAATTGACATAGCCCTCAAGTCATCTCAAGGTAAATAAATCAAGTCACTATTTGCCTTCAGCTACAAATAAATAACCCACCCTGACATGGCCTTTTTAATCTCAATTCATTTTTTCTCTCTCTTTCAATTGAAAGACTTTTTATCTCTTTATATATATAATCTCTTCAAAATATGGGCAATAAATTTTACATCAGAGGTATTAATCAGTTCTTTATTTTCTCAATTCTCAAGCTATGGATATGCTTCCTGCTCATGCTTGTTAGTAACTAAGTTATTTTTTGTAAATTCAAAGAATACAAATTCACAAGATATTCAGAGAATAAAATTGGTATTAAACAATTAATGTTACTAAGCATTACTTTCACACAATTTTATTATGATAAACATTTAACCATCTTTTTAAAAGCGAAAGATGCATAGAGAGACACACAAAAAGTGATTACTGGCAGCTCTGTAAAGGGACATTAAATAAGTGTAAGGTTTCTATTCCTCCCTTCTACAATCAATATGAGGTGTTATGCTTTGCCCATTTTCCTCAAACTCTGCTCTTGACTCATTCAGAATATCCCTGCTTAACTTCCCTCCTAGAACTTAGTCTCTGTTGAGTGATATGTATATAACCCCTTCCATGGTTTTTGCTATCATCATGTGATCCCCACAAAGTATGTGAACTCAATGGTATCCCTGTAACAGTGATTAAGAAGTGCGCTCCTGAACTGGCTCCTGTTCTCTCTAAAATGTATAATAAATGTCTCACTGCCTCCTGCATTCCTGCCTGCTGGAAGCCATTATCATAGAATTTACAGTTAAGCTGGCTAGATGTAACCGTAAATTCTATGCTAACAGTTTCTTCTTTCACACTTCTCACTTGCGGAACTCTCTTCCAGCTCCATGCTTTCCAGCCAACTTTAATCTGAAAAAATTTAAATGCAATGTCAAATTGGTATCTACAGTCCTGATTACTCTCTTCTCTTTCTGCTCATCATTAATGTTTCTGTTCCTAAGTCTTCCACACCCTGTAACCCCTTGTGTTTTAGTGGTATTACTGCCTTGCTTAGGGTGATTCTGATTAAAAGAAAATATCACACAGACACGAAAAGCATGACAGACAGACAGACAGACACGAAAAGCATGACATAGTTGTCCTGGTACCATATGCACAATAATTTATTTCAATAGCGATAAACTCGTTAACTTTAATAAATGTCTGTCTACCGTTTTGGACATTCTATATAGTCCTTGTCATGCAATAATTTGATTTTGCAAGTCAAACAAAATCCATTTAAAGAGATGTCTTCTTTTTACTGTCTCCCAATAATTATACAGAGACCAAATGAAATAAGAACAAAGCATAAATAATCTGTAAACAGTTTATTTTAATTCTATCAAGACTTTCATATGGATGCTATGCGTCACAGCAAACGCATTCCAAAATATCTCAAATTCTCGGCTTTATAAAACCGCCTTTTCAGATCAATGATTTGAAATGACTTTGAGCAAACGCAACCTGTAGCTCTTAGCAAGGACTATACTTGAATCACAGACTGTACCAAATAATAAAAACCACTTTACTAGATGACTTTCAATAGCAGCAACAAATAAATGGGCAACATATGTAATCTGAAGAGAAAATAATGCCATAGTCATGATGTTGATGTTACATACAACTTCAAACAAAAAGTTAGGAAGGAGACCTCTAAGTACAGGAAGAAGCAATAACAGCTACTGGATTTGAGAAACCTATTTTTTAAAATGTTTTAAAGAGAAAGATTGTATTTCAGCATTGCTGAAACAGCTAATGATACAGTGTAACCCAGACATAAGAGAGTTGTCTGGACCGGAGAAGAAGTATCTTATATCCGGGTTTCTCTTATATCCGGGTTTGGTCTATTTTGTTTAGGTAAGTATGGCTCTAATTTGGGACCAGATAAAATCTCTTATATCCGGGTTTCTCTTATATCCGGGTTACACTGTACTAACATTATCATTAGAGATGAGGAGAACCGATACTAGTCTTAGTATTTACTTGACACACCACGTTGGCAGGATGTGACACAAGGTCAGTTAAATGTGGGGAGCCCTTAGTGAAAACGTCAGTCATGCTGGCATCAGTATTACCACTGATCCCCCTCCTCTTTGGTGTAATGAGGGAAGGTACTGCTACGGGCAGCTGTTTCCCAAGACCGAGCACCTCTCGATAATAACTTTAGTTGCCCTGTTTGCAGACAGAGACACAACACCCGATTTGGTGTGCTAAACTAAAAGATCAACCAATAGAAAATGTTTAACTGGTCATTCTTTTTCTAATATAGCATTTAAGAAAAAACTCTTAGCTTCAAAGACATCTCATATGACGAGAGCAAAAACATGTCAACAAAAATGTAAGAAATAGAATTTGTCATTTATTCCTGCCTAGACAAAAACGTCACATTCTTCAACGCCTTTCCCAGATTGTCACATTCTTAATGGCAGAACAAATCAGAGAAAATATCAAAATATTGTTACTGAATTCCTTTTTTCCAGTTTGGCAATCTTATTTCTTCTCTTGAGGCATTTCATGATTTCATTGATTTACATTGTTTCAGCTGTTCTCCTCATCTTTATTGTCATATTCACGTTCCAGCTGTTGTACACTATGGCCTTGTTCAGGTAATTGGAATTTTGAGTTGAAAACTTTATTAGGTAGATTGTTCTAGTTCCACATACCATGCCTCTTCCGGGTATCTCCATTTCAGTTTCAGTTATTTCCTTTTAACAACTCAACTCTCCTAGTTTTTGTTTGCTTCTACTGGTCACAACTCTTTGGGTCAGGTCACGGGATAACTTCAACCAACGCTTTTATCCACTGAGCCATGCCTGTGCCCTTGGTGACATCAGTGTATGAATTTTAGAGACTTATAAACCTAATGTCTCAGTAATCATTTTTTTACCAGAGCTCATGTTACAATTTATTGTTTTTCTCTAGCACTTTGTATTGCTGATTCTCATATTATATTCATGTCTATGCTTGGCCGGCCGTAGCAGAATTGGACAAAAACATGGATTGAATTATTAAAGTTAAATAACTAAAACTGCAATATCCAGAAGAGGCATGACAAATGGAAGTAAAACAATCTAACCTAGTGAACAAAATAAAGGGTTTGGTTCAAAATTCCAATCACCTGAAGAGGGCTGAAGCATACAACGGCCGAAACATCATGAGGACCACAGTCTGAACAATTTAAATAGTGTAAATTGTTACAATACCTCATCTCATATATATGGACAGCTCCTGAATAAGGCCGAAATGTACAACAGCCAAAACGTGAATATGACAACAAAGATGAGGACAAGTCCGAACAATGTAATATAGTACAAAAATTTGCAGTACCTCATCTCAGAAATATAAACAGATGTTGATTTAATTAATGTTTCAGTGAAATGATGGCATTAAAATTAAACTTTCAACTCAGTCATGCTGATATAATTTTAATTTAGTGAGTCACCAGAACCCACAGATTTGGACACATACCTGGGAAATTCAATGGGTCTCAACTAAAGTTTCTGTAACAGCGAATTGGGTCAACCCGACAAAAGGGCCCAGAGTTGGTTGCAAGTTGTGCATTAATACCAGGAGTTCCATCCCCTTTCACAATTGGCTGTTAAGAGAGGAGGACATTCTAGTTACAGTAAAGGAAACTGACAAAATCTGCATATGAACAATAATAGACAGGTATAAGCCAACAGTTAGCATGGGTCTGGGACTGAAAGAGCTATATAACACCAGCTGTTTTTTCAGTTGTCAGGAGCACTCTCAATGTGCAGACAAACAGATAAGATGAACACAGTTACTTAATAAATTTTTGTCTTAAACTGCAGGGCTACAGACCAAAATTTTTTTTTTCTATCGTCCCAAAAACAATTTAAAAGAAAATAAAAATTTTATAAAAAAAAATTTTTTTTAAAGAAAAATTTTTTTTTTTCTTTAAAAAAAAAAATTTTTTTTATATAAAATTTTTTAATTCTTTAAAATTGTTTAATCATGTCGAATCACTTAAATTGACAGAACAATTCTTCAAGTTCAATTAAGAAACTATGTGTTTTGAAGAATTGACAGAAAAAAGTTTTTAAATTAACAAAAAAAAAATTGTTTTTTTGTTATTTTTTTTTTCCAATTGAATCAATAAAAGAAAAACAGTATTTAAAGCAACAGTCGGTAAACTTCAACGAGTTCAGGCACATCAGATAAATTTTTAAAAAGAGAAGGAATGAACCAAGAAAGTTTCTTGTAAGATGAAATTGATATTTATTCATGCCACCCACAGATCCCACTGTTCAGTGAAAGAAGGAAAGAGTAAGGGAAAGCAAGAAGTAGTAAAAAGTTTTTGAAAGTGTATGTGCAATGTATCACTTTCCAGGGAAAGTTTAGTTGTGGCCATGGGACGCACAGATGGTAAAGTTACTGCATCCTTTAAGATTCTTATGCGTCAGGGATGCAGGATTCATGCCTATCAGAGTTATCTGCAACTTAAAAGTTTTATCTTTTAGCAGCCAAGAACAACTTACAGAAGCCTTGCTGATTATCACATTTGCAACATGACAACTTTTTGGTATCACTTCTTTATATGTCTAGCATCCTTAACGCTATTAGTATACAATATATAGTAGCCCTTGCTACTCTGTCCACATGACCAAGGCAGAGGCTTCGACCATGACCTTCTTCACATTGCCTACACACACCGCTATAAATTAATTTCATTTATTTTCATAATTACCCTAATTACATTTTAGTTCTGTGTTATGAATATAGTCATAATACACTATGTGACCATTTTATACCTTCAGATTTTGTAGAAAACAGCTTATTTTTTTCTTGAGATTTTTAGTATTTTGCGAGACCAGTCCATGTTGTTACATTCCTTTCACATAACACAGCAACTTCTCACCAAACTCAGAGTCAGAGAGAGGAGGAGGAGAAACATTAGGGATCTGAGGAAACCAATCCATATGCGAGAATAAATAATGCATTTTGATGCTCATGTTGCATCTGAGGTTTCTGAAAGCAGTCAGCATATTGGTGACTATTTCTGTGGAGTTCCTGGCCTTGTTGTTGCCAAGAAAGTTCTTCACGACCAGAACAAAAGCCTTCCATGCTTCCAGTTCCACTTTGTACACTGAGTTTTCAAACTCTGGATATCTGATGAGCTGACAGATTTGAGGACCTGCATTGTCAATCCTAGAAAAGCCTGGTACAAGTAAGTGAAGCAGCCACTATTCTTGTCCAGAGCTTTGGTGAACTGCTTGATCAAGCCGAGCTTGATGTGCAGCAGTGGGAAAAGTATCCTGTCTCTGTCTACCAGAGGCTTATTGATGACGTTTGAGGGTCTGCAAGGCATCAGTTCCTCCCCAACAGTAATGATGAGCAGGGTCCCTACTATCCCACATGCACAGAAAGCATGGATACTTGGTGAACCTAGTCCCAACAAAGTGTTCAACACAAACCACTCATGCTGATCATTAAGAATTTTCTCCAGAACATATTTCACTGCTTCCTATTTCTCCTTCAGTGTAGTCGGGTGAGTGAGGGATACAGAGGAAAACTTGTTGCCATTGGGCAGCTAAACACTTTTCAGTGATCGTTTGTTGCTCTCAATGAACAGTCTCCAATCTTTGGGTTCGTACAGTGGCATTCTAATTTTGTACAACAGCTGCATAATATCTGTACAGTACACAAAGTAGTTCTATTCAAAGGAAAAAAAAAAAAAATGGAGGTACTCTTGATGCCTGTTGTGGTAGGTCAGAGAGGAGATTTTTTTTTCTTTTGTTTAATCTAGATGTCAACAGTTTGTCAGAGTGCTATGTGAAGCTGAAATTTTGAAGGAGATAATTTAGTTCCTTTTGGGGGGAAAAGCTAAATCTTCTTCACTTGAAAAATCTTTCTCACTAATGTCAGGAATTTCTCCAAAAACAGGTATTGGAATTTCATCACAATGAGCTACAGGACGACATGCTGATTGAAGATCAGGATACTTGAAGTGGCTCCGGTTCTTTCTGTTGATCCCAGTCACAACAATAGCACAGAAGTAGCAGTCAGTGCTATAGTTTATTGGCTCCTCACAAACCATGGGAATTCCAAATTTCAGACAACTCTTCTTGCCCTTGGTCCACCAATGCGGATAATCGGTACATGTCACACATACCTTGTGTGGCACTCAAGCTTCACCCTGGTCACCAAGCTGCTGAATCATTTCTTGCTAGTGTGGATGGGAGTGAACGAGGTCTTGAATATCAGCAGTTAGAGTGACATGGCCCTTAGTGGAATCTGAGAGACTGTCATTGAGGTCAAACATTGTGATTTTTATACTGTTATTCCCGAGAAATTGGTTCCTGAATTATATAACTTCGGTTATTTCTAATTGGCCCTAAAAAGTGACATGATATGCTTACTACTACGTCTGCGCTGTATTTTGGCGGTAGACCTAAATTACAATGATTAACCTTTCTGATTTGTATTCTATGGTTTCACATCGTACAGTTTAATTGGTGTCTTTTGAGATGTAAACACTTTCTTGCTTGTTATTGGTTTATAAATATTTTTAAGGCGTGTTTTAATATTTGTGAAGCTATATTTGATTGAAAAAAACTTAAAGTTAATAAGTTTATAATTAACATAATAATTAGTTTTATTGTGTGAAATATGTTGCATATTTAGATATTTTAATGGACATGACAATGTAAACAAAAAGGGCACTTTGTTGTGGTGTAATGGTTAGCAAGCTTCTCTCGCTAGACCAGTTACAACTGAAAAGTGAGTTTGATACTCACTAGATGCCCCATACTTTAGGCCTTGTGCCACATCTAAGTGACAATGTAAACGAAAACATAAAAATTCAGCATGTGGCCATATCGTAAAAAGTTGAGCTGATTGAGCAAAACCAATGCGATTTTTTAATTCAGCACATCAAAATTGTCCTAATTCAGTTAAAAATATTTATGCAATAAATTTGGTGTTCACCATTGTTAAGCATGCTGCTTTTTATAGCATTAATGTTGGTCGTTCTATGCTATCTAAGTTTATATATTTTTCTCATGATAACTTTAAAAAATTAGTTTTATTCTATTACATCAGATTTTATTCTTTTCAACAGCAAATTTTATGGCAAAGCATCTGTAATGAAGTGGGGAGAGGGTGGCAGCAAAATGATGACATGTTAACTAATGAATAACATGAGACTTTTTTTTTTTTTTTTTCATATTTAACTTAATATTTTGTATGTGTCTGAAGTGGTGCCATCACCCTAGTTGAAACAGCATCCTTATATTCTCCTTCTGCAATATCTGTGAGATTGCACCCCCTCATCTCTGAGGTGGTCATTTTTATAACTGCATTTATTACAAATCTCTCCACCACTTTTTGAACACACCTTGTAATTTATATTTTGGGGATATATTGTAATGACAGATGTGTACCATCAGTAAATGACGATTTATTGATTTATAAAAATGTTGTGACCATGGACAATAAAGGAGTGTTTTCCTTTGGGGAGTCAACTCATTATTCTTATGACAAGAAACATTGTCAATAAAAAGCTATTGCTACAAAGCACAAAAAAAGATGTACGTACTGTGGTTATTAATAATTTAACCTTGATATTATGTTTACATTTACAAAGCCACTTCAGTAAAAATTTCACACGTTGAAATACAAGTCTGTTACCCATTTAATCTGCATGCATACCTATGTTTTATAGATTATGCAAATGCAGTTGATATAGTACATAACAGAGAACTGTTGGAATCGCTAGATAACGTCAACATATTTGGGAAGGATATTAGAATAATCCAGAACTTATACTGACAGCAAACTGCTCTATGGATAGAAAATGAATTCAGTAAATATAAAAAAAATTAGAAAGGGGTGTATGACAAAGATGTATCTTATCACCGGACTTATTCAAACTATACAGCAAGTCAATTCTGACAGAATTGACTCCCAGGATTCATTATTGGTGGACACAATCTTAACACCATAAGATAAGCAGATGAGACAGTGTTGATAGCCGAAAAAGAAATCTACAAGAATGTACTCCAAAAGGTAGTAAAGGAAAGAAGAAAGTAAACATTAATTGCAAGAAGATAAAATACATGGTTGCAAGCAAAAGGGACAGCCTAGCATGCAAATTACACATTGGGGATACCAAAACCAAGTACAACAATTTAAATATCTGGGATGTGTTTTAACAGAGGATGGAAAGTGTGACACAGAAATCTGAAAGCACATTAGGATAGCGAAAGATGCCTTACAAAAGCTAAGCAAAGTAATAAGATGATCAAAAATTTCTTTAGAAACAAAGAAAAGGGTACTGAACTGTTACCTAATATCAGTCTTCCTATATGGCTGTGAATGTTGGACAGTCTCCTGATAGATGAAGAAAAGACAAAAATGTGGTTCTACAGAAGGATGCTGAGAATATCATGGACTGAAAATGTTAACAACAATGAAGTTTTAGAGAAAAAGAAAACAAAAAGGACAGTTATACTTAACATGAGAAAGAGACAGTTGAATGTTTTTTAGGACACATATTGAGAAAGAGGGCTTGCAAAATGTGACACTGACAGGATGTATTGAAGGCAAGCAAGATGGAGGAAAACAGTGCATAACCTACTTAATAAGCTTGTGTAAATTGATGGTAAAACGGTTTCAGAGAGATGGCAAGAAGAAGACATTTATTAAGAACAGAAAAGAATAGGAAGCCATGGAGAGCAATGACTGTCAACATCCCAAAGAGATATGGCATATAAAAAAAAAGGAGAAAATGAGCAAATGTTTGTTTACTTGCTTGCAAGTATATTATAGCAAACCAAACAGCTGAACCCTGAGGCCTAAAAATTAGACTATAGTGGTGGTTCCCAACCTTTTTTTAGCTCATGGCTAACTTTGAATCCAGAATTCTTCACTGGCCCATGAAATTATTACTTCCATTTTGTTGCTCATATATTAGCTGGGTGGCCCAGTAAAAATTACAAAATTTGTGTCCAACCTGAAATTTTCTATGGTCCATTTTGTCCATAGGTTGGGGAAACACTTGTCTATAGGATCAATATGACTTGAGAATTAACATGGGATACATGATACTGACCTTTGAGGTCACCACAGGTAAACACTTTTAACTATAAATTTATGTCCAACTGTTTAAAAAAAAAAAAAAAAAAAAAAAAAAGAAAGAAGGATATCTCTTCACAGGTCATTGCATGAACAGGAAAAATTGTAAACATTTAATAGCAGCATTGCCAGTGGTTAAACAGAAGTACCAAAAATGAAATCAGCAAACAGAGTTCAATCTCAAGGCATGCATGAGAATAAATGAAGTAATTAACATTTGAAAAAGTTAATGATTAAAAAGAATTCCCACATGGTAATTGTGTAAATTAGTACATTAGTACCGATACCACATGTAACTCAAAGAGAAAATAACGACATAATCAAGACGTTGACATTGCACACTATTTCAGCTGAAAGCAATACTGGCTGCTCGGTCATTGAATGCCAAATATGAATGCCTAAAGAAACAACTAATATTAGCCTTAGAGTAAACATCCAGTTCAGTAGCACATATTCACTTGTCAGTTACTAGACCATAACCATTTTGGTATGCCTCCAACGGACTGATACTTCCTACATATCTGTTCATGAGCAGGAGGAGTGAAAGTACATCATGCCTTGGTGTTAAGAGATCTGTTCTATTTTGGCTTTTAGTGTGTATTCCAAAGCTAATGAGACACATGTATTCCAAATGCTGCATGAGCCTTTCCTTTTCTTAATGACTTTTCTTGTTCATTTTGGCACCAGAGCTGTTAACATACCCAAGATAAATAAACAAGTCCACTGTTTCTAATGACTTGTTATCAACATCCATAAATTTAGAGATATTCTCAAATGCTTTTTTTTCCAAAATTACAGAGAAAAAGAAATGCAAACAAACAGCAACAAATACTAATGACATAATCAAAATGTTGACATTCCACACTACTTCAAACAAAAGGTTAGGAAGGAAACCTCGATCAATACTGAAAAGAGTGATAACAGCTACTGGGCATGAGAGGAGAAAATAATGACATAATCAAGATGTTGACATTCCAAACTACTTCAAACAAAAGGTTAGGAAGGAAACCTCGATCAATACTGGAAAGAGTGATAACAGCTACTCAATGCAAGATAGTAAAGCCACTAAGACACAAGGGGGTTACTGAGTGTGAAAGAATAAGAACAAAAGAGAAACATTATTAAGGAGTGAGAACAATAGAAGAGTAATGAAGAAGACAGTAGATAACGATTGATATTGCATTTAAATTTGTTTTCTAATCATTTCACCCCATGCAAGGCAGTAAAGCCACTAAGACACAAGGGGTTACAGAGTGTGAAAGAATAAGAACAAAAGAGAAACATTATTAAGGAGCGAGAACAATAGAAGAGTAATCAAGAAGACAGTAGATAATGATTGACATTGCATTTAAATTTGTTTTCTAATCATTTCACCCCATGCAAAGCAGTATAGCCACTAAGACACAAGAGGCTACTGAGTGTGAAAGAGTAAGAAAAAAAAAGACATTATTAAGGAGGAAGAACAATAGAAGAGTAATCAAGAAGACAGTAGATAATGATTAACATCACATTTAAATTTTTAAAGATCAAAGTTGGCTGGAAAAAGTTCTTGTTGGTTACAATCAGAATGGAATGACTGCAAAACACTTCCCCTTCCCCAATTTATAGCAAAAAGAAAAAAGGTACAGCTGTGTGAAGTACCAGTTGTACCCAGTCTTCTTTACAATCTTAATCTGTGAGACTACCATGAAATTCCACACACAGAGCACAACCACTCAACTCGTCAGCTTCTGCAGCCCATCTGATGTTGTCTTGCTCATTTTGTTGAATGGATGAGGTTCAGAAATTTGCATAAGCCACAAATTCATCTTGCAAAGTCTCTGGGCTCCAAGATTAAGTTGTTCTTAAGTTGCAGCTTTTAGATTCACCATATGTTCTTTCACATATTTCACATGCAAGATATATACAAGCGTGTTTTGTTCCAGGAAGTAAGCCGTTTTTTATTTACACAATTTATAGACGCACCATACAGATGCATGCTGGGAATTTTTCCTAGACAATAAGATTAGACCATTTCTGTTTCATTCCACTAAGTTCTGTTCTTTCTTGT
This sequence comes from Acanthosepion esculentum, assembly GCA_964036315.1. Taxonomy (NCBI): domain Eukaryota; kingdom Metazoa; phylum Mollusca; class Cephalopoda; order Sepiida; family Sepiidae; genus Acanthosepion; species Acanthosepion esculentum. The sequence continues at coordinate 12,579,725 of OZ038500.1, read as the reverse complement.
CTTGAAGTCAGAACGCTAAGATTACTTGTGTGTATCCCCTTTTGTGTATTAATACCATTCTTAGTTTGTAAACTTTTTGTCTTATTACTGTTGTTTTGCCTTGCATATATTGTTTGCTTGCTTCATATTATTTTTTGCCCTTTTCTTTTCCTTGTTATTGTTTATTACAAACTTTGTCAATTCTGTTTGTCGGGCAGTTCTAGCAATTATATTTAACCATGGCCAACTACTCTACAATTCAACACAAACCTATTTTATTAAAAAATTGTTTTAAGAGAAAGATTTTATAAATTTTAACCGAAAACAGTACTGGCTGCTCAGTCAATCAATGCCAAATATTTTCTTGTAGGGAAACAGCGAATTTCAATTACAATTTCAAAAACTTTAAAAAAATATTTCTATCCCAGAAAATTTCAATAAAGTAAGACTCAATAAGATTAAAGTAATAATAGACTAATAGAGTCATTCCTTGTCAAATCAAAAATGGTATGACACAGATTTTTTCAAATTTGGTAAACTTATAGAGCTTCATGATAGAATTTGAATAGTACCGATTTTACATCTCTTGGTCAAAGAGTTACAGAGATATGGTCCTTTGAATGCTGATTAATATTCACATGATAATAAAATCAGAATTTGTGTTATTTGTGGTTAAATGTTGACCAAATTGGTCGAAAATAAACAACCATATTTTTGGTTTTGTTTACATTTTTATTATACAACAAATAGATTTTTATATGTAAAAGTGACATTATGAAAAAGTGACATAAATTAATGTTAAGATTAAATAATATGAAAATGTGTAACAAATGACATTAATGGCTAACAAATTTTTGCTGACATGGGACACTAAATACAAAAAATTATTTAAAAAATAAGTTTTGATCTGAAAAATAAATAAGGGCAGTGTACTGTCAATTTAAATTTATTAGGTGATTTGTATTTGAATGTTTCACTTTGTGTCCATCCCAATCTTTGTAGTGATGGAATTTTCGGGAAAGACTTCATGAACCAACATTCTAGTGTACCTTTTGCATTTGACAGTCTTAAGAAGAGCCTATCTATTTTGAGTTCAACTGTGATGGTAGACTACAATGACAAAGCCTTTTTCACTGGATCACAGCTCATCAGTGTGGCTAGACATCCAAATGCTTCAAGCTGGGACTGAAACTCAACCACTTTGACATCAGTCAGAGATTCTACCCCTAAGCTATCAGTGCACAACAGAGAATGGGAAATTTTTAATGTATTATATACTCCAGTAGCGAAGAGCACTCAATTTATAACTGAAGAGGGATATATATATATATATATATATATATATATATATATGAAGAAACATAGTTTTAACATGTGCTATATTTATGGGATAAAGTGCTCGATATCAGAGATAGAGTGTGTGTAAATATAAAAGTGAAGATTGAAGTCAACACTTAGAGGCGACAATCTGTTTCATGCTAGACACAATCATCAGGCCATATATATATATATATATATTTTTGTCATCCACAGACAGACTGTTTCGCTGTTTCACAGCTCATCAGTGTGGCTAGACGTCCGGTTGCCTCTAGCTAGGATCGAAACCCGACTGAATTGGCGTCAGTCGGAACTTCTCCCACTAAGCCGTCGGCTCACGGCAGGGATGAAGGTGAATTTTAGCGTGTTTATTTTTAGATTTAGATAAACACACAGTGACTGACAGTGACTCAATTCTGCCGAAGAGTCGTGCAATATTTGCTTAAATAGTCACTGTTTACAAACTCACACCTCAAACCAAAGAGCTCAACCGAAATTAATTTTTTCAGGAGCCAATATCTCCCACCTTTGGAAAGTGCCTGTAAAAGCATACTACAAGTTAATCCAATCCATGTGATTGAAATTAGATAGAAGGAACTGCCTGGAGACCATTGATGTTTGTGCTAGCAATGAAGCCACAAGTTATCATGACCAAGGGTTTGAGCATACTGACTTTGTTCAAACTGTTTATCACACCAGATGATGTACTCTCCCCCAGAAACTATAACTAAGGTCAGTTCAGTATATCTGCATTATAAAATCACAGGTGGGTTATGTGGATATTGAAATAGAAACGTTAAATGTGCCTGAGCAGAAGACACACCAAACTATGTCCATAGAGTTGAATCACTCATATTTCCTCCATATTCCAATTGTAAGGAAGAATTTCCACTCAGATTTTTTCCCAAAGAACTGATAATTAGTGGAACAAATTCCCATGTGGATGCTTGCCTGAATACTACAATCTTAACTTCGACAAGAGTCAATCATTATCTATCCTCCTCATCCTCAATCCTTACCACATTCTATCTCCTCTTACATTCATAGCATACACCTCACTGAGAACGACCCCCCCCCACACACACCTAAATTGAGTGATTCTTGAGCCTTGTATTAGGTGAACTATTATAAAAGTGGGAATTTTGAGCTGAGCCATTTATTTAATCCATAAGGTACTCAGACGGCAAGAGAGAGAATCGGCGAGAGAGAAACGGAAAGAGACGGCGAGAGAGAAACAGAGTTGCTAAGTCAGAAACAGAAAATAAGAAAAAGCAAGAGGGTAAGAAAAAGAGAGAGAGTAAGAGAGAAACAGAAAGATAAACAAGTTATTTAAAGTGACATTACAGAACAGAAATATGAAAAAAAATGGTTCATGAAATGTTTTTATGTCAATATCTTTGTATTGTCTAAAAAAAAAAAAAAAAAAAAAAAAAAGAGAGAGAGTTAATTAAAACATTCCATTTTCTGAAAGCTTTCCTCTCCCCGGTCTTTCACAATGGTTACAAAGATTCCTGTTTTATCTTGTTCAATACAAAACATTTAAGAAGTATCATTTACCAGTAGTGTAGGCCATTTGCAAATAGACAATTTTAAAAAGTGGCGGGGCCAGATGTTACAGCAGATGAATTGCAAATGATAAAAGCGTAACAACAATCAATAATTTGTTTCGGCATTGTGTATACAAAGAAATTATCCACAAGTCATTTCATTTCACAACTGACTGTCAACAGGTACTTTTAGATTTAATTGTTTATTTCAGTACCTGTAGAAATTATCACCGCTAGGTCAATGAAAGTAATTTCTTTTCGTTATGGTTTTGTTTTCACAATGTTATTTTGACCGATTTTTATATCCAGAGAAACATTAGTGGGTATCTGCACCCCCACAAAAAAAAGATATAGTTAAAAGGTATGTGTCTGCAATTTAAGCTGTTGAGCTCAATGTTCAATACTTTCCAGAATATTTACAAATTGCACTTTAGAGTAGATTCCAAAGCTGGGAGGTGGGGGAAATAACAGCTTCAGAAGAACGGAAAGGTAAGACATGTGAGCGAGTTTCTGGGTTTTGAAACCAGCAGTTCATAAATAAATTGACATTAGTGACAAATGACAGGTGAAATAGAGGAAAATCTGAAATGTAATGGGTATGTCTGTAGACAGAGACGAGGAGAAAGGTGAATGGATCAAAATGAGAATGAGGAAGGAGGGAGAGAGAGGGGAAAGAGGGAGAGAGAGGAGAGGAAAGAGGGGGAGAGAGGAGAGGAAAGAGGGGGAGGAGAGGAAAGAGGGGGGAGAGGAAAGAGGGGGAGAGAGGAGCGGAAAGAGAGGGAGAGAGGAGAGAGAGGAAAGAGAGAGAAAAGAAGAGAGAGGAAAGAAGAGAGGGAAGGAGAGAGAGGAAAGAAGAGAGGAAGGAGAGAGAGGAAAGAAGAGAGGAAGGAGAGAGAGGAAAGAAGAGAGGAAGGAGAGAGAGGAAAGAAGAGAGGAAGGAGAGAGAGGAAAGAAGAGAGGAAGGAGAGAGAGGAAAGAAGAGAGGAAGGAGAGAGAGGAAAGAAGAGAGGAAGGAGAGAGAGGAAAGAAGAGAGGAAGGAGAGAGAGGAAAGAAGAGAGGAAGGAGAGAGAGGAAAGAAGAGAGGAAGGAGAGAGAGGAAAGAAGAGAGGAAAGGAGAGAGAGGAAGGAGAGAGAGGAAAGGAGAGAGCGGAAAGGAGAGAGCGGAAAGGAGAGAGCGGAAAGGAGAGAGAGGAAGGAGAGAGAGGAAGGAGAGAGAGGAAGGAGAGAGAGGAAGGAGAGAGAGGAAGGAGAGAGAGGAAAGTGAGAGAGGAAAGTGAGAGTAGAGAGACGACGAAGAGAGTAGCAAGAAGAAACACATTTAAATGATGAAACAAAACTATATTTCATACAGGAGTAATATGAATAACAATAATAAACATTATATAAAAGATACTCTCATTATATTTAGTACACAATATCCCGATTTATCAAGACTGTTTTTTTTTCTTTCTCTCTCAACATTTGACTTTATCTTGTGGGCAATCTACACTGTTTAAACTTTAAAATCTACGAAAAAACTATTTAGAAATTACTTTATTCAATGAAGGCATGGTGAAGTGCATGTTATAATACTAAACAACCAACCAACTCACTATGTCAGGAATTGGAACCACCAAAACGAGCTTAGCTTAGAGAGAGTCTAGAATTGGATTGAACAAAATTCTCTTCAAACAAGCAATATAACCAGATTGCAAGGTCAAAGGGGATCGACCTAAATTCTCAGGGCAAGAATGAAATACCAGAAAAGTTAGATTTAAATTATTCCAAGATCACAATTTGATGCTATCTGTTATAACCAGGAATTTAAAATACAGAATTAAAAAAAAATCTTTTTTTTTTTCAATAAATATTTTTAAAACTACCTTCATTCTTTTTGTGACAAAGTTTTTTCTCTATTATTCCTAAAATTCATTTCCCACCCTTGTTCAAATGGAATGTTTGTCTTTTCTTTTGGTTTGATTTTTTTTTTTTTTTTTTTTTTTTACAATATTTAATCTATTTTCAATCTTATTGTAAGAATGTCAGAGAATCAGCTGAAACATTATGAAAATGTTTTTAATCTAAAAGAAAAATTAAACAAAAGATGGGGATCATCTAAAAATAATAATTTAATCTGAATAATTCATATCACGTCTTAGAAAAAAAAATTTCAATTTTCATATTTATTCAGTACACTGCCATATAATCAATGATATAAAATGATGTAACTTTGTATATTTATCAGGTAGCCTGATCTACTCTGCTTAGTAATGAGACAGCCTGTTGTTATAGCAACAGGAGGCATTCCTTAATGCCAATAAGCAAATATGCCTCAGACTAGCATTACAATGGAATATCTCATTACTCAGAGAAACACCAGGTTGCTAATAGGTTGGCTTTATTTTATATTAGGTTGCTTAGGATATATTTTACTTTTAATTAATTCAAAAGAAAAATTCTTTCATCCAGCAACAACAGAGTTAATTGTGTAGATAAAAATCCTAGCTTACTCATGCAGAATATGTAACCAATGCAATTGTAAAATTACTTAACTATTGCCACCATTTTGTGATGGGATGGATACTGTTAGGTTTCTTTAGATATTTTTTACTTTTAATGATTTTAAAAAAAAAGCAGAAATTCTTTCTTCCAAGTGACAACAGGACTAATTTTACAAATAAAAATCCTACAGAACTCGTGCAAAATATATAACCAATGCAACTGTAAAATTACTTAAGTACTGCCAGGATTTTGTGATAGTGTTACATTTCTTCAGATATTTTTTACTTTTAATGAAAAAAAAAAAAAAAAAAAAAAAAAAAAAGAAAAAAGAACAAAGCAAAAATTCTTTCTTCCAGGCAACAACAGAGTTAATTGTTTAATTATATCAATATGGCCCACATTTTTTGACATTGCAATTAAATTAATGAACATTACATATATATATATATATATATATATATATATATATATATATATATATAAAAAGAAATATAGTCTTAAGGTGTGCTATATTTATGGGGTAAAGTGCTCAATATCAGACATAGAGCATGTGTAAATATAAAAGTGAACACTGAAGTCAACACTTAGAGGCGACAGTGTTTCGTGCTAGACGCAATCGTCAGGCCTAACGATTGCGTCTAGCATGAAAAAGACTGTCGCCTCTAAATGTTGACTTCAATGTTCACTTTTATATATATATATATATATATATATATATAAAATGAGAGGGATAAAGTGTCAACTAAATTATGCAAAAATGAAAATAACAGTGACATCTCATATTAATAGAAATATTTACCAAAATTACACAAAAATATCTTGAAATACTAAAGAGTAGATTTATTCAATAAAATTGTCATTGGCTTCAACCACAGCCTTCAGACAACTTTGGAATCTCCTGCAACTCTTTTGGACAGTCTCCTTGTTTAAGTTAGTGAATGCTGCCATAATCCTTGCCTTCAGTTCATCTTTGGTGTTACAAGGAGTTTTGGTGGTCCCTTGCACAACTGTGCCCCACACATAATAATCATAGGGACTGCAGTCTGTGGAGTTAGGTAGCCAGTTGTAAGGTGTGATGTGGTCGTAGAAATTATCTGACAGCCATGACTGGGTTCTCAATTTACCCATCACATTGTGTGTGTCTTGTATATATGTATATATATATATATATATATATATATATATATATATATATATATATATATATATATATATATCTCAGGTCATCCCATAAGTTATGTCCGAATTTTGAATAAAGAAAACAAGTGAGCAAATGTTACATTTAATTACAGATTCAATCAACAATGTATTTTTCCCTGATTATCTATGACTTCATTCCATCTATTAACAAGCTTACTAATTCCATTACTGTAAAATTCTTTTGGCTTTGATTCGAAGAACTCACAAATGTCAGTTTTAACCTCTTCCTGTGTTACAAAAGCTGTTTCTTCCAAATGATTCTGTAAGCTACGAAACAAAATGGTAGTCTGAAGGAGCAAGGTCGGGAGAATAAGGTGGATGAGGAATTTTCTCCCAACCAAGTTCTTCAATCTTTTGTGATGTGATTCTTGCTGTGTGTGGTCGCGCATTGTCCTGATGAAACATCACCCATTTTTGATTCACTAGAGCAGGTCTTTTTTTCCTCAAAGCTTGGTTCAAACGCTCTAATTGCTGACAGTATATTTAAGCATTAATTGTTGCATTAGGTGGTAAGAATTCAAAGTGGATTATTCCTTGGCAATCCCACCAGATTGAAAGAAGAACCTTTTGCCCATGAAGTTCCCTTCTCGGCTGTGGTCCTTCCCCTTTACCAAGCCACTGTCTACGACACTTAACATTTCAATAAAAGATCCATTTTTCCTTGCCAGTCACAAGTCTATCCAAAAAAGGTGAAACAAGTTGGCGAGAATGGAGAGAAGAGCAGATGTCAACTCAGGATCTGAGGTTGTTTTCAGACAATTCATGAGGCACCCATTTTCCAAGTTTAGGAACTTTTCCAAGTTGTTGAAGATGACAATGAACAGTTGTATGGTTTGAACTGAGAACCACTGCCAATTCCACAACTAGTAAAGCAGGATTTTCTTCAAGGGCTGCTTCAAGAAGCTTTTCATCAAACTCAACTGGACGTCCGGTTCGATCTTCAAGAGTGAAATCTCCACCTCTGAATTTTGCAAACCATCTTCTGCAAGTTCTTTCATTCACACATTCCTCTCCATAAACTGAGTGAATGTTTTTAGCCGCTTCGGCTGCTGAGTTTCCTTTCTTGAACTCATAAAGCATTATGTGCCTCAAATGATTCTTGGGTACTTCCATGTGAGCAGGGTTTTAACCAAACAAAATTTAATTTTATTGTTCTCTGAAATAAAATTTGATCAGTTTAAATGCATCTAAATATAAATATAATGTTCAGATCCATTAGACATTATAAAATACTCTTTAAATTTCGTTCATTTTAACAAGAAATTCGAACAGAACTTATGCGATGACCTAATATATATATATATTAAAAAGAAGAGAGAAACTGTGGTTGTAACGTGAAATTTTTTGCTTTTAATTATTTTGATTGTTTTTAGTATATTTTTCAGTTTATTATTCTTGCCAAGTAGGTCTAGATTTTTTGTAATTTCTGTGAATAGTTCTGGATTTTTTTTTTGTTTTATGTTGAAACATATGCTAGAGTTTGTTTGACATTACGTTAAAAGCAAATGCCAATCTAAAAACCTAAAACACATTAACCTCATCCAAATTTAACCAACACACAATACAGGGAGTCACAAAATGCAACAAAAAATAAGATGTAGGGTTTGTGACATCATTATAGAATGAAACTCCTACACTTTTGAAAACCCAAAAACGATATTCATAATAAAAAATTTAAACTGCAACTCCAAAAATGTGATTTATGTACTTAAATGCACAAAATGCAAGAAGTCATATATAGGTATCAGTCAACAACTGAACAACAGGGTCTCCCTACACAAAAGCAACATAAAATTACCAGACAACAGAAAACTTTTTGTATCACAACACATCTTTAAATGTAATCAGGATAAATTTAAAATTATGCCAATATATCAAACAGACAATTATTCTTACTTACAAATACAAGAAAAAAAACTTCATAAACAAATTTAAACCAGAACTAAATAGACCATAACCCTACACGCAAAATAAATACAGTGGTCGAACCACTCACATGCATGAGCACACACTCACATGCATGAGCACACACTCACATGCAGGTGTCTGTGGAACACGAATATATATACACACATATTGACAAAAGCAAGGGACTACTCATGGGCATGCGTGCAAACCCCACACAACTTAGGAAGTATATCTATGTGTATGTACGTATGTGTGTGAGTATGTGTGTGTGTGTATACTGATTCCTTGTAACTTGGGAAGTATATGTATAAGTGTGTGTGTGTGTGTGTGTATACTAATTCCTTGTAATAGTACAGTATGTGTATGTAGAGAGGAAGTGCGCATATACATACACACACATTGGCAATCTTAATTGTTTTATAACCATTCACACAGAACTTTTCACTGCCAATTCAGGAAGACATTTGGGTCACTAACACGCAAAAAAGTGAATGTCTTATATCGAGAATATTTAACATCGAAAAACATAAGAAAAAATTAATTATTTTTAATAATATGTGGAAATCTCCATGCTTTGCCTGACGAAGGTCGTGAAACCGGAAACAGGTGTATCAAAATTATGGAAAATAAAGCCTAACATTTTTTTTTAAAAATCCACATTACAACCAAAAACGTTTTAAACACACTTAAAATTATGTAACAAAAGAATTCAATTGTATAGATATAAATCCAAGATTCTTTCTGCATAAAATGCAACTACTGCAGGTAGGAAATAACTTACAGAATTCTGTCATTATTTTGATGGTCCAAATCATGTTAGTTTTCTTTAGATATTTTTTTTTACTTTTGATGATTTAAAATGACAGAATTCTTTCTTCTATGCAACAATGAAGTAAATTGTATAAATAAAAATTCCAAATTACACATGCTGAAAATGTAACCAATGCAAATTAATTAAATATGGCTGACATTTTGTGACCTGATGTATAGTGTTAGGTTTCTTTACATATTTTTGCTTTTAATGATTTAAAAAAAAAAAAAAAAAAAAAAAAAAAAAAAAGAAGAAAAATTCTTTCTTACAGGCGTGAATAGAATTGTATAGATAAAAATTCTAAATTACTCATGCAGAATATATAAACAATGCAATTGCAAAATTAGTTAAATATAGCTATCATTTTTTATATTACAGTTAAACTAATGAATATATACTAAACTAATAGTATAACCCATCTTCGACCGGATCTTTCATTACTGGGAATTTTTACCGTTCAACTGGAGCAGTTGTAAGTTTAAAGTCAGCCCACCCAAAAATTAATATTAGTAACAACAATTGTGTGAAACTGAGGCACATCCCCAAATGGGGGGGGTTAAGAATTTGAATGGGGTGTGGCCCTAAAAAGGCCAGTTTTTGCGCTCTCAATCCTGTTTCAGCCTCATGCACAGCAGCAGTTGAAGAGGTGTTTCTCCTAAGCTGTTGAGTCCTTTGATCAGCAGTTTCAGCCTCACGTGCAGAAGTGTTCAGGTATGCTCTTCTGGTAAGCCGATGTCTACATTGATCTTCGGGCTCAGTGGCTCTGATTGAAGCATTCCGAGAGGCATTTTGAGGCAGGCAAACTGAACGTTCTAAAGACGACTCGTTTTCTCTTATTCGCATGGCAGACCTGGCAGTAACGGTTTTGTAACCTAGGCAAGTTCTTTTCTTTAGTAGCATGTCTGAGGCAAGTATGAATTGTCAAATAGAATGCATGGGCAAATACCAGAAGAGAACGCTGTAAATCTACAGGAATCACTAAGCTCAAATAACTTTTGAAAAAGTTGGAAAAATGAATGTGGAGTAATAAAAAAAAAAAACAAGCTTACTTATTACTGCGGTGAATGCAATGCAAAAACTGGCAGGACAAGAAAAAAATTTAAATTAGGAACGGCTATAAACAACAAATTCATTGAAAAAGTAATTTAATTTATAATTTTAGTGGAAAAAATTGTATGACAAAGAGGAAAAAGTTTTTGTATGATGAGTTTCGTCCCTTAGGACTTTGTCCGACAAAACTGATGTTTATGTTGATGTGCATGAATAATCAGGGATGCTGAAAATGTGAAATTTAAATTCTTTTTATTATTTTTTATTTTAATGTGTTTTGGGTATATAATCTAGTCAGTCAATTAGATTCTTTTTCTTTATGTTCCCAACATTTTAGTTATTAAATATCCCACATTGTGATAATAGAAGATCTGCGAATAAAGGTGAAATGTTAAACTTGGACGCAATCACTTTCTAAACATTTTTGTCATAGTAAATTGTTTTCTCTGTTAATGAGAGTAGCTTTTTTACCCTTTAACATTCTGGAAGTGATTTGGTTTGCAAAGCAAGCATTTTATCCTGCCACTGCAAATGACTCAGATGAAAGAATGATAGCATGTTTGAATTTTGCAGTTGTGTTGTCATATCCTGCTATGGCAACAGAAAATGACCATGACTGAAATTAAGTAGTGCAATAGAGGAGCTTTGAAAAACAATTCAGTGGAAAGGAAAGTAGTGTATAATGCAGTGTTAATGGTTAAATCAAAATTGTAGTCAGTCTCATTACAGTGAGCAACTAATACATTGTTTTGTAAAAAATCCCTTTTGTGTTGATATAATGTTGCATTTATATTACTTGAGGTTTTGCCGATGTATTCCTTGTGGCAATTATTACATGTAATAGAGTAATTTCTTCCTTCAATTTTTGCTTGTTTTTTTTTGTATTAAGACTTTTATTGTTTTAGAAGTAGTTGTAACAAATTCTATGTTGAGTTTAGATAAATTCCTTTAAGTTGTTGTTGTTGCGATAGAGTCACTGGGTAGAATAATATATTTTGATTTGTTGGGTTTTTCACATTTATAATCTAAAGTTCTTTTTTTAACAGACACAGAAAGTACACCAACACCTTCCTGACCAAACCTGCTATACTTTCCAAGGTGTCTTTGTAATCACAAACTTAATGAAATTCCAAGAGATAAAAGGTTTTAGCCTAATGAAATAACTGAATTGACTTAACATCACTGAGCTAAACAAGGCCATTCTTAATTGATATATAATAAAATAAACTATAAATAATCTAATAGTAGGTGGAATTTAATGAACTTTATCATGCATATCAAATGCAGAATTCTTGAGTAATTATACATATGGCATATGAGGTTAATTTTGAAACGTAAAGTGTTTCTTAAAAACATACTTCAATTTGTGATTTACATCAGACTAATATCTGCATCTTTGTCACATTTCACTTATTGTTCACTCCAGCATTCTTCAGGTCAATCCAAGAAGATTTTCAGATAGTGTAAGATTCTCAATGTGGACCAGGTGGACCACCGGTGGTCCACATAGCATTTCTAGTAATCCACAGAGAATTTGTAGCCATAAAAAGATTGTAGCCATTTCACAAAAATGTATCTAATTATACATACTTTGAAGAATTTAAAAATATAATATTTTGTTTAATTACACACATGTCCATTATATTTGTAAAATTCGAAAATTACATAGGTATTTAGTCACCTGCACTCAGAAAATAAAAGGCTATATGGGGAAATTGAAATTTTGGAAAAAAAAAACAGTTTGAAAAGAAAAAAAAAAAAAAAAAAAATTCAGCACCATCACTCCTACATCAAAACGCATTGCTGCATGCGTTTCAAATCTTAAAGGTCTTCATGTAAACTTTGAGAAAAGATACAATGATCTGTTAAAGATGGATTATCCACTCTGGTTTGTAGACCAAGAAAATTGTGAGCCAAGAGATGAAAATGTTGAGTCGGCTGAAATGTTGCTGGACTTGAAAGAGAATGAGAAACTGAGATGAAGAGTTGACAAAAAAGGTGTCTTTGCCTACATAATCGATAAAAGACTCACATCCAAATATTTATCAACATTTAAAAGTAAGCATCATTTGTTTCACTACTCCATGGAGGGTGGAATCTGGATTTTCAGCTGTTGTGGATGTTTTCAGTAGAAAAAGGAATAAATTAGATCTCAACATCGGAGAAACTATCAGACTAAGACTGAATGACATCATCAAAATTGATTATGATATCTTGTGTCAGAAACATCAAGATCAAGGTAGTCACAAGCTGAATGAACTAAGACTGAATGACATCATCAAAATTGATTATGATATCTTGTGTCAGAAACATCAAGATCAAGGTAGTCACTAGCTGAATGAACTAAGACTGAATGTCATCATCAAAATTGATTATGATATCTTGTGTCAGAAACACCAAGATCAAGGTAGTCACTAGCTGAATGGCCTAAGACTGAATGTCATCATCAAAATTGATTATGATATCTTGTGTCAGAAACACCAAGATCAAGGTAATCACTAGCTGAATGGACTAAGACTGAATGACATCATCAAAATTGATTATGATATCTTGTGTCAGAAACATCAAGATCAAGGTAGTCACAAGCTGAATGAACTAAGACTGAATGACATCATCAAAATTGATTATGATATCTTGTGTCAGAAACACCAAGAATCAAGGTAGTCACTAGCTGAATGAACTAAGACTGAATGACATCATCAAAATTGATTATGATATCTTGTGTCAGAAACATCAAGATCAAGGTAGTCACTAGCTGAATGGACTAAGACTGAATGACATCATCAAAATTGATTATGATATCTTGTGTCAGAAACATCAAGATCAAGGTAGTCACTAGCTGAATGAACTAAGACTGAATGTCATCATCAAAATTGATTATGATATCTTGTGTCAGAAACACCAAGATCAAGGTAGTCACTAGCTGAATGGACTAAGACTGAATGACATCATCAAAATTGATTATGATATCTTGTGTCAGAAACACCAAGATCAAGGTAGTCACTAGCTGAATGGACTAAGACTGAATGACATCATCAAAATTGATTATGATATCTTGTGTCAGAAACATCAAGATCAAGGTAGTCACAAGCTGAATGAACTAAGACTGAATGACATCATCAAAATTGATTATGATATCTTGTGTCAGAAACACCAAGATCAAGGTAGTCACTAGCTGAATGGACTAAGACTGAATGACATCATCAAAATTGATTATGATATCTTGTGTCAGAAACACCAAGAATCAAGGTAGTCACTAGCTGAATGGACTAAGACTGAATGACATCATCGAAATTGATTATGATATCCTGTGTTTATCCTCATTTACTAAAATAAATTGAAAAGTGTAAATAGACTACTTTGTCTTTTCATTGAGTATTTTAGTGTGAAAATTGAACAGCCTAAAAGTAGGAGTGGTCCATTTTAATTTTTTGAAGAAAAAAAGTGGTTCATGGTGTGAAATAGGAACTGAAGTTTCCATTGATGAATATTTTTATTCTCATAAGGTTTAAATAAACTCTAAATTGGTTTATTTAGAGAAAAAAAAAACTATTTTCAAGGCAGTTGCCCAAATGAACCTTCCTTCTTGATATCTTGACCACATGAATTTAAGCGTACTACTACATTGGCAAATAGGTCTCAGTATTTTACTGCTGAAACAGCAAGATTGAACTGTAAGTTTTTTTTCTACTAGTTTCTTTTCTCACACTTCTCATCTGTGGCAATCTCTTGCTTCCCTGCTACATACAATCTTCAAAAATTTAAATGCAATGTCAATCACCATCTTCAGTCTTCCTGAAACCTGTTCTTTTATAGTCCTTTCTCATCACTAAATTCTTTTCATTCTCTGGGGAGTTATGTAGCCAGATGTAAGGGGTGATGAGAGAATTATTTTATTATTTAAACTATTTTGTAATTCCATTGGTTGTATTTTCTGCAGGAAGAATCTTGGATTTTTATCTCTACAATTAATTCTTTTGTTATATATTATCTATAATTCTCAAAATGTGTGTGTGTATGTATGTGTTTGTGATTACAAAGACACCTTGGGAAATGCATGCAGTAACCCCTTGCATTTTAGTGACATTATCACTTTGATTGGGGGTGATAATACAGCCATTTTAATGCTAATCATTAATCCAATTAATCGACTTCATTACAATCACCAGAGTTCATGCCAGTAAGTCAAGTTGAATGTAAGTAAGACAGGGAATGTATAACTACACATGATCCGACTGCTAGATGAGGGGGTAATTTTCCCTGCCACAGTCTTCAAACATTTAAATCCATCACCAATCGCCATCTTCTGTCTTCCTGAAAACTATTCTTTTATTGTTATTTCTCCTCCCTAGTCTTCTCATTCTCTTCCACTCTCAGTAACCCCTGCATCCTAGAGCGGCATTATTGTCTTGCTTGGGGGTGAAATGATTTTTAAAAAATTGTTCACATATGTAATTTAATGAACTTACTTTTAATGAGATAAATTTTATCAAATTTTATGACACAGTTGAATACTTTTGTCAAATTGGTGTTCAATCTTTTGACAGCCATTCATGATCCTGACAACATGTGCATTTAATCTGATTGCAATTTGAAGCATTGCGAGTTTCCCCAGAGACAGGTCTTTACAAATAACCTGGATTGTATTGAAATCATAAACGCCTGAATGACAGACAATGGAATTATAAACATGGGAAAAAAACTAAACAAAACAAAAAAACAGTGGTTTCTATATGGAGCATACGTGTGCCTATTTTGCAAACAAATTAGTCCATCAAGAATGCAAGAAGCATCTGACGACTGATTACATCATCTTCACACAACCTGAGTGGAAGAGGTCTGTGGTTAGTCCACTGATGACTATACCATTCAAACACAATTAGTTACGTGTTTATGTCATAAGAACAAAAATTGACTAAGTTCATTAAATTACATATGTGAACATTTTATTTTTTTGTTTTACTTATTTCACCCCAAAGCAAGGCCACAAGAGGTTACTGGGAGTGGAAGGGTATGAGACGACTTTAGTGAGGAGAAAAGAACAATAAATGAACAGGTTTTAGGAAGACAGAAAATGGTGATTGGCATTGCATTTAAATTTTTGAAGATTGAAGTGGCAAGAAACCCAAAGGAACGTGATATTAAAGAAAAAAAATTGCAAAACATCAAATTTCTAAAGAGTAATATATCTGGTATAAAATTCTCATGTCATTAGTGGATTTTATTACTAACAGTAATAATAATAATAATGATAATAATAAAATCATAATAATTATCAATGTGTATTTATATATTTTCTGTACCATCTGTTGTGGGAAAGGAGGTAAATCAATTTTAAGTAATCACTTATAAATTTACTAAGTCGTTTTAATAATACATACAAATTAAATATTAATCTGCATTTAGACAACATTACTTCCCAAGACAAATGAACTGGTTAACTAACCAGTTTCTTTACTCATACATTTCTTAGATTGCAGTCTGATTTGTTCAAGCATTTCATGTGAGGCACTCAGATACAGTCATCTAAGTGATCATCTTGCTTCAACTTGGTTTTGAAATAGGCTTTGTTGCCCTGTTTCTAATCTTTTTCTTCAGAGAGAGATTTCCATTTCACTGTTATATTAAACACATAAAATTTTTAACAGAGAAGATATTAAGCAAAAACAATTTATATAATATCAAGAGTAATAAATGAATTATAGATACTGTTGAATGGCTAAAAAAATGTAAAAAGAAGAGATTAAATAAACAGTTCATTGGCCTCTATTTTAGTTGTGAATTCTTTATTGCCACTTGATTTAATCTCAATACAGTGTTTCAAAACTTGTTTCATTGCACTATTAAAACTTTCTAACAATTGCCCTCAAAGATGATGGCACAGAGATACTAGTAATACTAATACTAAAAATAATAATAAATGCCCTGATGCTACACCAGACATTGCTCCCATGGATTACTACTACTACTAATAATAATAATACTAATAATACTTCTCAGTTATTTGTCATGCATGATACATGCTTAGGCTTTCATGTATCTTTTGATACATAACTGATGAGGCAGAATTTCTCCCCGCAGTAGGTTGCCATTTATTTCTGTGGTAAACCAGTTGCCATCCAAGGCTACAGAACCTGGTCTTTCCTGCTATTTACCCATAGCTGGGGGAAGAAGATT
Organism: Acanthosepion esculentum; assembly: GCA_964036315.1. Classification (NCBI taxonomy): domain Eukaryota; kingdom Metazoa; phylum Mollusca; class Cephalopoda; order Sepiida; family Sepiidae; genus Acanthosepion; species Acanthosepion esculentum. The sequence continues at coordinate 12,563,254 of OZ038500.1, read as the reverse complement.
CATATCTTTCTCAAGGGTATTAGCATGTATTTAATACTACTACTACTAATAATACTACTACTACTACTACTACTAATAATAATACTACTACTACTACTAATAATAATAATACTACTACTAATAATAATAATAATACTACTACTAATAATATTAATAATAATACTACTACTACTACTAATAATAATATTAATAATAATACTACTACCACTACTACTACTAATAATACTAATAATAATACTAATAATAATACTAATAATAATACTAATTATTATTATTATTATTGTTATGATGATGATGATGCACCTCTCATGGCTTATGATCTTAATTGATTGGTGGTTTTAACATGTATATGTTTTGTCTGGGTGAATTAAGATTGGCTACAGTAAAATTTACTTGTCACTTGCCCGACCATAACCAGTAGGTCATGTCCGCTAGAATCGGGGACACTTTTTGCAATCCAATTCATGAGTGGGAGTAGTAAAGGAGAACATCATGGCTGAGTGTGGAGAGAATTTTTTTTATTTTTAAATTTTGAAAAATGAGCCAGTCTAGTCGACTTTAGGAGTCAAATCCAGATACTTGGAAAAACTCTCAATCAAAGAACATCAGAGCGGAATGGGGTGTATCTATCTGAACCTAACCTCAAAGAATTGTACACTGCTTTTATAAAGAATTAATGGATTTAATTTTAGTCCAATATTTTTATTACTTCAAATCTTACTTTTAATGGATACCCATATTCGAAACCTATTTTATTACGTTTGCTCCATCCAGGCCACAGGCTGATAGCAATGCATACTGTTAAAAATTTAGGAAAAAAACAAAAAAAAAAACAAATAAAACAAACAGGGTGTCTATTTCAAACATGGATATCCACTAAGAATAAAATTTGAAGTAACACTGCTTTTACCAAAGACCGTAGCTATATGGCGTACATTTGGCATACCCTTATCTAGGAATCTCCACAAAAATCACTAAAAAATTAGCATATTGTGATGAAAAGAAAAGGCTCCAAACTTAACGAAAACAAAACTTTATTGCCAAAATCTTTGTTATTATTAAGAAGAAAAATCAAAATATTTTTAATTGATTAATTTTTTTTTTACTCATTTATAGAACATTCAAAATTTTGATTAAAAAACCTGTTTTTCCTGTCAACAGATGTACTATAATTTAACACAGCAAATTTTAGTTTTTTTTTTTTTCTTTTGTGAAAGGACGAAATATAAACTACAAAAAGACAGAATGTATAGTGATCAGCAAGCGTATGAGCCCAAAATTCAAATTACAAATACAAGGATACTAAAATCAAACAAATACAAAAATACAAATACTTGGAAGTGTTTTAACAGAGGACAGGAAGTGCAACACTGAGATTTAAAGTTTTATTGGGATGGCCAAAGATGCATTCCAAAAGCTAAGCAGAGTATTAAGATACAGAAAAACTTCATTAGAAACAAAGAAAAGAGTACTGAACTGCTATATGATAGCTTTCCTCCTCCATGGCAATAAATGCTTGACAATCTCCTCAAAGATGAAAAAGAAACTTGAAGCAACACAAATGTGGTTCTACAGAAGGATGCTGAGGATAACATGAACCAAACATGTGAGCGATGAAGCTTTGGAGAAAATGGAAACATAAAGGAAACTTATACTTAGCATCAGGTAGAGGCAGTTGAAATTTCTGGGGCACATTAATGAGGAAAGAGAGCTTGAAAAATCTGATACTCACAAGACAGATTGACAGAAAGACAGAGGAAAGCAGCGTGTAACATACTTGATGGTCTTGAACAAGTGGATGGTAGAACAGGGTTTGGGAGAAACAACAAAAAGACGAAACTTATTAAGAGCTAAAAGGGACAGGAAGATGTGGAGGGCCACGATCGCCTACGTCCTGAAATGACACAGCACATAAAAGAATGAGCTTGAGTAAATGGATGGTAGAACAGGGTTTGGAGGGAATAACATAGAAAACTTATTAAGAGCTACAAGAGACAGGGAGATGTGGAGGGCCATGATCGCCTACATTCTGAAATGACACGGCACATAGAAGAAGAATGACCTTGAGTAAAAGAATGATAGAATAGGGTTTGAGATAAAAATAACGAAAAGACAAAACTTATTAAGCGCTATAAGTGACAGGAAGATGGGGAGGGTCATGACTGAAAGATATTTTTATTTTTGTTCCTGAAGGGACATGCCATATAGAAGATTTTATTTATTGGAAATATTAAATATATCAGCTTGAAATTAAAACTAAAACAAAGACTTCAAGAAAGATTTTTCATTATTAAAAATTCATTTTAAATGTTAGATATTGTGTTTTTGTGGAGGTACCGACCCTTATCAGATTGGGTGTCCTGATGGGTACATTGGGCTTTGTATATTTGTTTCCTAGCATCATTTTGTTGGCATGCTGCTCTCATGCAATAATAATAATAATAATAGTAATGAAGATGATGGGACAGAGGTCGCTAACACATTGTGCATTTGTTCATAAACAGAGAACAGATTCATGGCTGGGTGCTCAAAGTTTTGTTTCTAACAGAAGGGATTTTTGTTTTTGTCTTTAACTTTTTTTTTTCCTTCTGCTGTGGTGCAAAACAAGTTATAACAACAAGTAATTAAAATACTTTCCTTGTGACCACCAGTCCAGTGCTCTAATAAATTCACAATAGACATATAAATCATAGTTAGAAGAAACTACTAACTTTTTGGCTGCCTGACTGCCACCTGGTAATCAAACTGACTACTAATTGTTCACACATGACTTTCTTTGAGGAAAACCAACACTAAATCACAAGCATTGTACATTTCCTATTCTCAAGTAGATTGTTTTCACAATTGTACTTAGTACTGGCATCAGAATCATTTTCAATGCCATCTTTTACATTTACCCTTTCCCAAGAATTTGCATTGGGACTTGTATTTCGTACATTCTTACTTCTTTTGCGGCTGTAAGTGACTTGAGTTGAATTATTAGCAAACTGCAGTATCAACCTAAGAGGTAAAGTAAAAATACCCTTGCTATTCAATCAGTAAGAAAAAAAAATAGAGTTCCTATTTTCAACTGCACAGCTGTAATTCCTATCACTACAAAGTCTGCCTTCTGGATTTTATTCTTCAATTATTGATAGATGGCAATAAAGCCACTAAGGCACAAGGAGGTTATAAAGTGTTAGAAAATATGAGAAAAAGAAAACACTATTAAGGAGAATGAACAATAAAAAAAACAGGAATTAAAAAAATCAGAAGATAACGACTGACATTGATCTTCAAAAATTTAAATGCAAAGTTGACTGAGAAGCAAGAAGCCAGACGAGAGTTCCACAAGCAAAAAGTGCAAGAGAGGAAACTGTTAGCAGAGAACTTATCTTTATATCTAGCCATTTCAATTGTAAAATGAGACCTTGTTGCTAATCAGGTACTGGACTAAAAATCAAAATCAAGAAGAAAGTTCAGCAGAACAATTACAATGAAAATATTTATAGAAAAGGCCCAGGGAAGCTATGTTATGGCAGTGGGAAACTGTCTGAAACCATGATGCCAGATTAGGAGCAATGACATTGCAAATTATATATATCATTTCATCCCAAGCAAGGCAATAAAGCCACTAAGCAAGGGGATACTAAGTGTTATAGAATACAATGAAAAAAAAATACTATTAAGGAGCGAGAACAATAAAAATAACAAGAATTAAGACAGAAAATAATGACTGACATTGCATTTAAATTTTTGCAGAGATCTTGTTGCCAATCTGGTACTGCACTTAAATTCATAAAGATAAAGTCTACGTAATATAGCAGAAAGGTCATCAGAACAATTATCATGAAAGTATTTATAGAAAAGGCAGAGGGAGGCAACCTTACAGTAGTGGGAAAGTGACTGAAACATACTTATTCATTTTTTTATAAAGCAGTAATCATCTGAAAGTCTTTTTAAAGCATTTTAACCAATATAGGAGAAGGACAACTCTGAATTCAAAATTGGTTAGGTGATGGCTCACAACTCCACCTTGTAAAAAAAACCTACTTGCTACAGAAACCAAAAAGCAACACCTAGCATAGTGAGGCCATGACCTTACACTCGGCAACGATAGCACCGAGAAGGAAACAAAAGCAAAGTAATATATTGCAGAAAATTTTTTTTTTTTTTAAATATATCTCCAACATAAAATGTACGCTGGTTCCCATACTTTTAAAGACCTTGTGCTATATCCAGTCTTATTGTGAAAAATGGGGAAATAACATGATTGCCAGTATGCCGTCACCACTGACAACATAAGTAAATGCTGCTTCTTGCAGGTTTTCTCAATAACAGTTAATGATGTACTGTTATTAAGTACAACACTTCAAATAACTTTACATAGCACTTAGAACAGGATGTACTTAAAAGAGGACAATATATAAAACAAGATGATATTTCTATAATGATTGACAAAAGCTTTTTTTTCTATATACCATGTCCCTTCAGGATGTTGACAATCATAGCTCTCCACACTTTATAGCTCTTAGTTAATTTTACTATCTCTCCTAAACTCTGTTCTGCCAACCATTTACACAAACTAGTTAGGTTATGCACTGTTTTTCTCTGTCCCTCTCCTTGTCAATATGTCCTGTGAGCATCAAATTTCCTAAGCCTTCTTTCCTCAGTATGTGCCTGAGAAATTGTAATTGCCATTTTCTGATTTTAAGCAGAGGTATCATTTTTGTTTCCATTTCCTCTAAAACTTCATTGTTGCTCCATAGTATTCTCAGTATCCTTCTGTATAAAGACATTTCTGTTGCTTCAATTTTCTTTTCCATCTTTTTTTTTTTTTATGAGATTGTCCTGCATACACTGCCATATAGGAGGACTGATATTATATAAAAGTTTAGTACTCCTTTCTTTGTTTCTCATAAAATTTTCCTCTTTTTTAATACTTTGCTTCACTTTTGAAAAGCATCTTTCACTATCCCAATGCGCCTTTGGATTTCAGTTTCACATTTTCCATCCTCTGTTCAAACATTTCTCGGATATTTAAATTGCTGTACTTACTTGACTTTGGTATCTCCAATTTGTAATTTGCATTTTGGGCTGTTCCCTTTTGCTAACAACCATGCACTGTATCTTGTTGCAATTAGTGTTTAGTCCTTTCTTCCTTTACTACTTTCTGCAAGAGATACTCCAGCTTCTTTTCTATATCTGCTGTCAACACAATGTCATCTGCATATCTCATGTTATTAAGATTATGGTCAGTAATAATAAATCATGATAAGACTTAATTCTCTCAGAATCACATCACTGTATAGGTTGAGTAAGTCCAGTGATAAGATACATCCTTGTCTTATACCCTGTTCTATTTTTGTATATTTACTGAACACATTTTCAATCTGGATGCAGGCGGTTTGCTGCCAGTATAGGTTCTGGATTATTTTAATATACTTTCCAAATATGTCAAGGTTACCTAACAGTTCCAAGTGTTCTTTGTGACGTACTTTATCAAACACTTTTGTATAATCTATAAAACACAGATATAACTTTAAGAAACAACACTGAAAATACTACTACTATTAAAACTAATATTTTTAATACCAAATCCTGTCAGGACATAGGCAATCATCACTCGCCACACATTCTTTTTTATCATCTAATACCATTACATGAAACCATTTCTCTTTTTCTGGTGATAGATTAAATAGCAAGGTAGATTGGTCTCTCTAGCCTTGGGTGGTAGACTGTCTAGGAGAACACTGAACTCAAAAATGTGGAGAAGGCAACAGGAAAAGAGAAAGAAAATGTGGCGAGCCATGACTGCCTTCCTTCTGAAAGGATTTAAAAAACAAAAAAAAATATTAATTAATATATATATATATATATATATATATATATATATATATATATATATATATCTCTCAAAACACCTAATGTCAAAATATAAAAAATTCTCATTAGTCAAAAGACATATATTTGTGAGATAACGATATATACATTTTTACATATCAAGAACAATTTTGGAGGAAAGATGTATGACAAGGTGGAAAAAGGTTTCAAGTCATGAGTTTCACCCTTTTGGACTTCATCAGTCTAGGTCTGTTTACGTTAATGGAACTATACATATGCACAAATGAGTGACACTGGGAACGTGCGTGTGTGTGTGTGTGTGTGTGTGTGTGTGTGTGTGTGTGTGTGTGTGTGGTCTGTCTGACAAGTAATAGAACTGGTGTCAAACAATTTATCTCAATTCCAAACACCTACATGATTTCACCTTCAAATTAATCCCCTTTGAGTCTAATCCACTTCTCCATCTTCCTAGCCACACACACAGTTCTATGCACTGCTGGAAGAATTCTTATTGGATGCCCTTCAGTTCCATCGTTACGGCCCGCTTGATGGCCTCCACACCTTCAAAACAGGTCCCCTTGACAATCCCCTTGAGCTTGTGGAATCGAAAGTCACACAGAGCAAGATCAATTGAATAGGGAAAATTCTTCTTGGCCAAGAACTACCGGATCCTCAGAGCGCTGTGAGCAGGTGCATGGTCATGGTGAAGCAGCCGTGATTTGTCCTGCCACAACTCTCATCTCTTCTAACACACTGAGTGATGCAAATGCCTCAGGATCTCTTTGTAGACTTGTTGATTGATCATCTGGCTCTGTGGCAAGAACTCATTGTGGATGATGACTCTCACATTGAAGATCATTAATACCCAATCCCATTACTTTTCAAATGGACCTAGTATACATATATTTGTATATAAAGAATTAATTTATTTTAAAATAAATCCATTAATTCTTTAGAAATTGCTTTGTTTACGTTTTGGATATGAAACCTTCCGGAAAAACAATCTAAATGAGGAAAATGTACTTTCCTTAAACAGGGAAAATAGAATCTTGCTGAACTTTGATGATCTTCATAGCCAAGTGATAAAGCATGCCGGATCAAATGGTGGTTTCTCCTACAAAGGGGGACACAGGCTTGATCCCTGCTGGAGAGCACATTTTCTTTATTTGGATTTCTCGATTGCACAGGCCAACAGAGATAATACACACTGTTTAAAATAAAAATGGGGCACCCGTTTCAAATATGAGTATCCACTATAGCATTTGAAGTTATATATTACTTTAAATGTTATTTTTATAACAAATTAACAGATTTTAAGTTTAACTGAAAAATTTAATATGGCTTTCTTTTTCTTTTAAGTGACATAATTTAACATAATTTGCAACTTCTATATACTTTATTTCATTAATTATATATATTATGATTATATTTATTTGATGTATTGTTTATTAATATTTCTTTGAAATTTTTCCCTAAATATTAGGTTTTTCTGGATTAATATTTATTTGTTTTTGTACAACAAACCTGAAAATCATTTGTCTTATTTTTACTTTGTTTTTGCTTACCTAAAGCTATATTTATCAAATTTGCATTTTCTACTCTTGTTCATTTTTTTTTTTATCGATTGATAGTTTAGTTGTTAGTACTGTCAAAATGGTAGTACAAATTATTTTATAGTATTTTATAACTTCATGACTTCATAATCACCAATCATTTTAGGCTTAAATCCAGATTTATATTTTCATTTTTTTCTCTAGCTTTTTCTAAAATTAACAAACTTTTCAATATATTTCTGTTTGTTTATTTACATACTGTTTTGTAATTTGACTTCCTTTCTAGTGTTTTTACATACTTAATGCTTTATATATTTTAAAAAAAAACAAAAAAAACAAAAAAAAAACAAAAAAAAAAACTTTTTTTTTTTTTTTCTAAAACATGTATATAAATAACATACATTATGTTTCAAAGGTTGTCATAACTGAGGATAATAGTAGGGGACAAGCCCCTACTGTCTATAAAATGCTTCCAATACATGTGCCTCAAATGGCTTTTGAAAACCAAGTCTAACTTCAAGCCGGAAAATGGGTAACGGTGGAATACTGGCATGCCATAACCAACTGTTTCTGGTACATGGAGCTTGACAGCCCAGGAAAGCAGTCCATCTAGAGAAACGAAACCCTGAGTTTACCCCATTGCTTTGTGGACATATCAAAAACACGGAAAAGGCTATGGAAGTATATACAGACACAGTTGAAGGCAGTTGACTTTCAACACTGACAACCTCTTGGCCATTCCTGCAGCCAATCCGTCCCCAAATGTATCACCTTGGATATTGTCAGTATGGCTGAGAGGGTGGGGAGGCATGTAGTCTGGGAAGCGCATGGTCTCCATATACCATTGCCAGTCTCGGAGAAGGAAAGCCACCTGCTGCCTTATAGGTCTTTCTACTTTAACTTCTGAGAGGAGGATAAAAGGTAATATGAATATCCCCAGAGCAAAAGAATTTGGCAAGCCATTGCACTATTCTGCACTGAATGTCACCATGAACTACAATTGTGGGATGGAGGGGGGGGATGGTGACCGTAGTCGTGTAAAATTTTCTAAATGAATGACTTTTATCTGAGTAGACAATATATTAGATATGTATTTTGTCTACCAGCCGATATAATCAAGAAAACTTAGTAAAAGAAAATGTGCTCTCTGGCCGGATTCAAAACTGCGTTCGCCTTTGCAGAAGGAATCAGACTTGCTTTTATCACTAGGCAACAAAGGGCTTGACAATAAAATAAGGTTCTTTTTTCACCTTTAAAGTACATTCACTTGTTCAGTTTGTTTTTCTTGAAATGCATATCTACTCAGTTTCATATCCAAAATGTGAACAAAGCAATTTCTGAAGAATTAATGGATTTTATTTTTAATCCGATATTTTTATTAGTTCAAAGCACACCAGATCAGATAATGGTTTCTCCTGCAATGTGGCATGCAGGTTCAAATCTTGCCAAAGGGCACATTTTCTTAATAAGTTCTCACAAGTGTGAAAGCTGATAGACAAAATAAACAGTGTTTAAAATAAATGGAGTGTCTACTCAAATACAGGTATCCTCTAAAAATAACGTTTGAAGTAAAAAAAAAAAAAATAAATAAATAAAAATAATATATATAATTCGTCAGTCTTATTTAACACTGGAATAGACTGAGTTCATGTTGGAATTAAAAATTTAAAGCTACAAGCAAAAAAAAAAAAACTTTGAAAAAATAATATAGAATCTATTTCAATGTTTCAGTCAACCAAAAGGCACGAGACAGTGGTTGGTTAGGGAGGATGAAAGGTATTAGTCTTAAAGGGAAGAGCTTTTCTAAAATTAAACCCAGATATTAACCTTATAACATTAAATTGGGGCTATATGAAGAATAAAATGTTAATTTAAAATTAAGAGAAGAATAAAAAGGGAGTTTAAAAAAGTTCAAATATATAAAGTTATATTCAAAAATATAAAATCATACTTAAAAGTACTGTTCCAGATTATATATATATATATATATATATATATATATATATATCTCATGAAATGGACTAAGTCTGACAATTGTTTTAATATATTTTCTGGTTATATGTTATTTTTTATAGATACAAATATTTAAGTAAATGCACTGTTTATTATAAACAGTATTAACATTTACCGGCCTGAATGTCCGAGAAATTTCATAGAAAATATGTCCTCTGACAGGAATCGAACCTGTACACAGAATTATCATATAGCCTGACGTGCTATACCATTTAGCTACAGAGGAAGCATCTGGTTAACAATATATGTCATTTGTTTAAGATGCACATCAAGCAGATATGAGCCCTCAAGAGAAATCATGGGTAATTTGTATTTTAAAAACAGTAATTTGACCTCTTCTATCTCTTCTCCCCTCTCCCCTAGCTTTAGGTTAAATGGTAAAACGTGTATCTGGAAAAATCCATGTTATCCCCAAAAAATTGTTCATGCAATACTGACTTGCAAAAAAAAAAAAAAAAAGTCTGGCAGTTCTTGGGACTTCCTCCTTACAAATGGAACAGAGGAAATAAGGGTGATTTGACTGTGTGGAAATAGTGTGGTGTTTGATTTGTTAAAGTTTTTAACTGGTGGAAATAGAAAATGGAGCTCTTCTGAAAATTTGCCATGGAAATAGCAACCATGTTGTGACATCTTTGCAACATTCAGTGTGTCCAAAGAACTTGCAGAATGGAGAGTAAATTTTTCCCCACAAACCTGTGTAACCGATTTTCAATATCAAGGCTGGAAAGTGGGGATTGAGTAACTCTAGTTCAAATATTGCAGTAATATTCCATTTTTGGTCTAATCCAACTCTTGCAATATGGTAAGAGGAGTCAGATATGTCCTGGCACAATATAATGCTGTGACCATTTTAATTTTTTTTTAAGTTCTTCAGCAATGGATTGCACATACGAGTTCAACTTGTGGTCTGGAGATTACTGAGAATTGAACCCACGATACAGTAGTTTGCAAGGCCAGTATTAATAACCCTTACTCTTAATCAAGGTGTACATATTTTTTTTTATAATACTAAAACACTTGTTTGGTTGATGGATTCATTTTCTACATCTTATGAAATCTTTGCAGATTATTTAAATCCAGAAAATATTTTTTAGATTATGAGAATTTATTTATTTATTTTTGTTTTTGAGATAATAATAGTCTAACAATACAAGTCTTACTAATTAACCTATAGCTGGGGGAAGAAGATGTGGATTCATATCTTTAACCCAAGGGTATTTGCAAGTAAGTGAATATAACAAACCCAACGGAAACTCAGCTCTCTGATTAACAATGCTTAGCCATCATCTATTACACCGTCTGCTCATCTAGCTTACAGCACCCGGCATTTCTCAGAGGTCACCCATCTAGGTACTGACGTTGCTTAACTTTGGTGATCATACACGGAACCAAGGTTTCAATGTGATGTGGCCGTGAGCTGACTAAAAGAGAAACAAATGCATGAGAAATAGCAAAAATACTGCTTCTGCTACAATTGCCAGGTTGAGATTGGGGTTAGTTAAATATCTAGCTAAATCTGAATGTACACTACATTTTGAATTACAGGAAGTAAGGGGATATATGGGGTCAATGAGGAGAGCTGGCTGCCAGCATCTTTGACTGAGAACACAGGATTCTTTCAGATTCGTCTTCATTATCATCACACATCAAGTCACGAACATCACAGGAAATTGAATCAATCATCACCATCGTGTCAAGTTTTTTTGCCACTGCAAATGAATTAAAAACAATATCTCGCTCCTGGAATCTTTCAATTTTATGCTGTATTTGCAGGTTTTCTTCAAACTGCTCAGTCTGCATGATTCCTCAGCCCATATACTATTTTCTTCTGCATGGTTATTAATTTAATATTATCATATTGCAACACTCTGCCCAGAATAATATTACGGTATTGCAATACTCTGCCCATAATAAAAGGCAACACAGATCTGTCTAAAGTTTAGCCTTGGGTTATTACATTAATATTGACATATTGCAATACTCTGCCTATAATTGAATGAAAATGTCTTTTCATCTATGCAGTGGGCTAAGACTATCGTGGATTTCATATACGTTTTCTTTGTATCGGATAGCGCCATAATGATCCCATGATAGTATATCAGCAGGTATATTATCCTTCCCTGGTCTATAAGTAATTTCATACTTATAGTTCTCCAGTTCAATTCTCCATCTCTGAATCTAACCTCTTCTTCCAGGTCTCTCAGCATTAAACATGAAGTTCACCATCTGCTGGTCCATAATGATGGTAAAGTGTCGATCAGATAAGTCATGAGACCACCTTTTTACAGCTTCTGTAATAGCTGAAGCCTCCTTTTCTACCAAAGCGTACTTTCGTTACAACCCTACTGCAAAAAGTAACAACAGCCTACTGTGGGAATGCTTCTTCCAAGTCAATCAAGAATTGAAAAGAGATGATCACCCACATGTGCATCGCACATTGCGCCCAAGAAAGGAAGGACTATATAAAATAAACGCATTTTTTTTATCATCATTAGGTTGTGGACTTATTGATTTACCTATGGATGTCTAACTTTATCTTGTTACTAGATAAAAGTCAATATAACTTGGTTAGTTGGTTGATTGGTTTTGTCATGCTTAAACAAATACATAAAATTAAACGATCCTTATCATAAAACTAACAACCCAGCTATAAGCAGACAAGCAACATACCAATTTGACCCATTAATGCCAACAGTGAAAACCGAAAATTAATATTGGATTTTTAGTGAACCCATAATCATATAATGTTGGATTTTCTTTTTTTTTTAATTTATTATTATTATTACTACTACAACGATTATTTGGACATTCACGAATCTATCCCGCCAACCAATTACAGTCCTGCATCAAGTTCAGAAGGTTATTAGGGTGGCATTCTGTGTCATATAGCTGGTCAATGTAGGTGGTTGCTGGGTGACCAACCAATCTTGTGCCATGCCTAGGTATCCAGAAACATAGATCACACACAAGTTCTTGTTTTGCTCATCAACAGTGTTCTGCAAAGTGCATTCCACATTCATGTAAGATTGTAGAAATATCTGGGATGGGTCCATAGAGATGTGAATTAGTTGGATGCTGTCTCCAGAAGTATAGCTCTCAGAATCTGAGTGTAGGTTCCATCAAGCTTAGACTAAAGTGTTTTAGTTAATGTCCAGGCAGTGGCAACATATATTAAAACTGACTCTACAGTGGCTTGAAAGAATCTCCACTTGAGGCTGTCTGGGAGATCAGATTTCCAGATTACATCCATTTTTTTTTTCGAAGCATTCTAGGTTTTAGCTATGCAAATTTTCACATCCTTTTTCAGTGGAATTTATCTCGCTTCCTAGGTATGTCAAAGATTTGACAGACTTTATTGATTCACCTGATACAGTTTGCACTGAGCCTTGCTGGTTGAATCCTATGAATTCAGCTTGAGGCATTGACAGAGTCCAGCCTCATTGGTAGCATTTTCTAGATGATGTAGGAGAACTGTGGCATTGTTAATAGTGTCTGCAGTGACAGCTAGATCATTTATATAGTCAATATCGGTCAACATTTCTGCAGAATATTGACTCGAGTCTTGGTGATAAAACCTAGATGTTAATGATTGTCGAGAGATGTCCTCAATAGATAGTCAAGAGTGATCCGGCAGATTATCGAAGGTATCAGGGCAAAAAACCTACAGGCCGCCTTACTTTTGTGGATTTCTCTAAAGCCTTCAATTCTGTACATGGGGAAACATGGAGAAAATCCTCCTGGTATATGGTATCAACCCCCAACCCTCCATGAGACAGAAGCTGCCATAATGATGCTATATAAAAATATCAAATCTTTAGTGAGGTCTTCGGATGGAGAAAATGGATTCTTCGTCTCCAAAGCAGGGGTCCTTTTCTCTTATTTTTAGAAACCTGTAATTAATACCGATTATTATTATTTTTTTTTTTTTTTTTTTTGAAACCTTTTTTTTTTCTGAGCCTCTAATTAATTTGGTGTTTTATGTTAAACATTAATGGATTAAAGTGTTTACCACACAATTTTTATAAACTTTCTTTCTTCAAATAATATTGAAATATTTTTAACATCCATCATCACTGAAGGAACCTGTTACTTAGAGAAATCAATCACAAACGTATACGACATTTATCTGGCTTGTGTGTGCTTTAACAGAGGATGGAAAATGTAACACTGAAATTCAAAGTTCCAAAGGCATACTGAGATAGCCAAAGATGCATTACAAAAACTAAGCAGAGTATTAAGAGAGAGAGAGAGAAAATCTTCATGAGAAACAAAGAAAAGAGTACTGAGCTGTTACATGATATCTGTCCTCCTATATGACAGTGAATACTGGAAAATCTCCTTGAAGATGAAGAACAGACATGTGACTCTACAGAAGGATGCTGAGGATACCACTAACCGAACATGTTAGAAGTAACAAAGTTTTAGAGAAGTTGGAAACAAAAAGGAAAGCCAATTGTAACATCAGAAAGAGATGGTTGAAATTTCTAGGCCACATAATGAGGAGGGTCTCTTGGAGGTAAACTTTTGGGTGGAGGAGGTCTCTTGGAGGTAAACTTTTGGGTGGAGGAGGTCTCTTGGAGGTAAACTTTTGGGTGGAGGAGGTCTCTTGGAGGTAAACTTTTGGGTGGAGGAGGTCTCTTGGAGGTAAACTTTTGGGTGGAGGAGGTCTCTTGGAGGTAAACTTTTGGGTGGAGGAGGTCTCTTGGAGGTAAACTTTTGGGTGGAGGAGGTCTCTTGGAGGTAAACTTTTGGGTGGAGGAGGTCTCTTGGTGACACACTTTCAGTGGGCTCTCTTTGCAACAAGCCTTTGAGGGGGATCTCTTGGAAGTAAACTCTTGGGTGGAGGAGGAGGTCTCTCGGAGGTAAACTCTCGGGTGGAGGAGGAGGTCTCTCGGAGGTAAACTCTCGGGTGGGGGAGGAGGTCTCTCGGAGGTAAACTCTCGGGTGGGGGAGGAGGTCTCTCGGAGGTAAACTCTCGGGTGGGGGAGGAGGAGGTCTCTCGGAGGTAAACTCTCGGGTGGGGGAGGAGGAGGTCTCTCGGAGGTAAACTCTCGGGTGGAGGAGGAGGTCTCTTAGTGACACACTTTCAGTGGGCTCTCTTGGCAACAAGCCTTTGGGGGCGGGGGGGGGTCTCAGGTAGAGATTTATCCTCATCAGTCCACTACACTTTGTACTGAACATTATCAAATGCAACTCACATTTCATCATATTTTGTTATGTTTAAGGAACAGTTAGTCAGGATGATAGATTCACCACTAAAATTGGTTCCCCAAAAAAATGGAAACGACTTCCGTTTCAACCTAATAGCTTACTGAAGCATTACTCTAAGCTTAACAAGCTGTCTATTTACTTGTATAATATTTTTTAGTTAACCAGCAGGAGGTCCTTTTGGTATTGTTTACATCCTTTCTGCTTTCTGGGGAAGGTCATTTAATATGTGTCAAAAATAGAAAGAAAGATAAGCAAAAGGCACCCATTGCAGGAATTAAAGTCCACTCAACCACAAAGAAAATATCTTGGCAGCCACTGTAAGACTTGCAGACAATTTGTGTAAGCAATACATAAAAATATTTGGTAACAATTGCAAGAACAATTCTCCTCTTTTTTAAATACCATGTCTTTTCAGGATGTAAGCAATCGTGGATCTCTACAGCTTCCCTTCTTTTTTTTTTTTTTTTTTTAATATCATCAAATTGCCATACCTTGAAAGATATTGAAGTAGTTTCCAGTTGCTTTCTCGAAGACTTCTTGCCCAAACAAGGTTAAAGTTTAGGACCCTAAATGAGGATCCAACTTACTACTTATTTCAACTAAACTAGCTCATTAACCATTACCCCTCCACCCCCCCGAGGTGCCTGTCATCTACATAAGCTTAGCTTTGTTTTAGTCCAACGACACAAGTATCGGCACCCAATGAGTATCAAAATCTCCACACAGTTGTAATATTCAGTCAAACTAGCTCGTTAACCATTATCCCCCACACACTGACATGCTTATTATTATTATTATTATTATTTATATAAGCTCAACTTTATTTCAGTCCAAGCACATAAGTTTGAGCACCCAATGACGATCAAACTTACTACTCAGTTGTAATGCTCAACCAGACAAGCTGATTAACCCCTGCCCCACATCATGGTCTTCAGATATTTCAATTATTAACAAAGATAATAATAAAGTCACTTGCCTCAGGGTTGAAAATATGATGGATTTTCTGTCCGTACCAGTGTGGGATGTTCAAATCCATGTCAAAAAGGGAAGAGTTTTCTCGTCAGGGGCAACAATCTCACATATTGGAGAACTGGTGCAACACGATCTTTTCTCCCACATTTCTACTCCAGCCATATTAAGCTTAACTTATTAAATACCGGCTCCATAATCGGCGTTACATTTCATGTACTAAAACGTCACAACTATTATGAGACCGATGTAGTATTTGCTATTGATTACGAACTTTATCCCACAATGATTGCTATATTTCTATATATATATATGTCATATGTTAAATATCACAACTGTTCTGGGACAGAGGTCATAAAAGATTTAATATATTTAATGAGATCATAAAATAGAAAGAAAACTGCAGGAAGGTATACAAAAGAACGCAAGAAGAAAAAATTAACATCAATTGTAAGATTGTATTCTTTATCAACCTTTTGCAGGTTATATAAAACCAGAAAATATTTTTAGACTGTGCAGGTAAATATGCTGAAAAAGTTTCTACTGCCAGTGGCAAACAAGTTCGTTGGGAACACCAAAGAAAACAATACACGAGCAACTTGCATTAGCGACAATACCTTAGAACTACCCGTCAATCACACCAGCAACAACATCTCAAACAATTCACAAGTCACAATGCGAAACTAAGAAACAAAAGCTGTAATTTGGTTTCATATTATATAATCGACTTCATATATCCCTAAAAGTCTCAGATGACCTTATTGTCTTTAAATATTTTGATTCAGAAGCACCCATTATCTTTTCTGGATATTCTACACACAAGGAATGTATGAACTCATTGCGTCAATATGTCATTTTGTCTTATTCTTTTTCAGTGGGGCGGTGGTCTTTCATTTCCTCTACAGATTGTAAGAATTTTTCAGGGTGGGAGGGGGAAGATCATGATTTACTGTTACAAATATTACTAATTAACCCATAGCTGGGAGGGAGAAGAGGTGGATTCATACCTTCCAAAAGAGTATTTACATGTAAGTGAATATAATAAACCCAACTGGAATCTGAACTTGCTTACCAAATTCCAGTTTTCTAAACCATTATCCATTGCACCACCTGCACATCCAAGCAGTCATCCATCTAGGTACTGACTTGACATTGCTTAACTTCGTAAATCATAAAAAAAAACCAGCATTGCAAGTTGCCATGGTTATAAGAAGACAATGTATGGCTATAACCAAGAGGAACAGACCTGGCGATTGTTTTAACAGAGAAAGGAAAATGTGGCATCAAAATGCGAATGCACATTGGAATAGCAAAAGATGCTTTCCAAAAAGTTAAAAGGATTAAGAAATCTACTCGCAACAAAGAAAAGAATGTTGAACTGTTATGTAATATCAGTTCTCCTACATATGTGGTCGAGTGGTTAGAACGTTCACCTTCTGACTATGAGACTCAGGTTCAAATCCCATCATGGTCGATTTGTCAGAAAGGGGACTTCCTGATTGTATTGGACTAGAGGGGTTGATCCCAGCATACGACACCTTTGGAAAGTACCTGAAAACCATACTATGGCTTGACCCAAGTCATGTGAGTGAAATTGATAGTTGTGCTAGCATAAATTCACAAGTCATTGTGGCCGAGGGCTTGAGCATGTTGGCCTTGTTCAAATTGTTGATCACACTAGATAACACACTCTTTCCTAGAAACTACAACTAAGGTCTGCTCAGCATAGTTGCAGTATAAACCACAGGTGGGCTCTGTGGATGTTGAATAAACACAAATGCGCCTGAGCAAGCATCTGTAACAGGGATTGGCTAGCCACCCTAGTAGATGGGTATCCTTAAATATAAGTGGCCAGCTATACATAGAAGTTAATTCTGGACAATCTCATCCCAAAATACAGAAACCTCTTCCAACAAAATTTAAATTTAAATTGTTAGCAGAAAACATTGTAAGACTTAAATTTGTCAAAAATACTGCCAAAATAGCAGATAACAAACATCATCTTGGGGATTGCTTCAGTCTAAGCATATACAATTGTTTTTAATTATTCAGAAGACCTTTTAGATTGCTACTATCTCATTACTAATTCTAGTCACCCAAATCCAAGAAAAATTTAATTTTAAAATTACTGTTTAGTACAATAATGCCTTTTATTTGTAGTACAAAACTAATAATTTCACAAGTTTAGTACTTTCTATTAAAGCAATGACAGTTTCATGCCTCTTAACGACATCATGTCTTCTATTCCAAAATTCTTACCCAATTTAACAGTTAAAGGTTAGTTTTAACCGTTAATAATCAAGCCTACAGCATTCACTTTTCCACAAATGCTTGTGAAAAAGGAACCAATCCATTTCTTCCACCCACTGTCCAGCTATGTGTTAAATTGTAAGCATATTACAGGGCCCTTACTGTGTCAGCTGTATACATCTGCTTCCTAAGATCAATGGTGAAAAAAAAAAAAAAATAGGCTTTGTGTGAGTGAAGCCTGAGGGTCTTGGCAAAGATCATCGTTTTTTGAACATTGTGGACTGGCACTATGTAATCACAAACAAAGAACAGTACCAAATAACGGAAACCACATCACTTGAGGACAACCAACAGCAGCAACAACTAAAATGGATAGCACTTATAACTTGAAGAGTAAATAATAACAATCAAGATGCTAATAGTCTACATTACTTCAAACAAAAAGTTAAGTAAATCACCCATCACAATACTGGAAAAAGTGATAACAGTTACTGAACTTTAGAAACCTGTTTTCCTAAAAGTGTTTTAAGACCGAGGGGTTACTAGGAGGGAAATAGAACAAGAAGACTTTAGTGATGAGAAAGGAAAAGAAAAAAAGGACACGATTCAGGAAAACAGAAGATGCCAATTGATGTAGCATTTAAATTTTTGAAGATTGTATGTGGCAGGGAAGCAGGAACTCAGAAACACAGGTGAGAAGTGCAAACAAAGCAACTATTGGAATAGAACTTCCAGTTATATCTATTTCAACAGTAAAAGAATGAGACCTATCTACCAATCTAGTAGTATACTTAAATTCATGTGTCTAGATACAAAGGAGAGGGGGGTTCAACTGCCAAGAAAATATTTGTAGAAAAGAGAGAGGTAAGCCACATCATGGAAGCAAGAAAGTACCTGACTCCAAGATGTCAGGTCAAGATCAATGTCATTACAGAACCTTCTTTGGATTTTGTCAAGAATCTCGAGATATATAGCACCAGACAAACGATAGATTTCTAAATATGCAAGATGAATTCTGACAAGTAAAATTGTCAACAAAACACAGTGAACCAACTTTTCTAGCATTAGGCCAAGCAGTTGATTCGATATAATCATTCCACTTCATAAGAGTGGAAAACAGGAAACCAAGAAGACACAAGGAGTTGCCCTCCTGGGGGTTAATATCAGCCATGCTGATAGAAGGCAAAAATTCTTCTCTATGATGATTAAAAGATAGCAGTAAATGTTTATGTGTCAGGAGAGCCTCATCATTTCAGGTAGCATTACATCAAATCTACAGGGGTAGACTTATCATCCCACTGCTCCTATCTAGCTCGTACTTAGCACTGCTCAGTTATTGCTTACCTTGCTTTCACTGAGTCCAAGTACACATTGCCCAACCCACAGAGTGAAGTCACAATTATCATATGAAGTGGAATGCTGATATTGTATCAACTGCTACAACCCATCCAAGTAGCAGTTTGTACTGGATTACATGTTAGCAGTACCTAAGCTTGACCTGAAGTTTATATATATATATATTACAGAGGACGAAAAGAACATTATATTAAATGCGAAGAAATCGGTACTGATTCATAATGATGAGCAATGGGTAAAAAATTCATATGACCACTTTGACATCACAATGGGATCACTAGACTCAGCTGAGTCTTCTGATCTCATTGGTCTTTTCATTTTATACAACCTTACAGCACACAGTGATATTGATTCAACTGACATTGGTCTATACAGGGATGATGGTCTCATGGTTATTAGGAATTCTACTAACTTCAGAATAGATAAAATTAGAAAGGCATTATATAAAGAATTTAAAAGCATGGGTTTAAAAATTACCGTCAGCACTAAAATTAAAAAAGTTAACTTCCTTGATATAACATTAGATTTAAAGAACAATACATACACACCTTATAAAAAACTCAATACGAATCCTTTATATATACACCCTAAATCAAATCACCCCTCATCTATAATTAAACATATACCTTTATCTATCCGAAAAAGAATTAGTACAAATTCAGCAAATGACAAGATTTTCGACGAACATATTAATTTCTATAATAAAGCTCTAAAAGATAGTGGCTACAAAAACCTAAAACTAACTTATATTAAAAATGAAAACGGTAAGCATAGGAAAAACAGAAGTAGGAAAATAATTTGGTATACACCCCCATACAACCAAATGGTAAAAAACAAATTGGGACAAAAATTCCTTGAATTAATACTCAAGCATTTTCCCGGTGGAAGTAAACTTAGTACTATTTTCAATAGAAATACACTAAAATTAAGTTATAGCTGTACTGATAACCTAGAAAAGATTATTAAGAAACATAATACTAATATCTTAAATAAACACTTATACCAGAACCAAAAAATTGTAGACAAGGGAAAAATACAAACAACAACTAATGAGGGTGAACAAAAATTATGTAATTGTAGAAACCCTCAAAACTGTCCTCTACAAAATAAATGTTGCATGGAATCAGTAGTATACCAATGTAATATATCTTCTATTGAAAACCCTGAAAACATAAAAATTTATATAGGTTGCACTAGCCATGAGTTCAAAAAGAGGTTCAACCAACATCAATCCTCGTTTAGGATAAATAAGTATAAAAGTCAAACATCTCTCTCGAAGTACTTCTGGCACCTAAAAGAATCCAATAAAACACCTACAGTGAAATGGAAGCTAATAAGAAGGGCTAGAATATGTAGGTCATTAAATGACCCATGTCCTTTATGCATACATGAGAAACTATATATTACTAAGTTTATAAAAAATAAAAATTTACTGAATCAGAGAAATGAAATAGCTATTTTATGTCGTCATTGCCAAAAGTTTTCTTTAAATAATCTTTAAAAAAAAAAAAAAAAAAAAAAAAATTACCTGATAATTATGCATACTCATATTTGATGGGTATAAATAATTTTAAATAATGTAGGTAATTATATTACATTTACTTGGTTTATAAAGAAATATAGCCGATTAAATTTAAAAGTTAAATTTGAAAGTAGAATTTTTTAAAATGTTTTAAAATTGAAATTAAATAAAACAGATTCTAACCTAAACATCTTTTAAAATTGTAATTAAATAAAACGTACTCTAACCATGACACCTCTCTCAAAGCAATTCAAACACTGAAAAGAATCCAAGTGAACACCGAAAGTCATATGAAATTAATAAGTTAGAATATAATACTGAACATTAAATGTCCTTTATACATACATATATACATTTATAATACTAAATTTATAAATAAAAGTTTATTGAATTAGTGAAATAATTTAACCACCTTTGCCGTCATTGTCATAAAGTTTACATAAAATAAAATATTTACTTATACTCGATAAGAATAAATAATTTTAAATACTGTAAGTAATCCTAATAAATTTACTTGGTTTTTAAATAGAAGTATAGTATATTAAATATTAAAAATAATTTTTTAGAAAGGTGGATAAAACATATTCTAACCTAAACAGTCCCTCAAAATCTTTAAATATACAAATAGAAAAAATACCATAAGAATTTTTGCCGTTAGAAAAAAAACCCAGATGACATGAATTTAGCGGATGTCAGAATTTGTTAAAAGATACATCCCTACCCATCCCTAAACATAACCCCGCTTTCAAATGTAACTATTAACTGATACAACAAAAATTAAAAATTGAACCC
>OZ038500.1:12423048-12530548 GCA_964036315.1 Acanthosepion esculentum | reverse complement strand
ATCATCTTGTCGGATTCCTATCTACATTTGATCTTCAACTTAAAACACACTTATTTAAATCATTTCTGCTCAAGCAAAGCAATAATGCCACTAAGACAGATTGCCAAGTGTGAAAGGATATGCGAAAAGAAAACATTATTAAGGAAAGAAAACACTAAAAGAACAGGAATTAATAATAACAAAGATAAAAGATTGACATTGCATGTAAATCTTTGAAGATTGAAGTTGACTGGAAAGCAAGAAGATGGAACTGAATTCCACAAGCAAGAGGTGCAATAGAAGAAACTCTTAACATAGAACTTATGGTTACATCTAACCATTTCAATTGGAAAATGATGAGACCTTGCTGCTAATCTAGTAATATGTTTAAATTCATAAAGCCTATGTACCAAAGAGGAAAGCTCATCAGAACAATTGCCATAAAATTATTTATAGAAAAAGCACAACAAATCTACATTATAGCATGGGAAAGTGATTGAAGTGGAAATTTCAGGTAAGAATATATATTTCTCATCTTCAAGTTACTCTTTTTCATATCCAAAACTTTCACCAATCACAGTTAACGGATGTTTCCCTCAGCAATGCCCCATGCTTTGATCACATATTCGGACTTAAACTCGGCTCAGAGCTCAAGTGGAAGTCCTACGTACGATTCATCGCTAAAAGATGCTAGAAAAATGATCAGTTCCCTATACCGCTCCAGCAAATATTTTATATATCCTGCTATCCTCTACAAGAGCCATATCAGGATGAAAATAGAGTACTGCTGCCATATATGGGAAGGAGCTGCCCAGTCTTCACTTCAAAGTCTCAATAGAGTCCAAAAGCATTTGTGTCCTTGTAGGTGATAAATTTATTTTCCACCCTGAAACCCCTTTCCCCACAGATGATACATTACAAGCCTCTTGCTGCTCTATCACTATTTCCATGGAAAGTGTTCAGATGAATTACACTCTTCATGGCTAAGACCTGCCATGTCATCCACATTATAGTGAACCACCCTCATTCCCTTCGTATTACCCTGGTAAGATGTAAGTTCCACTCAAGCAGTTTCTTCCTACAAACCATTGTCTTGTGGAACCAACTCCCAACAGGTTGCTTCCACGATCACTACAATCTTAGCCTGTTCAAGTCTAGGAGTTAACTGTTATTATCTGCACATATCCACATAAGCCGTGCATCTTATTCTGTAACCTCCTACCTAGAGTGGCTCTTGGGCCTTGTACAGGGTGAATGTCATTGTTAAAAAAAAAAAAAAAAAAAGGTCAACAGTTATACATACATGAAATATCCTGTTGATGATTAATTTTCAACAATTTTATGCTATGGACAGACAGAACGGTTACAAAATTTAGTTAATTTGTCTATCAAATTAGTTCTGTTATTTATCAATTTAACCATTATCACTCTGTATGTGACTTCATTTGCTGTGCAAAAAGTTTATTTTGCCACATAAGGTGACTGATCCCTGAATTTGAATTTTTTTCAAATAGTTGTGATGCCATATCCTGCTATGGCAACAGAAAACACATTTAAGTGAAATTAACAATAAGGATACTGCAACTGAGAGCCCTTGAAAAAGAATGCACTAGAAAGGGAAGTAATGTTAATAATGCAGAATACTAAAGATTAAATATCTGTGTATGACTGACGATATAGGTAGGACCACCCAATTATTGGAGAGAAAAAAATTGCATGCATTCAGAAAGGTCAACTTCAAAATTTACTTGACTGTTCTATGACATCTGGATCTGCAACCTCCAAATTTGTTTAGCATATCATGAAGATATGTTTTGTGCGTTGAGTCAATTGCATTTGGATATTCATCTGAAAGTTCTGTAGATCATTTTCATCAAAACTAAACAGCTAGCTTTGCATAAATGAAAAGAATGGTTATGACCAGTTTGTAATATCAATGTATATATTACTAATATGTGGATTTCTTATCCTTGATTTTGACCTTTTTCAGTTGTGGTCCACAGCTATTTTATTTCCTCTATCAAGCTTTCAGGAGAGAAGAACAAAAACCAGTTAGATTTTCCTGATAATTTTTTTCCCATCTTTTTATTAATGTGCTGAAAATAAAATCAATCAGCTAAGTGACAAATTTTATATATATATATATATATATATATATATATATATATATATATATATATATATATATATATATATTACACACACAGGGTGTCCATAAAGTTTGTGTACACTTTAAAAAATTTATAACTTTCTTTGTATTTACGATAGAAATAATATGTAAAAAGGATTAGAAAGAAGTAAATCTATATTTTTTAAGGTTTTATTGAAATTTTATTTAAGTTTCCACATATCCTCCATCATTAGCAATACAAAGGGTAATACGATTTTGCAGTTCACAGAAAACATTTGCCAACTGATTTATAGTAATGCCTGGAATCACATTAGTTATTTTAGCTATACTTAAAACTAGGTACATTAAACTTCATAACATTTTTTACAGATTATTTCTATTACAAATAAAAATAAAGTTATAAATTGTTTAAAGTGCACACAAACTTTATGGACACCCTGTATATATATATATATATATATATATATATATATATATATATATATATATATGTATGTATGTATGTGGGTTTGTAAACAGTGACTATTACGGCTCATAATGCAAGACTCTTCGGTAAATCGAATCGAGTTCTCTCTGTCACTGTGTGTTTATCTAAAAATAAATACGCTTAAATTCTCCTTCATCCCTGCCGTGCGTTAACAGCTTAGTGGTAGAATCCCTGATTGACACTAATTCAGTTGGGCTTTGATCCTAGCTAGAGGCAAATGGACGTCTAGCCACACTGATGAGCTGTGATACAGCGAAACAGTCTGTCTGTGGATGACAATATATATGAATATATATATATATATATATATATATATATATATATATATATATATATATATATTCACACACGCACATGATATTGCATAGCTGGATCTGGCCTGGAATGTTTTTAATTTGCTCATGAAATCAGCCTCATTCCAAAATGGTATATGTTGGGTTATGCCTCTAGAAGTAAAGTTGAAAACACAATTTTATTTTGAAAGACTGTAATTTGAGAACAGTAATTTTTTTCATTTGAACATGAGCTATTGAAAGTTAGAGAGTTGAGTCCATTTAATTGCTTTTATCAGTAGAAGCCAAGATGGCAGAATTCAAAAACAATCGCAGTAATGAAAAATTGTGAATCCAAAATTTCAGGATTATAGGTTCAGATCTGGCCAAAAATGTTTTTAGCTTCCTCATGGAATCAGCCGGATTCCAAAATGGTATGATATGCTGGTCTACAGCCTTTAGGAGTAAAGTTGAAAAAGTGCAACACAGTGGCACACTGACATTCCCATTTATTATATAATTATATAGATTTACTTAATTTTTTTTATTTATTTAGATTTTTATTTCTCTTATATTTGTTTTTCTGGGGTTGATTATCTTATTTGCTTAGTTTAAAGCATTGGCTTTGTCTAAAATATGTTACATTATCTGCATTATCTCTCTCATTATATATATATATATATATATATATATATATATATATATATATTACCAAGAGAATAGAATCCAGGTAAAACTCAATGTCCAGGACAGAGTAAGAATATAATAAAAAAGGCTCAAACACTAATATTCCATTGTCATAATTTATTACATTGGAATTGTAATCACGACCCAATTCATATATATATATATATATATATATATATATATATATATATATATAAGTGTGTGTGCATGTGTGTGTTGTATATTGTGCATAAAGTATGTGGTGCAGTTCAATTTACATTACATGAATCATTCATACAAAAAACAGATATTGAAGTTAATGATATAAATGGCGAGAATCCATCTTCGCAAACAAATTTAATAAATTACATTAACCCTGAACCTGTAGATGAATGTTATGATCCCTATTTATAAATTCCAGTTGCATAAGTCTGTTTTTATTTTTTTTTTTACAAGCTTTCATCTGTGCATACAGACATCATCATGCATGGAAATAGATCTGTTTTTTACATCCAGGTAATAACAGGACAATGAAAGAATAGATGTAATCCGAAATATATTCAGAAAGACTGAAGAAAAAATATATCAAAGATGCTGTTTGTTTTCAGTAACTAAAAGAAAAGGAACATCGAGGTGGGAATAATGCTCTCATGCATTTAATGTCTACTTCAGTGAAAATAAAAACCTTGTCAATTTCGGATCTTTTCATTTGTACCCTCTTACTTCTTTAAATAATGACTTGTATTCATACCAATAATTATTATCGCAATATTTTATTAAAATGTTAACTGCCAGGTCAACTCTGAAATCTGACTTCAAATGCCAACTTTATAATAACCAACTTAGGCAATAAAAATTTTTTTTCAGGAGTTAATTTCTAGCTTCAGCTGAAGTCTTAACATTGTCTTCACACTAAAGATATCACTGCGAATAAACTTGGCACGAGATACCTCGTCACTGGTAATTTTTATTATAACCAACTATGTTATTGTATGGTTGGCAGTCAATGTGTTAAAGTTGTTAAGTACCAATATGTAACAACGTTATAGGAGAATTCCTCAGGTATTTTTAGTTTGTGAAAATCCACAAGGAGTTTCATCATTAGGTTAAGAATTATGATTCACAAAAAATCTTCATGGTTACTACTTGTAATAATTAATAATGGTTGAAAATACTTCATATAAAAATAAAAATATCTATTACTTATAGACTAATGTTTACCACAGACAACTAGTATTTGTTGCAAAACTACTTCTTTTTAATACTAAAGTTCACCTAATACAAGGCTCAAGAGCCACTCAATAGAAAGTTACTGTTGAATGAGCTAGGAGAAAAAAATGGTAGAAAATTAAGATTATGAGAATATGGGGGATAGACAATTATTATAATCATTAGTCCTTGCTAGCCCACTGTTAGATAAATACCTTTCCCAAATCCTTCCATGACAACTATGCCCAGGCTATTTTCTCTTTTTCTACTATGGTGTCCAATAAATTACAAACAAGCAACCTTTTGCACCACCTGTTATCTTTTCTTCTTGCTATGTGTTCAACCCACTTACATTTTTGTCATTTAATCACACTTCTGATATATCTTACTTTGATCTGATCTTTGATCCATGTTGACCTCTTTCTATATCTCTAGTGTTAATCTTAGCATTGATTTTTTTTTATTGCCATTGATTTGTATATTTTTGAGTGTGTTTCCAAATGATTTTCTTAATTTCCCAGTTTCTCACCCATACGTCATAGCTGGCATTGTGCATTCATTTTTGCAATGTGTTGGCTCAGTGTTTCTCGTTATACCTATTTTTGTTAAATGCTTTCCACCCCGTTGTTACATGCTATATTATTTTTCAATGTCTTTAATGTCAATTATCCAAAATGTGTGCACAGATAGATATAGATATTGATGATGATGATGATCCACCGCATCTTCACCGATAATGGCCACCTAATCACATTTGCTCCCCACCTCACACCTCTCTCCCGAATGACCCCAAAAGGCGACTTACCAGGCCGTCTGCGAACCTGCATGACTTGTTACACAAGTGGCAGATGAACAATGTGCTTGCCGAATACCTTGACGGATTCACACCACCGTACCTGATTCCTGTGCATCACCATGGGCCTTTTCAGTCCGGAGCTGGTTTTGCAGACCTTGTTACACAGCATGCAGGCTGTGACACACCGTGTCTGGGGAATGTCAAGGGTAATTTTGTTCTTTATGTGACTTCACATTATTCACCCAGCCAGCCTTTGAAAGACGTATGTGCTGACAGAAATCACACGTCCAGCTCTTGATACCCTTGTTGAGTCCATGGTTATCACCCATTCAACGTCGCCACTTCAACCGCTTGTATTCCAGACGACATTCTTCGAAGAGTTGACAACCGTCTTTTATTTGACCTCTCCATCCAGTTCTATCTAAGGCCATCTCCTCCCAATTTTTGATGTCACACGCCAGCTTTTTTTAGGTTGTTCTTGATACAGTCCTTGATTTATGCTGAGGATGCTTTCCGATACTCAGCACACTATAAAACAATTGTTTTGGGAGTCTACTATTCTTCATTCGAATTTTGCGTCCTGTCCATTGCAAACAAAGAGGCAGATATAGAGAAATAATATGTGAATAAGGACACCTATTAATATATGTAAAATAATATAATGCAACATATCTACAAATCAACCATTCACCCTTGCATGGAGTATTGCTGCCATATATGGTCTGGAGCCCCTCCTGTTTGTCTCAAGGTTCTTGATAAAATCCAGAGACAGATATGCAATGTAATTGGCCCTGATCTGGCATCTTGTCTGCAGTTGCTCTCTCACAGACGTGTCGTTGCCTCCCTCTGTCTTTTTTTACAAATACTTTCATGGTAACTGCTCCGATAAGCTGCTTTCGCTGGTTCCCAGACTTCATGAATTTAAGTGTTCTACTAGGCTGGCATCTCACTCTCATCCTTTCACTGTCACAACTGTTAAATGTAGCTGTCACTTCTACTCCAATAGCTTCATGGCTCGCACCTCTCACCTGTGGAACTCCCTCCCCTTTTCCTGTTTCCCTGATAGCTATAATCTCCAGCTATTCAAATGTAATGTCAATCGACATCTCCAGATGCCTTGATCTATCCCCCTATCCTTCTCGTCATCCTTTCCTCTATCACTCCTATTTGCTCTTGCTCCAACTCTCTGTAAGCCCTTGCATGCTAGTGGCTTCTCGCCTTGCTTGGGGTAAAATGCTTAAGAAAAAAAAAGTGTCAAGGTGAACAGAATTTCTGCCAATAAAGTGCTCAATAACTATCTAGGGTAATAATTATATAACAAAATAATTAAAATTCACAATATTTATCAGAGGTTAGTTTAGTTTTGTGATTTGTCACACTACAAGAATGAGACAAGAATCATTGTATTAAGATAAATTGAATAAAATCATTCTTGCCGAAATCCTGAGAAATGAGGAATTTCAAAACACTGAATCAACCTCCAATATTGTGAATAAGCATTATATATATATATATATATATATATATATATTTGGAGCTAAAGAAGTACAACATTGATATAGCTGCACTGAGAAGTAACCATCAGTCGACTACATGAAACGAGAAAGCAAAATAAGACATTTAACAGTATTCCTGCTGCACTTGGATACAATACATTATCCTCTACTGTTTGGGGTCTTTTGTGCAATCCACAAGCCGGTCTCAAAAGTCATGCCTGTCATAGACATGCAGATAATTAGTTTGTAGTCGTCATAACCTCATACATCGAACTCGATGGAAGAGTCCATCATTATATTATATATATATATATATATATATATATATACACATACACACACACACACTTCTAATGAATTAATGATGTCCTGGGTATGACGATAAACTACATCTAGTAGCAAGGCCCCTGAACAGGAGATTGGAGGTTTTGAGGAATGTGGTAACACCTCATAATTGCTGTTGTTCCCAGGTCCACCCTGCCCCAGAATGGTAGCATCAGTTAGGGTCCCAGATGGGTAAATAGTGAACCTTCAAACTGAGGTCAAAATATAAAAATACATTAGAAAAAAAATTACTAAAAATACATTATCAGAGTAAGAAAAAAAAATTGCCAAAATTCACAAAATAAAATTTTAGCTTCAAATGACCCATAAGGAGTTGATATGCCATTAAACAAACAGACCAAACCAAACCAAACCAAAAAAATTAATGAACTTAAGAATAAGTCAATTTTTTTTTTGTTACTTCAAATGTTATTTTTTTGTGGATACCTGTATTTGAAAAAGATGTGTTTTTATTTAAAATAGTTGTAAGCTGCAAGACATGAATAAAATTTGAACTTATGTTCTTGTTGTGTGCAGATTTTGTTTAAAAATTTTTATATAAATATAAAGAAATGCATGTATGCAATTTTTTTAAACTGTTAATCTATATTGGTTTCAATAATCACAATGTACACAAACACATTACATACATACATACATACATACATACATACACACACACACACATACACACATACATACACAAAAAAAATGTCTCCAAAATCTTGACTGATGATTATTTTAACTATATTATGCATATTTGATTCGGTAATGAACTACGGAAACTAAGAAAAATGTGCAAATTTTCATTTCAGCAACAAAATTAGACTGCCAAAAATAACAGTAAAAATTATATTTTTAATGATATTTGTCTTAGTAAATATCTGATCAAAACATGGAGGAAAATATTTAAAGAAAAAAAAAAGCAAATCAATAAAATACCACCTCAAAAATCTACTGTTTTATATCTTTATGACAAACAGACAATGCTACAAATATCAAACCACTAAAGCCGTTATTTACTGTGAGTAGAGGTCTTGTCGGTCTCCATCTTGGCTGTGAGTTGATGAAAATTTGGGTGATATGTTGTCAAGGCTGTACGAATTAGCTCAGTTAGGCATTGGTTTGTAAGGACTGCAATAGGCTTTAACTTCACAAACTCCATTACAGTGACTTAAAGCAGGAAGTGGTGCTGAAAATTGAGGTGAGTCACACACCAGTTTTCTTCAATTCAGGATATTTTATTTCTGGAACTGGTTTCCAGAACTCAATTGTAGACTGGGATTTATAGATCATCTTAAGACCCAGGTCCTCTTGTAATTCCATTAGTTCCATTTCCACATCAGATGATTCCATAACAAGATATTCAAGAATTGGACACCCATCATTGACCACATCAAACATGAATGGATTTATGAGAATGGTAAAGCAGTGTTTCAGCTTTTACAAGTCATCAAACCTGGTTAAGAAATTATCAAGCAGTCCTTGTAATTTATCTGTGTATTCTTCCAGTTTTGTGGTCTTTTATTTCAATATCAGAATTTACTCTCCCACTGAGATTGGGAAAGTGACTGAAGTTTCTTGACAATGAGACACATTGTCAAGAAACTTCAGTCACTTTCCCAATCTTTGAAAAATTCTTATTTTATTCTGAAAGCTGAAAAGTGTCTGCATAAGATCAGAAAATCTTATTCTTAGCCTGGAGTGCCAAGTTGAGAGTTTGTAGATGATTCATTATATCAATTAGGAACATCAGATCTTGCATCATTTCCAAGTTGAAGATAGAATCTTTTCTTTAAGAAAAATAATAATAGACTTCAACAGACCCACACACCTACTCAAAACATTGCTAGTTTACAGCCACCTCACAATGGGTTAGGGTTAGGGTTAGAAAGAGACATCACTGCTGGGTTTATCTTCAAACTCCAGTCCTTCAATAAAGTTTCTGGACTGTCAGGGTGTCCTTCCCATTTAAGCATAAAGAATTGACTTTTTCAATGACAAGTTTCATAACATCTTCATACTTGAAGTATCTGGCTGGCAAGTGTTGACAGTGAATAATGCAATGAACAGGGAGAAACTCTGGAAAGCTGAGATTATTTTTCATAAGTGCAATTAATCCTACAATTTTTCCCACCATTTCAAGTGCTCCATCTGTTGCAGCACGGACATGTTTATTCAGTGGAACATCAGCATTTGTCAAGCGCATTTTTAATGTCAACACCATGAGTTGTTTCTTTTAATGTCACTAAGGCCAACATCTCTTTTTTCACAGTTACATCAGAGGGAACACAACGAACAAATACTGCCAGTTGTGGGTTGTCTTGTATGTCTGTTGATTCGTCAAGAACTAAGCTGAATGCAAGAGAACTGTTTAAATCATTTTGCATTTTGCCTCTGACATCAGCACTGATCTAAGAGATACGCCTCCTTGTATTGTGGTGGGGAAATTGGTGTTTCTGCTTTTAGTCACCAACATTTTGTATTATCTGAATCTAACACACAACAACTTCAGCTATATTCTTCTTAAATTTGCTATCAGAATATGGGTGTTTAATCTGAGCAATATTCCATGACAACAAAACTGGCTTCAGTCACCGTATCGGTTTCCTTACTGAATGTTATCAAGTGTCCATTGGCTATTTTGCGATGATATTAATTCATTAATGATATTAATTGAAAAAAAAAAAAAATTAAAAAAAAATTTGTATCATCCCATGCAAGGCAGTAAAGCCACTCAGACACAAGGGGTTACAGGATGTGGAAGAATTAGGAATAGAAACATTAATAATGAGTAGGAAGAGGAAAGAGTAATTAGGAGTACAGTAAATAACGATTGACACTGCATTTAAATTTTTGCAGATTAAAACTGGCTGGAAAGCATGGAACCGGAAGGGAGTTCTACAAGCAAGAAAAAAAAACTGTTATTGTAGAACTTACGGCTACATCTTGCCAACTCAACTGCAAATTGATGAGATCTCGATGCTGGTCTAGTACTGCGCTTAAATTAAAAAGTCCAGGTACTATAGCAAAGAGCTCATCCGAACAATTACCATGAAAGTATATATAGAAAAGTCACAAAGAGGCAACGTTATGGCTGTGGGAAAATGACTGAAGCTGAGCCGTCAGATCAGGACCAATAATATTGCTGAATCTTCTTTGGATTTTATCAAGGAGCTCAAGGTAAATAGTAGGGGAACCGGACCATATGTGTCAGCAATATTCTAAGCATGGGAAAATAGTAGACATATATATATATGTAAGACAGATTCTGGAAGGGAAAAATTGTGTCACACGACACAGTGAAGCAAATTTCTTAGCAGCTGACGTAGCAATGGATTCAATATAGTCTTCCACTTCATTGTTATTATTATTATGATGAACAGTTATTCTCTCAAGGAGGCACCTTGGCTTTAATATCTATTGGGATTCAAGTTCAGTCTAGACCTCAAATGGAATATATATGAACCATCTCTAAAGATCCGAGAAAAATGGTTGGTTCCTTGAAATGCTCCAGTAAGTACCTGACTCTACTCGCTATGCTCTGTCCTGACAAGC
Source organism: Acanthosepion esculentum (assembly GCA_964036315.1). NCBI lineage: Eukaryota > Metazoa > Mollusca > Cephalopoda > Sepiida > Sepiidae > Acanthosepion > Acanthosepion esculentum. Next base: position 12,519,630 of record OZ038500.1, on the reverse strand, counting down.
ACCAGATCAGACCAAAAAAATAGTGCTATCATATCTGAGCTGGAGCTGCACAGTCTTCAGTCTTTTCCATGCTAAAACCCCTTTCCCCACAGATAAAACATCACAAGTCTGTCACTAATCTCTCACTATTTCCATAGCAAATGTTCTGACAAGCTACATTCCTTATTTCCACTAGCGCTGAGCTTAGCAGCTAGGGACCACACTGCCATATGCAATGGGACAAATATTCTCCATTCCCTTCAAATTCTGATAGTAAAAAGGAAGTTCCATTCAGACTGTTTCTTGCTAAGAACAGCTGCTTCATGGAACCAACTCCCAAGAGGATGCTTTCCCAATCAATACAATCTTAACCCCTTCATGCCTGGAGTTAACTTATCTTTCCTACATATCCTCTTAAACTCATCCTCTCACATGTATCAATCTCAATCAGCAACCCTCTATCTTGAGTGGCTCATGGACCTAATATTTGGTGAAAAAAATTATACTGTTGATGGATTTATTATTAACTCTTATCCTCTTTGTCTTATATTAATATACATTTTTTGTTTCTAAGCAACTGTATACAAATTTGACTAAATCTTAAGCAACGATGTCAGTATCCACTACTGACACCAAAGGTAAAAAAAAAAAAAAGAAAGTATACAAATTTGACTAAATCATAAGTACTTCCACTACTGACATCATTGGGGCTAACCCCATCAAAAAAAAAAAACATATATATATATATATTTTAAATAAAAACAGATTACATTAAGGTTCCATATAATAAATTATTTCACCACAGCCCTTCCAAAGGACAGTGGATCATCAGATTTGTTTTCCTAAACTATATATATATATATATATATATATATATATATATATATATATATATATATATATACACACACACACACACACACACAAGTGAACATAGAAGTCGACACTTAGAGGCGACAGTGTTTCATGCTAGATGCAATCGTCAGGCCTGACGATTGCATCTAGCATGAAACAGACTGTCGCCTCTGAGTGTTGACCTCTATGTTCACTTTTATATTTACACACGCTCTATCTCTGATATTGAGCACTTTATCCCATAAATATAGCACATTTTAAAACTATACATACATACATACATACACACAAAGTATACAAAGTATACAAATTTGACTAAATTTTAAGGAACTAACATCATGGGGGGAGGGGGGAAAAGACTACAAAAAGAAAGGCAAACAAAAATTAAAAAGAAAGACAGTTACTAAATCCATTATTTTATACAATATTCAAGAATTCAACCAATTCTACTTGTCATTCTTTTCAACTTATCAAACCAAAGTATAGAAAATTAAAGCAATTTAGGCAATTTGATTAGAAATTCTTGTGCCAAATTTAAACAATCCAAATTCTTAAGAAACTCTATGTTGCATATAAAAAAAAAAATGTGTAACCATAGAGAAAAAGACGGACAGAAAATATAAGAAAAGTGATATGTAAATGAAACACAAGTGGAATGATTATATTGAATAAATTTTAACGAAATTTTTTTATTAAATTTCACCCCGAGCAAGGCAATAAAGCTATTAAGACGCAAGGGATTACTGAATGTGAAAGAATAAGATAAAGAAAAACATTATTAAGGAGCAAGAACAAAAAAAGACAAAGAAATTAAGAGAAAACATAACAAGTGACATTGCATTTAAATTTTCAAGGATCAAAGTTCACCAGAAAACAAGAAGCTAGAAAAGTGTTCCACAAGTGAAAAGTGTGAGAGATGGAAATGTTAACGCAGAACTTATGGTTGCATCTAGCCAGTGCAACTGTAAGATGATGAGACCTTACTGCCAATCTAGTACTGCACTTAAATTCATAAAGTCTTGGTACCTAATATTATTCACTAATTATTTATTTCCATTTTTTTTCCTTCTCTTCTACTCCTCAGAAGGAGAGGATAGGTTTGTCTATCTTTTGGATCATGCCCCCTCCCCGATTTTTGAACAGAAGTAGATATTTATTCCTTGTTCCCTGTTTAGGATTAATTTTCCCTTTCCTTCTAAACTCTTTCCATTCTCTTTCACTCCCAGTAGCTCCTAGTGTATTAGTGGGTTTATCGCCTTAATTGGGATGAATTGATTGGAAATAAATTTGGGAATAATCAAAATTAAATGTGAAATCCAGCAAAAGTCACCCATGAAATAAAAATAATTGTTTGTGAAGAAAGTAAGGACCTACATACATCAAACTGTCTTTAAATTAAGTGGTGGCAGAACAATTATCATTGAACTTTTAAAAGGTAAGCTTAAATATTAATGCAATACTTAAATGCAGCAATAAGTTTCGAGTTCTGTAGTTTATTGTTGCCTATCATATCTACTCCTCCCTATTTTGACGAAGGCCCAATCAAGATCCTCCACAGGAGCTAGATTAAATGCCACTCAATAGGGTGGCTTTTAAGCTACTTTAACTATGTTTTTTCATTGATCCACTGCGCCTCCAATGTGATATACACGTAACCAAATTACAAATTTAACTATATTTTTCACAATAATATTGTACGAGGGTGGGCTATAAAAAGTTCATAGGCTGACTATGAAGGATTGATGCTAGAGCTGTAAAAACCTGCTCTCCCCCCAATTCCTCAATCTGAACCACGACCTATTACTCCACCTAACCTTCCATGAAAAAGAAAAAAACAGAAAAAATAGAAAAAAGAAAGAAAGAAACAGCATTTTACTTTCCGTACCTATAAAGCTAAAATGCTTTCCCATAACTGAGAACCAAAATTATTTTGAGACCTTGAGCTAGACATATTTTTCTAATACAGCATCTTATTTAAACTATAAACATTCAAATGTTTGTCATTACCCTTGTTATTATCACAAGTGGGCACATGGCTGAGTGGTAAGAACATTCACTTTCTAACCATGAGACCTGGGTTCGAATCTCACCATGGTCAATTTGTCAGGTAGGAGACTTCCTGATGTTATCAATCTGGAGGGGGTCGATTCCAGCATGCAGCACCTTTGGAAAGTGCCTGAAAACCATACCCCACGGGATGACCCAAGCCTTGCAAGTAAAATTGGGTAGACGGTACACTTAGAGGCCATTGAGAGCTGTGCTAGCATGAAGTCACAAGTCATCATGACCAAGGGTTTGAGTGTGCAAGCTTTGATCAGATTGTTGATCACACTAGATAACACGTTCTTTCCCAGAAACTGTAACTAAGGTCTGCTCAGCATAGTTGCAGTATAAACCACAGGTGGGCTCTGGGGGTGTTGAATAAACACAAATGTGCCTAGTAGATGAGTATCCTCAAATACAGCCATAGATAGATATAGATTATCACAAAACTCCAAGTAATGGTTATCAACATTAAAAGGGAAATTAGTGAACCAAGTTCAAATCCCAGCCTAATCTTTTGCATTCACTTTTGCACTAATGTCCTTGTAAAAGCATAAATACATCGTAGCTTATGGCTATATCACATTAAAACACTGGTTCCGATACAATCACAAAAGTTAAGCAACATTGAACCTGGTCAGTACCGAGATGGATGACCGTTTGGGAATACCAGGTGCTGTAAGCTTTCATGTGCAGGTGATATAACAGATAATGGCTTCGAACTGTTGATCGGAGAACCAAATTCCAATTCCCGTTGAGTTTGTTATATTCACTTACGTGCAAATACTCTTGGAAAAGGTATGAATCCACCTCTTCTCCCCCAAGCTATGGATTAATTAGTAGGACTTGTATTAGTAAAATCATTGTCTCAACAAAAAAAAAAAAAAAAAAAAAAAAATTCCTACAATCTAAAAATATTTTCTGGCTTTAAATAACCTGCAAAGGGTTGATTAGACATAGAAAATGACTCAATCAATCCATAAAATTATCTACACAGGAATCTTTTAGATTTATTTACATTCTCTTAAATATAAATATATAGAAACTAAAAAAACACAAAGTGAGGGAACAATTTAAATATTGTTTGTAATATAGAACTGATCCACCACTTTATATTCCTTGTTTATCAAATTCTGATCAGGTATGATTCCACCTCTTTTTTCAGGTGTCTGTCAATCCTAGTAACATGAAAGGAACTTTGAACTGAACCCTTTATTTAATCTACAAAGGCAGATTGTTCTTCCTCCACTGTCCATGTCTAGGGATATCTTGTCACCTCACCTTTTTTTTTTTTTTTTTTTAATGCTGAGTCTAAGCCTGTACTATCCTACCTGGCCTAAGGATTGAATTCACAATTATTATACCACCAAATTCGCAAATGTAACAAAGAATCGGGCCAGCCCAATAAAAGACTCCGAACATAAACCGACACTTTAATCCACTATGCTATTGTCTCTTGCATAAAGCTTTTCAGCAACCAAGTTATCGAATTTTATACAAATTACAATACACCCTTTGTCAGCTGAGTTTTTGTCCATAGTTAACATACATCATGATTAATAGAGTAGAAAGATTATAAAGGTAATTGAGAGAGGGAAAAAAAAAATCTAGGCTTTCTTATACTACCTGTTTAACAACTACTCCCTCTGGACTTACAACCCAGTATTAAAAAAAAAAAAAAAAAATTACTATTTTTTAAAGATTTCTCAATCAGGGAATTATTAAATTTTCACTATTTATTGATTAATCTTTTTCTATATACCATGTCCATTCAGTACGTCAGCAATCAAGGCTCTCCACAATTTCCTATCATTTAAATGCTCTTAGTAAGGTTTTTTTTTTTTTTTTTTTTTTACTAACTCTCCTCATCCCTGTTCTGCCAACCAATTACACAAGCTCATTAGGTAGGTTATTTGCTGCCTTCCATGATCTTTCATCTTAAATATATCTTGTGAGTGTTAAATTCTGCAAGCCCTCTTTCCTCATTATGTACCACAAAAATTTCAGTTGTCTCTTTCCAAATAAAAATGTACCATTTGTATTCCATTTTCTCTAAAACTTCCTCATTACTCACACATTCAGTCTATGGCATTCTCAGCATCCTTCTGTAGAAGGACATTACACTTAATATTTTATTAAAAAAGTTTTGCCCTTTTTTTATTAAATTTTATTGAACAGAAATAAGTTACAGTAGTTTAAGAAAGTTTATAAATATTGTCATATTAAAACAAGATGACTTGTTATGACTAACAAACTATCTAACATGTTCAAAATACTCTTTATGCTCAATACAATGTTGAACCCTATCAGGAACACTTAGGGTGGCGGGCAAGCATTCTTCCACTGACGCACTATCAGGAACACTTAGTGGTTCAGTGGAAGAATGCTTGCCCGCCACCCTATCAGGAACACTTATACAAACCATTTGACACATTTCTACATTAATTTCAGAAAGTTTATCAGAAATTGCTTGTTTTAATTAAGAAATTGTTTCGGTTTGAGCCTGTAAATAAGATCTTTCAGTCCACCCCGCAAGAAAGTCTGGTGGTTTTTGGTCCACGTCGTTCTATCAGGCTAAGCTAAAAAAAAAAAAAATAAATAAATAAAAGGGCGTGGGGGGGGGGAATACTTTTCCCCCACACGCAAAATACATATCATAAAATCTATCTTTTAAAGTCTGCTATATTTATAGGTTAAAGTGCTCAATATTCAGGTATAGGGCCTATGTAAATCTAAAAGTGATGTCAACACCCAGGGGTCACAGTATTTCATGATAAAACGATTGCATGAAGCAGACTGTGGCCTCTGAGTATTGATGTCAATGTCCACTTCCATATCTGAACATACAGACCATGAAAAAAAAAAAAAAAAAAAAAATTTGAGAAGTATAAGCTGTCAATTGCTGATAACCCTGATGTGTGCATAGAGTAATTCCTGGAGGGTCCATCTGCAAAACTCTGGAGTCAGGATGCTGAAGGTAACATTCAACTAAGTAAGAAACCTTTTACTTGTATTAATATACTTTTTTTCTCTTTCTCTCTCATATATTATTTTAATACCTATACCCGGATGGTGTGAAAAAAAAAAAAAAAAAAAAAAAAACCAAACAAACAGATAATACAATTTGTAAATAAAAATATATTTGAACAAATTGATATCAGGAAAAAAAATTTCAGTAACAAAAAGAAAAAACTAAACACACCTGTGTTGGTTGAAAATAATCAATCAGCACCGCACGACCAAGTAAATTAAGTAAAAACATGAAGTAGACCAAAAGTGTACCCTGAACATCCATTAGGTAAAACTGTGGTAGGTAGGTTCTAGCTCACTATATATATATATATATATATATATATATATATATATATATTATATTATATTATATATATTATATATATATATATATATATATATATATATATATATATATATATACATACACACACACACACACACACACACACACACACACACACACACAAACATATGTATAGGATTGGTGTATGTGGAATAAATTCCAATAACCAAAGAATACTATTCTTAAAAAAGAGTGCTCAATACAGAGTAGAGCAAATATAATTTATTCAAAAATTATAACATAAATATGTTATAAAATCATTACAAAAATAGCCATTTTGTTTCAACACTTCTGGTGTCTTAACACCATCACTTGATAAGATAACCAGAAGTGTTGAAACAAAATGGCTATTTTTGTAATGATTTTATAACATATTTATGTTATAATTTTTGAATAAATTATATATATATATATATATATATATATATATATATATATATATGCACACCACTTAATTTTAAAATTGTGAATTTATGACAAATATTATCAACTTCTCACTTAGTGACCAGCTCATTCAAATGGAACCCCTGTCATAAGAAAAATGTCTGTTTTTGAAATTGAGAAACATTTAAATGTACTATGGCTTGGCTTACCTAGTGTAAAATATTAAATTTGAAGCCTCTGTCCTTAAAAAGCAATAAACCAGTCTGGTTTTTCTATGTCACTCTGCATGAAAGAAAACAATGGAACTCAGAAAAAAATAGAATGAGCAATAAAAAAAAAGATAAAAATCTATTTATGACCACAAAGAAAACTTATTAACTGAAAATAATAACAGAAAAAAAACATGAGAGTAATTAACAAATATATTGTTGAGACATTCTGGGGTGTGAATTTTTCATTATTTACATTTGGACTAATATCCTCATCTTTGTCATTAAACATTTCAGCTGTTTATGCCCTCTAGCCTTCTTCAGGAGCTTGTAAATCCAGGCATCCTTGAGGGAATTTCAATTGGTCCAGATTAGTTGCATGGGGCAATAGTAGGTACCTCAACAGAAATGTGATATCTAAGGTTTAAAAATTAATTTTAAAAAATGAAAAATCTTTCTTGAAGCTTTTATTTTACTTCTAATTTCAAACTAATAGATTAAATTTAATATTTCCAGTAAGCAAAATATTTTGCTGGATTTCAAAACTAATTTAAATTAACTGGAAGGAGATTTTGTTTTGAAAATAAAAATAAAAAAAACATCTGATTTTTGGGCCATTTTCAGCTATCCATCATCACAATGTAATTCTTATTACAAAAAAAATTTTCACACATAAAATATACTTTTCTGAAATTTTATTTTTGAGAAATATTAGCTGATCTAAAGTTCAATTAATCTTATTTGAAATAAATATTACTTACTTTAAGTTTAAAATATCACAGAAATGCATTTTTTAACACTGAGGTAGATGTTTATTTAAGCTGTTGACAGGTTGTTAGCTTGACTGACAGACAGGTTACCTAGTTTTTTTCTGTGATGGACATATCTGTAAAAATTACTTGAGGAATATAACACAAGCGTCTTTTTTATATAATTTTTAACTACCCAGTAATCTTATTGAAATTTAGGTACTTTGGCTTTAAATTTCAGTTATGTGCCATGCATGATACACACTTAGGCGATCATGTATCTTTCGATATATGACTGACTAGGCAGATTTCCCCCCTACTGTAGGTTGCCATTTCTTTCTGAGGCAGACCAGTTGCCATCCAAGGCTACAGAACCCAGTCTGTCCTGCTATTTACCCATAGCTGTGGGGAGAAGACAAGGATTCATACCTTTCCCTTTAGCATGTAAGTGAATGTAATGGATTTGACTGGAATTCGAACTCTGTTCTCTGATTCCGCAATCCAAGCTGCTATCCACTGCTCTACAGTGCCTCTTTAAATTTACTATAGTTATCACACTTATTTTCTGTGAATGTTCTATATGGACACCCATATTTACCAAAATCAGCACATTAAAAAAGTATGGAATGACGACAGAAATGAACACCAAGATAGTCAATCATCAAATGACAAAAAAAATGATTTGAGAGTTGAAGGATCCTCGCATCCTTCTGGTGAATAAATTAATCCTTTAAAAATAGACATTTAACATTTTTCAACCAATAGTTCACATTCCTGCTAACAATGAAAAATATGCTTTGGGATCCCTTTGAAGAGTATATAAGCAAAGTCTCGAGGCCAGACAAGCCAGTAAGGAAGGAAAGAAAGAACGGCAACAGTTCATGACACAGTAAGGCTTCAAAGAAATTCCCTTACTCATCCACCAGTCTTCCTCACCATGCTATGTGATACTTACACTCTTCCTCACCACTTTCTCCTTTGCCTCTTTTTTCTCACACATAAATGTGAAGAAATCACATTTCTTTTCATCTTAAACGAGGAACTTTAATGCAAGAACTTTAGCACTCATACAAGGTGAGAAAAATTTAGTTGTAAAAAACACAAAAATAAAAATATTTTATATTTAAAAACATTTCTCCTCTTTTTCTTTATTGTGGGTTGATTGAAATTGGCAACAACAGCACAGAACTAAGTTGGATGAGACCAAGAATTAACCTATCTTATTGGCTAGGAGAAAATCCCAGCATGCATGTGTTTTGTCTATAAATTTGTGGAGAGGGAATTTTTTGCAGTAATTCCCACCAATTGGAACAAACATCTGTCAATAGATTTGTGTCTTTTCTGGTTACATGTTACAAAATGGTTAAGCTGTTCAAAACTCGAATAAAGACAACTAAGATGAAAATACTGTAAGATGAAAACCATTTATATTTTATAGTGAACCCCAAGTTCTCGAGAACCTTACTTCCTACAAAAGCAACTTATTACATTATATACTACCACAGGAGTACCTGGATTGCTATGTCCCGCACAATGCCAATGTCAATGCTCTATAATCAGCATGGTGTAAACTGACAGAGATCTAGATACCTCTGTATACAAAGAACGTAATTTTGTGCTTCACTATGTCTTTAAAAATTTATCAAGAATGCTTGTTATAAAATATTTTTTCTCAGATGTACAAATTTTATATATAATAGTGAATATATTAAACCAATTTCTCAGACATTTGTGCAGCGTGTTTACAATTCATTAATTTGTTTTTTTTACGGTCTATCAACTTTTTGCGGGATATTTTAAACCAGAAAATAAATTTTTTGGAGATAATGATTTACTGATAAATGTTTTACTAAAATTAATCTATCATTGGGAAGGGCAAAGAGGTGGATTCATAGCTTTCCCAAGGGTATTTACATGTAAGTGAATAAATAGTGAGTGCGAAATAATTCCTTCACCCACTCCCTTTATATTAGGAGGACTGAGGAAGGAGAAGGGAAGGAATTTGCAAGCTTATGTGAAATTTTATTTGAACCAATGAAAACTTTGCCTTCACAGAAATTAGCCAATCAGCTAAAAAGAAGAAAAGAAAGTAGTGAGCCTATGTGAAATTCTTGTTAATATAAAAATGAGAAAAATTAAATAAATAAGATTTTCCCTGACAAATACAATCTCCAACGGTTTAAGTGTAGCATCAATCGACATCTCCAGTTGCCTTGATCTATCCACTTCCCTTCTCCACATCCTTTCATTTTTCATTCCTATCTGCTCTCGCTCCGGATCTTCTGTGGCCCCCTTGCCTTGATCGACCTTCTCCACATCCTTTCATTTTTCATTCCTATCTGCTCTCGCTCCAGATCTTCTGTGGCTCCCTTGCCTTGATCGACCCACTGTCTTTCTCTTTCACCACATCCCCTCCCTTGCCACTCCTATCTGCTCTTCCTGCAACTCTTCTTTAACCCCTTGCGTGATAGTGGCCTCCGGCCTTGCTTGGGGTGATATGATTAAAAAAAAAAAGTGTCTGAAATCATGTGAAAGGTTCCGTTTCAGCTCCTCATGACCAGCATTGAAGTTCTCGCCAGTGTAAAATTACTTGCCAATTATATTATTGGCCTCTAACCAGCAAGTAGCACTTCAAAGAACTTTCTTTCAACAATCCATGAAAGCTAAGTGTTTTAAACTATTTCCATTCATCTACTTTTGAATGTATGCAAACCATAAATCACTTCGGTGAGCAACAAACTCTTACCTTTGTCTTAAACATTTTTGATCATTTCATCTGTTGTATGAACATTTCCTCTTTATGACAATACAGTAAAAGTACAGACTTTAAGAATGCTTATTCATTTTCTTGAAATGAGCTATTGACACTACTTCAAGCGTGTAAAATTGTAAATAAATTCCTTCTCTTATTTTGTTAAAATTACTTATGTTTCTGCATCATTATCATCATACATTAGCCTTCTTGGCATTGGTAAATCAACTGTTGTTTTAAAAAAGCCCCATGCCACTATAAATACAACAAATCAGACTGGAATTGGAAATCAATTTCAAATCCAAACCGTTAATAATTAGCCCAAACGCACATCCAAGCTTACAGCTCCTGGTATTCCCAAGCGGTCACCCATAAAACAAGTTGTTATTGTGATACAGCCAATTTTACACACAGAAAAAAAAAAAAGTTTCTCCACTTCTGCCCTATGGTACCTCCACAGATTCATGATACCTAAGGTTTACAATAAATTTATAAAAATCTTTCTTGAAGCTTATTTTAGTTTTAATTTCATGCTGACAGATTAAATTTAATACTTCCAATAAGCAAAATACTACTTTAAATTGATTGGAAGGAGTTTTTGTTTTGAAATTACTGAAATATTTGATTTTCGCCATTTTTAGACACCTCCCATCAGAGAGCTTGGCACTCTACTGAGGAAGAGGTATTGCCTGTGAAGACAGAGCCTGAGAGATTGGACTTTTAAATTGTTTATCCTGAGATTGGACTTTTAAATTGTTTATCCTGAGCTTGAAAACCAAGAAAGCAATTTCAACTTTCAATGTAAGAAGCAATAAGCATACTGGCTTTCTTTCCTTCATGTTGAAGACATTTTTTTTTCAGTCATACTTGTCTTGAGCTAAAAAAGCTTAAACAAAGATGGCTGGAAAAAAAAAAAAAAAAAAAGAAAGACAATTTGAATACATTTTATTTATTTTATTATATGTTGTAATTTTTGTTTATTATTATTCCTTTTTCTTCAAGTACAACTGAGTTTTTGCGGGGTGGGGTAATTATTTAAATAAAATCGACAATGAAAATAAGTTCAAAGTGGAAATTGTTGGTAAAACGAATAAAACTTTTTTAAATATTTACTTCAAAAATTGATGGAGAAATTTTTACTTTACAAAGAAAAAATGAAACATGCAAGAAGAAGAAAAAGTTAACTAATTTTATTTTAATGAGAGGAAGAAAAATAATGCTTTTTTTAATAAGATTTGGTGAAAAACAATTTTTAGTATACCTCATATTGCAATAGGTTTCAAATTTGTCTTTTTCTTTTTTTAGAAAAATTGTAATCATTTTTTAAAAAAAAAAAAAAACATTGTGATACTGTTTTTTCTTTTGCCTTAATTTTCTTCATTGAATAATTTTCATTACTAAAATTTTTTTTTGCAGATTTTTTATTACTTAAAATGAAACGTTTTTAAAATCTATTTTTTAAAATCACAACTTAAATTCGCAATATGAAACTAGGCAAAAAAAATAGATTTTTTTTTTTAACTATGTATTTAGATTCTTAAATACATATGTATTTGGAGAAAAGGAAGAAATTGCATTTATATTGAAAAGGAAAATGCCATGAAATGTTAAGACGGTGGCAATTGAGTCAGAAATATAACAAAAAAATATTAAATAAAAAAAAAAAAAAAAGGGATCAAGGGTTCAAAGTAAAGTTAAAAAAAAAAAAACAGTAAACGTTTTCATTGTCTAGGAGGCACGAAACTAAGTGGGTCAAAATCTGTTTTTCTCCCTGGACATAGGCAGAGGGAACAAGGTGTTTAAAAATTAATTGAATTGTCGACATTAAAACAGCCTTTGAAGTTTAACATGGCAGAAAATGACAATCAAAAAACAGTCTCCTCAAAGCATAAAGAATTCAAACTCCGATCTTTTTTTATACACAAGGGGAAAACAAAATTTTGCTTCATTTGCAATTTTTTTTTTTTTTTGTGATAAAAAATTAAAAAATTTTAAAAAATACAAGAAAAGAAAAACCACTCAAAAATTAAAATAAAGACAAAAATAACGACAGTTTGTATGTAAAAAGGGATTTTTGTGACACCTGCTTTAACTAGATGCTGCAAATAAAATAATAATTTTAGTGACAGACGTACCAGTGATTACCGGAGCACTAAGAGCGGTTCCAAAGAGGAAACAAGCCTAAGAAAAATATTACCAGAGGTGGAAAATCAGAGTAAGTGTCAGTCTTAATCATCGAGATGACAAGTATCACTTGAGAAAAAATACTGAGGAGAGTGCTGGCGTACAGGAGGAAACTTGTTGTCACTTGGTCTCCTGTGTAAGCCACCAACCAGTTACAACTGATGTGAACACTTAATAAGTAAATAATCATAATTTTTCTAAATAAAAATTTGAATTTCATAAAAACTGAAAAATAAATAAACAAAAAATGTATTTTCTTTTTATAATCTTTAAAAACTTTTAAGTCGAATTTACATGTGTGACAACAAAAGTACTTTTTAGTTTTTTTTACTAGTATTTTTTTCTTTTGGGAAAATTAACTTAAAAAAGACACACACACAATGTAAATAAAAGACTTACATAAAAAGAAAAAAAGATTTTGGTGCAAGTTCCTGGTTTTCACTTTTAACAAAAATACTGAATTATTCCAAAATAGTTTGAAATACTTTTTTTTTTCTCCAAGTAACAAGTAAACAAAACGCAATGTGTGTAACTGTAGTCCACTCCATAAAACGAAAGAATTGAACAATCTCTATGTTGCGAGCAATTCCAGTGACAAATTCTAGTGAAATCGAATATTGTTCAATTTGATTTCTTGATTAATAGAATTCTATCGGATGTTCTTAAGTTTAAAGATTTACTTATTGGCATATATTTCCCCGGTATCAGCTTAAGAAGTTTGAAATTATTAGCTCAAGCCTCAAGGACCATCCCCACTCCTGGCAGTACCTCTCTGTCATTACCCGGCTTCTGAGATGTCCCCACAAGAAGTGCCGAGGGGACTTTAGCAATTTTTCTACGATACTGCCGGTGTAACCCACTTTAAATCTTGACCTTGTGTCAGATTCGGTAGCGATATGGGCGAACTGAAAAATCCAAATATTTACTTTTCGGTCTTCGAGTGTGGTACCTGTCCTTCTTTCCTCTTAAAATTATGAGGAAAGCTTGGTCCCGAGGACTCCAACCCTGCAGCAGCACCTTCTTCATTGCAGTAAAAGAGGGGGTGTTAATAATGGAATACCGAGTCCAGCATGACAGTGGTTGCGGAGGCTGGGTACATTTTTTTTTTTTGGCAGTAAAAACGCGGATGGTTGCCAATTATTACCCTCATTCAGACACACACACACTTGTGCCACAGTCACACCCTACCACCCGTGAAGAGCTGGATAGATACTTTTCACTTTCAGGAAGTAAGAAACTAGAAAATAAGAGGTAAAGCAAATTTCTTTGTTTTTACAGGTACACGTGTCATTTTTTGACATTTGTTTTTTCTTTGTTAAAATTTTTTTCATTGTTAAAATTTAATTTTCTTAGAAATGGTAAATTATTTAAAAGGTTTTGAAATTGTGTGTAGGGGTAATTTTTGTTTTTGTTTTTTCAATTTATACGTGTACTAAAATGAGATTCAAGAAAGAACTGAAGAAAAATAATTAACAACGGAGTGGGGACAAATATCACCCCACCGGTATTCCTTCAGTTTAAAACACAGTTGCCTTTAGTAAATACTGTAATCTTAAACTGTTGAAGTCTAGAGTTAAATTAACCCTTCCTATCTGTATAAATTTTACCCCTTAACATAACCCTCTACCTCGAGTGGCACTCGGGCTTTTTACAAGGCGAACTTTAAAAAATAAAAATAAAAAAAAAAATAAAAATAAAAAAAAAATAAAAATAAAAAGTAAATTAAAAAAAAAAAATAAATAAATAAATAAAATAAGGACACATGGCACAGTGGATAAAGGCGTTAGTTAGATCCAGTGACAGGACCCAAAGCGTGCGAGTTCAATACCTGGTTAAGGCGGTAGAGAACTTGGAGAGGGGAATTAACAGGGGATAACTGATAACTGACATCCATTAGACATGGCACGTGGAACTAGAACAGTCTACCCCAGTTACTGAAATAAAGGGTTCAGTTCGACATGCCAACCACCCGAAGAAGGACGGAGCGTACAATGGCCGAAACATTGTAATAAATATGGCGACAAAGATGAGGACAATAGTCCGAATAATGTATTGTAAATAGTGTACATACCTCATCTCAAAAATATAGACAGATAAAAAGAAAATAATTATAATAAAGTAAAAATATACATACATACAGGTATTAATCCGTTGGTATAATAGGAGAATCCTATTAACACAACATAGAATTTGAAATATGTTAAAACTGACTCACAAAAGAGCGCTCAATGTTTATTTTCATTAAATAGAGCAAATTTTCTTTACAATTGGAATTAAGATAGCTGAATTTTAAAATTCGCAGGTGAAAATGGTCATTCACTAAATTTATCTTAATTCCAATTGTAAAGGAGTGTGTGTGTGTGTGTGTGTGTGTGTGTATGTATATATAAAGAAAAAGAAAGAATAGTAAGATATAAAATCTTTTTACACAATAGTGCTCAATGTAAATTCACAGAGCATTAATATTATAAATTAACTGATTTAAAATATGTTTTTTTTCGCTACACAGTGATAACCATGTTTCAAAATGGAAGCTAAAGCCTTTGAATTTAATTTTGTTATTAAATTAAAGACATTAGTTCCATTTCCTCGTATGAATGGATTTCTCAGTATCCTTGGAAACCCTCAATTAAGAATCTTTGCCGTGCCTTTAAAACCGTAAATTTAAAAAAATAAGTTACTCCAAAATTCGCTTGACGAGGAAATGGAACTAATGTCTTTAATTTATTAACAAAATTAAATTCAAAGGCTTTAGCTTCCATTTTTTAAACATGGTTATCACTGTGTAACGAATAAAAACATTTTAAATCAATTTATAATATATATATATATATACATATATATATATATATACACACACACACACAAAGTATAGTGCAAGGTTTTTTATGATTTTTTTTTTTACGCACGATGTAGTAAATGGTTAGAGCGGCTCGGAATAGGAGAGCCGAGTTTGAATATCTAGTAGAGTTCACTATATTCACTTACATGCTAATTCTTGTCCCCACCCCAGCTTTGGGGGTAAAATAGCAAGAAAGACGCTGCCGTGGGTGGCAACCAGTTGAGGAGAAGGAAACCGAATTTAAACCAGCTGCTGCCTTGTCAGTCCTGCCTCGTTGGGCAAAGGCCAGAAGAAGATAACTCCAAAAAACAAATCCACCTCTGAGAGGAGGGACGGGATAACCTCAATATCCCCGGTGCAAAACGAACCTTGATGATGTCACCATGAACCACAATTGTGAGATGGAGGGAAGTGGTGACAACAGTGGCGTAAAATGTGCTGAATAAAAATAAAATGAATTCATTTTTATGCAAAAAAATAGGGGTCACGGGTAATATTTTTGAAGAGGTTAAAAATCATGCATTTTTTTTTTTTTGTGATCTGCTCCACTATACACAGGTAATTATTTTCTGTGGGGTGTGAGAGGGGATCTAAAATTCATGCTCCAAAATTCAAGGGTAGCACTCTTATACATGAGTATTATATATATATACTAGCAGCATGGCTCGCCATTGCCCGTGCTCGATTCAAAAATTGTACAACTCATACAGCAAATGCTAACACTTGACTTAAAATATTTTTGCCCTTCCTTGCCTTTAAAGGAGTGCCCTTTGCCGTGCTGATGTTGCTACATGCCTTACTTCTTGCCTATCTCACACTGCAAATTTTTTTCTAAGCTCTATACTAAACATTAAATCTGTTACGAAAAAAGAACTAAACAAAATGAACACAAAACAATCAGCTTTAAAAAAGGACTCGTAACTGGAAAAACCGAATGAAAAAAAGAATGTTAACAAATACTTTTTCACACACAACCCAGTTCTGCGGAATCAGAATCAACGTTGAGTTTAAGCAAGCAAATGAGCCAATTGCAGTAAAGTGCCATGCAGATTTAAATTTTTCCCTTTTGTGACGAATGCAGCTATCGATTTTTTTTGCATGCTAGTTAACATTCATGTCAGTCAGCTGTTGGCTCTCAAACTGGCCAATAGAATCTTCCTGACTATTCGTAGCAGCCAGCTATAAGCTCTCACAATGGCCAGTAGAAAATGGCTGCAAACTACATGAAAACTGCCGTAGAAGCATGAAAAAAATCGATTATTTCCATGGGAGTTGGGAAATGCAAAATCAGTCTTGTCCTTCCTGTTAACTTGGAGCATGTGCATGTACATATATATATATATATATATGTGTGTGTGTGTGAGTATTGACCACTAATTATATATATATATATATATATATATATATATATATATATATATATATATATATTTCATTTAGTACCCTTAAATCATCAAATTACCTTTTTTACCTTTGTTTTTCGTTCAAATAAAAATATTCAATTTCTTTACAAAAAAAAAAAAAAAAAATCTATTTTTTCTTTTTCCAAGAAAACTGAACATTGTTGCCATCAAACTGAATGACATATTTGTCTATTTGCTTTTCATTTACAAAACCTGTTCCATAAAAGCTTAGGAACGGATTTCTTATCTACATCGGATTTTCTACATTTTTTTTTTTTTTTTTAAACAATTTGCAAAAAAAATATTTTTATAAAAACAACCTCATGCATATTTTTTATGAGGAAATCAATTGAAAAACTTTTTTCCCCAAATAAACGCTGAAAAAGTAAAAAAAAAAAAAGAAGTCCACTTCCATACACAGATTTTTAAAAAAAAAAAATAAATAAAATAAAGTGGGTATTTTTTTTTTTATTTACAAACATCTTCAACAGAAAAATTTAGTTAAAAAATAAAAATGAAAGAAATTTTTAAAAATTCTCAGTTAAGAAGACTACGAGTCATTGGTTGAACTGTTTCTGCAAAAGGGAACTATGTTCGAGAGAGAGAAAGAGAGAGAAAAGTAAGCTAAAAATAAAATGCTGTCAAAAGTTTTAAAATGGTGATGTTAATTAATTTACACATGCAAAAAAAAAAAAATCTGATGTATTTTCTTAAGAATAAAAAAAAGAAAATTAGGACAACAAAAAAAGATCGATTTAAAAATGAATGATTCTTGCTTTAAATAACGGCTATTGTCGAGTTTAGCGTCCGAAACAATTTTCCAAAAACAAATACAGAATTACCTCCCCTATATTGTTTTCCTCGCCTCATATTATGAGCATAGCGAGACTGTGGGCAAACCGAAGTGCAAGATCAAAAAGAGGAGGAAATAAATTCTACTAATAATTTATATTTTATTTAATACAATTTTTTTTCGATTCATTGCTGAATCAAGATTTTTTTTCAATTTCAAAGGAGGCAGAAACAACTTTTGTATTGTTTTTTACAAGTCTTTTTATTTCATTATTGTTGGGGTGGGGGAATGTGCTCAGAATATGGGGCTAGGTAAAATCTAAACGGGGGCGAAACTAATTCAGTATCTAGTATTCAAAAATCTTTATTTAGGATACTAAACTTGACAATAGTCAACAAATCTAATTCTAATATCACTTTTTAAAGAATAAATTTGACAATGAAATTTATTACACGCGCACACTAAACAAAATTAAATGATAAAAAAATAAAAATGTATATAGAGACACAGGTCAACACTCAGTGGCGACAGTCAGCTTCACCCAAAGCATGAAATTGAAGCTTATTTTTACACACACTATTTAAGTTTAAACTTTTAAGTTAAAAGTAAAAAAAAGTTTTTTTAAAAGCTTTTAAAAATGAATAAAACTAATTATGATCATAAAAAATAGAGCATTTTTATGATCGTATAAAAATACGATAGTTAATCGATTTTCCGAGGGCCCCCATTCTTCTAGCCTTATGCCACGTAAGCTACGTGGTGTAGTAATCGTTTGCCAGCTTGTCTCGCTCTAAAACCAATTACAACAGAGTTAGTGAGTGCGATCCTTACTGAGTGCTCCATATTGGCGATCTTGCGCCGCACCTAAGCTGAACAATTATAAAATATTTTAAATTATGAAAACATTTTAAAATTTCCCCCACGGCAAAATAAATCACTTGCAAAGATCGGGAAAGATTTCTTAGTTTTTAAATTAGTTTTTTTATCTCTACCTATAAAAAGAAAAAGAAAAACAGAAAAAAATCAAAAAAAAGATAAGAAACTGAAGCAAAAAAAAAAAAAATTTTAAAATAAATGCATAAAAAAAGATTTTGAATTTTCTTCCTATCCTGACCAAGATTAACTCTGAAAAATCGAGTTTAGTTTACGAATTTACGGAAGAAATAAAGATTATGTTATCAGTGTTACTGTTAGTGTTATTGTAATGTAAACTAACTAATTTTATTTAAACTTAAGATAGCATGGTTGTTGCTTGACACAAACATACCAGTCATACCACCCTTAAAAATAAAATATAATAGTATTATCATAATTTTTATAATAAACTTGATCTGTTGACCTTTTTAAAGTTAAAAATAGAAAACGAACCCGAATAATTATTATTTTATTTTTAAGGATCACAAGGCCATAAATATGGGTGCAACCTGCGAGGATCGAACTCGCTACTCAGTTGTGACCAGTTTGTATAGTAATTTAATTACACATAGAAAATGTGACAAAAATTAATAGAACGGTGACGAATAATTACGTAAAGTTTTTTGTTTTTTTTACGACAGATAGGGGGGGGCTACTTAAAATTCAATCATTCTTTGAATTTAAAAATTAGTTATTTTTTATTGCTTTTAAAAACAATAAAAATATCTTTTAGTCATAAAAAAATAAAATAAAATGCAATATATTTTTCCTAAAAGTAAATATTAATCACTGAAAAATGAATGGATATCCATATCAGTTTTGGTTTGGGGGAGTTGTTTTTTTCTAGTCATTGGAAATTGATTACGTCATTTTTGTTTTGATTTTTAGACAATTTAAGAAAATTAACAAGGAATGTGAAACAATGGTTAAAAAAATGTTTTTCGCAAAAGCTAAAAAACTAGTAAAAAAAGAAAAAACTACCCTTTTTTCATACTAAGAATTTTCTTTTTAAAATTTAATTTAGGGAGTTTTTTTGTTTTTTTTAATTTGTCATTTGTTTTTCTTTGAAATCTTGTTGGCGCAATCATGTCTTCTGAGTAATATTTAGCCCCCCCCCCCAAGGGTTACATGTGGCACAACAAAAACAAAAAGGAATAAGAAACCAACGCAAAAAAGGTATTTTTTATGTAAGTTAGTTTTGTAGCGATTTATTTACCAAGAAGCATGTAAAAAAATGTATTGTAGTTTTTTTTAGTTAGTATACTAAGTAGCGATTTGCCAAGCATAGCTTTTTTTAGTTAAAAATTAAAAATGAAATGTGGCACAAGGCCGTAAGAATTGGGCACTTGCGAGGCTGGAACTAACTAGTCAGTCACAATTATTAATCTACTTAAGAGTCAGAGAAACAAGTTTGCTAACCACACACACACATTATGCAAAAATTCAGATAAAAGTAAAACTTTAAAGACAATAAAAGTTGGAAAACATCTTTATATGCCGACGTATTTCGGTCGTTGTGAAACTTTTTCAAGGCAAGTGTAATAAATACAGATTGCCAAATAAAATATTCACAATTATGGTGAAGAAGCTCCTCACCTCAAGGAACGAAACAAGTTGTTGGCATAAGTTTCATATCTTGTTTTCTTTCTTTTAGTTTTGTTATATAATTATGCCTGTTCCTTATTACTAATTTATTTTAATTTTTATCTGTTATCACAATATCTTCATTATTCTTTCAATTCCTCAAGTTAAACTTGAAAAACTAAAAAGAAGTGATATTGATGTCAAATGTGGAAAGGAAATCTCGCGCGCTCGTGGACACACATTTTCATTTTATTATAGATAATTTATTATTTATTATAATGCGCACAGAAAATTGCGTATCTATATTATAAACCGGTTGTTAAGACGATATAGAAGACAACTTATTGTTACACAATGAAGAAGAAGGGATAATTTTCTTCTATAAGAAAACTAAGTAGTCGTAGTAGTCGTACAAACACAGCAGCAGTTGGCGTTAGCCTGAAAAGGCAAAGTGGTTTTTTCATTAAACCCCCTCTTTTGAGGTTTACAATTTCTGCTGACTAAAAAACCTTGCAAAAAGCAATGAAAAAAAAAAAATAGTCCTAGTGTTATCATAAAAACCTACAACAGAAACAAAAAAAAATTATTAGTGTCTTGTTTTTAGTTTAAGATACCATTATTTTCCAGAGTTTTTAACCTCAGAAAGAAAGAAGGTAGTAAAAAACTAAAGGAATTTCTTCTTTTGACACTTGACTAGAAAAGAAAAATAATGGATATTGGTTTTTAAAGTTTAAAAAAAAAAATATGTGAATTCTATAACCGTTCTCAAATTTTTGATAATAAAAGAAAGATTTTTCAAAAACTTTTTTTTTTAATTCTTTAAATATTTTACGGGGGAGGCCCTTTTTTTTCTGATCTACAGATGGTCGTTCAGATTTGAATTGACACTCGTCAAACTCGAAACAATTTCATATTTTATTTCTTCAGGGTACTCGTTTTTCTCGGCTTCATATTCCAAACACGCATTTAATGTAAACTTTCAAAGCATTTAAAAAATTATAATGAAAATTATTAAATGAAGACAATTTACATGGATTTTGGCGGTGAAGGGTACAGTACAAAAAAAGTCAAAAACCCTAGGAGGTGTTGTTGCGGCTCACTGAAGCAAATTACTTTGTTTATAATAAAAATGTCAAGAAAAATAGTAGACATCCTTGTTAAAAGTTTTTTCTTTTCTATACAATCTCAAATAACAAAAAAGATTTTTTAATGTCCTTTTATTTTATTTTTTCCCCTCTGTCCCTCTCCAAATATGAAGTAGGGTCAAAAATTAGTATTCAGGTTGTCAGACTGATAAGCGGTTGCGAGTTGATGTCTACAATTGTAGCCAGTCATTCCAATTGTGTACCCGACAAAGAACAAAAAAATAAAAAGTCATACTTTTTGGTCATCGGTAAAGAAGACAGTGATAAAAAAAGTTTTTAAAATAAATATATTTCTTTTTTTTTAAGCTGTTATCTTTCTAAAAGTCTCAATCAAGAATTTCTCATGGAAAAAAAGAAAAAAAACTTGCTACGTTTTTACTTTTTAGTATTTTAGTTTTTTTTTTTGTTACAAACAAAAAAAAAGTTTTTTTTTTTAAAAAAACACGTAACTTTTGTTTTTGATGATCTAATTTGCTACCACCTGACGAAGACAAAAAAATGTTACACATTATTTATTATTACTGTATTACACATTTTTTTTATCATCATGTGGGGTAATCTGGATACCCCACCCGACATAATGTCATTTGGAAATTGCCCGGTCCGTTTGGCTATTGCTGCAGACCTCAGGATATACCTACTGTTAAGTTAGCATACTCTGATCGTGCAATATGAGGGAGATACTGTCCGTCCGATATACAGATTCCTGAACAATCAATTATTTTGCTTGGGTTTCTCTTGCCATAGGCAACCCAGCCCTCAAAAGAAAACAACCCTTATTCCTTACCTTACAGAAAAAAAAAAATGAGCTAAATATTTTTTATATACTTCATATTGTGAAATTTCTAATTAATTAGAAATGTTCGATGATAAGATCGATTTCAAGTAGACGATGAAAATTTAAGAAAATGTAGATTAAAAAAAGTAAAAGCAAAAGGAAAGATATTTCATTGTGGGGTTACGATTATTAATGATTTTTACTCTAATCTTGGGGGGGGGGGCTTGTTGTTTTTAGAAGATTACTACTGTTAGTGTTGAGTAGCATCCAATAAAGATCGAATACCGAGTATTCGATCTTTATTGGGTGCCTCCCCACAACGTGCGGCTGTAGTAATTGTAACAACAAACTAATTCTTAATCGGCTTTTTATAGTACAAGGCTAAATGAAGGAAAGATGATTTGTATTATTGCGCCTATCTTCAAAGTTGGAGAGTCCTGCTTTGAAAATCAGTATTATTGGGAATTCTGGCTTTCACCCGAGCTCGAACATCGACTTCTTTGACTGGAGCAATGAAAAATAATAACTACATTTCTTTTTTCTTTTTGCCTTCTTATGACTTAAAGAAAAAAAATCAATTCCTTATTTATTTAAAACTTACGGTGGCAATTAATTTTATTACAAGAAGAGGAAATCTGGAAAATAATTACAGGCTTCAGTGTAGCGGAAATTTTTAGAATGGCGGAAAATACAAATATTTTTTAATAAATCAGCAAAAAGTCGAAAAATGTTTCAATAAAAAGAAAATGACAAAAGTTGAAAATAAATTGATGAAATTCTACTGTTCACAAACTGACTTCTTTGTTATTTTTATTATTCCACATTCACATATTTCTTTGGGTTTTGGGGGGTTTTTTTTAACGTTTCGGCCGATCATTCAGCCTTCTTCCTAAGGTTTTTTTTTTTATTCTGTCAGGAATACAAATATACCGTAAAATGTGTGGAACAACGAAAATATTTCAATGCATAATTTTAGAAAACTTTTTTTTAACTTTCTACAGAAGTTATTTTTTTTAATATTTCAAATATTCTTTTTATTTTGGTAAAACCACTAAAATTTTTGTAGGAAGTGCACATCAAAATAGTTAACGCCTTTCTTTTACTGTCAGTAAACTTAAAAAATATCGCATTTTTACATATGATTTTTATTTAGTTTTTAAAGGAAGACAAGCCTTGTTAACTTGATAATTTTAAATTTAAATCTGTTATTTAAAATAACGGGAGAAAAATAACTTTGTTTTAAGTTAACTTTTGTTGTTGTTTTGTTTTTTTCTTGCAATTGTTAAAAATTTCAAAACTAATAACTTCGATAATAAAAATAATATAATAATAAAAAAAGAAAAAGAAGTAGAATTTAAAAATCGATATTTAGGAAATAGGATAATTAATTTATTGAAAATAAGTATGCTATTGTTAACTTTAAAAAAGGTATTAATTATTTTATTATTTTTATTAAAATAAAATAAAAATCAAATTTAAAATCGTCAAGAATCAAGTTTATTTTGTTTTGTTTTTTTTTCCTGGGGTTGGGATTTTTTTTTCTTGGATTATAAAACTAAAAAAGAAACTTTAACCTGGAAAATCTATTTTTTTAAGATAATTTTTTTTTCTATTTTTTATAAAGATATCTCTTTTACAGTTTACTTACATTTTTTTTTGCCAAGTTTGGTACAAGGCTATTACCATTTTTTTTGTCTTTTTTTAATTAAAAAAAAAAAAAAACTTCGTAAAAAATAAAAAAAATTATCGAATTTATTCAATACAGTGTACTGTAGTAAATGATTTTTTTGTCATTCGTTGTTTTGTTTAGTTTACCTTACACAATAGCTCACAGCTAAAAAGGTTTTTCTCTTAATATTTACAATTAAAAACCAAGTTTTACTGTTTTAAAATAAATCCATTAGCTTCAAAAATTAAATTGAAAATAATTAAAATATCTTTAAAAGAAAAGGGGCGGCGAGGGGAAAAAAGCGTGTGTGCAAATAATTATGTTCGTTTCTCTAGCTTTTTCTTTCTATCAACATCATATTATTTCTTTTCGTTTGTTACTTACAGAATTCTGCAATATAATTGGTGACCACATAATTTTCCTCGCACCAGTCGATAGTGGAAGTAATTTTTCCCCAGTAGCCATCAGCTGTCACCGTAACATGCGGAGGAGCCATGCCAATAACAGCACGCGAACCATTCAACTACATCTATGGATATTGGGCCTCTTGGAAGCAGGAAGAGGAGGTACAGCCAAGTGGGAGAAGTGCGAGCTATACGCGACATCAGAGTGGGAGGAGCAAAGGAGGAGTGAGTAGAAAAGCTAATAGACGCAAGCAGAGAGGGAGTGAAAAAAACGACCAAATCATGAAACAAAATTATAAAGTCAGTTGGGGGAGGGAAAATCAGACTCAAAATGGGTGGAAAAATAAATTATAAACAAAATAAAATCCAAACAAAAAAGAAAGAAAAATAGCAGTTGGAATTGAACTATTTTTAAAAATCAGCTGACATGTTGCATATGTTATATTAATGATCATATATTTTATAATGGCTAAAAAAGTTGTTTTGTCTTTCATTTAAATGGTATAAAGTAAAATAACAGAATTAATATTTTAATTTTAATTAATTCCTTTGTATAACTTTACAAAATGTATCTGATAAATTCACAGAATTAATTAATTAATTAAGATATTAATTTACTAAATTATTTAACCCATCCAATTTTTTGTAATTTCATAGTCACAATTAAAATAGTAAAAAAAATTCAAATAATTATGGTCAAATTTAAAACTACTATGTATTTAAATTTTTTTCACAATTCTTGACAAAATTCAAAGAAAGGTCTGTAATGTAATCGATTCTGACCTGGCATCTCGACTTCATTCACCTTCTCACCAACATGACATAACTTACCCCTGTCTTTTCTACAAATATATTCATAGCAATTGTTCCAATGAGCTTTCTTCTTTGGTACCTCAACTGCATGAAATTAAGTATGTTACTAGATCGGTAACTAGGTCTCATTGCTTTATTGTTTAACTAGCTAGATGTAACAATATGTTCTATTCTAAAAGTTTCTTTTCTCACACTTCTTGTCTGTGGAGTTCCCTTCTGATTTCTTGCTTCTCCACCACCTACAACCTTCAAAAATTTAAATGCAATTCCAATCACTGTCTTCTGTCTTTCTGAACCCTGTTCTTTTATTGTCCATTCTCCTCACTTCCCTTCACTAAAGTCTTCTCATTCTCTTTCACTCACAGTAACCATTTGTGTCATAGTAGCATTACCACCTTGGGGTGTAATGATTAAAAAATTTTTGGTGTTTAAAGATGGATGTAGCTGGATTTTTTTTTTAAGTAATTTGCTTTCATCTTAAACTGTCTAATTATTTGACACAGCCGTAGAAGTGGATATGTGTCTGATACAGGAAAAGTTCATACACTTTAATAAATGTCATTTTATCCAAAGTTTACAGGAGATAATGAAGTAGAAGTGATATTGACTTAAAGAAGATGTACTTTCAGTTGCTGGTGAGTCTTTTGATCTCTAGCCACTTCCTTTCCTTCCCTTTTGAGGAAAGGGAGTTGGCATGGATTTGTATAGAGGAGCTGGGACTTTTCAGTTGGCTGACACTCGCAAAATCTTGTGTTTATCTACTTATGAAATAAATACAAATTTGAAGCTTTTTGAATTTATTGAAACCAACAATGATGGGTCAAAAAATCTCTTAAACTGATTTCTGCTATATTGATAAATGTCTAATCTTATTTTAGATTTCATCATTATCATCATTTCTTCTTGTAGTCATCCATCTCTATCCCTCTCTCTCTCTCTCTCTCTCTCTCTCTCTATATATATATATATATATATATATATATATATATATATATATATATATATATAAATTTATATATATATATATACATATATATATATATATATAAATTTATATATATATATATACATATATATATATATATATATAAATTTATATATATATATATACATATATATATATATATATATAAATTTATATATATATATATACATATATATATATATATATATAAATTTATATATATATATATACATATATATATATATATATATAAATTTATATATATATATATACATATATATATATATATATATATATATATATATATATATATATATATTGAATAAGAAAGATACATTTTTCATTGGTTGAAATAAGCCTGCATTGAGCTCTTTTTGTGGATCAGTTTAAATATTTTATATTACTAGGATCCTTGTGGATTACATACCAACGGATTTATTATCTTTACTATATATATATATATATAATATTCCATGTTTGAGCCTTTTATATTATATATATATATATATATATATATATATATATATATATATATATATATATATATAATATAAAAGGCTCAAACATGGAATATTAGGGTTTGAGCCTTTTATATTATATTCTTACTCTGTCCTGGACATTGAGTTCTACCTGGAATCTATCCTCTTGGGAATTTATGTGTATATATAAATATATATATATATATATATATATATATATATATATATATATATATGAATGCCACTAATAGGTACACTCACATACATACATGCACGTTCACGCATTGCAGCTAGCATGAAACTGAGGGTCCCAAACTCACATCATTCTGAATATATATATATATATATATATATATCTATATATATCTATATATATATATAATATATATATATCTCTATATATCTCTATATATATATATATATATATATATATATATATTTGTATGTATATTAAATCAGAGTTTGCAGTACAATGGTTCAGTGCCCCTGCTATTTATCTTGATCTACTTGATAAAATCGAAAGCAGAATCAGCAATATTATCAGTCTTGATCTGGCAGCTTGTCTTCAGTCACTTTCCCACAGCTGTAAGGTTGCCTCTCTCTGCCTTTATCTATAAATACTTTCATGGTAATTTTTCAGATGACTTTTTTACTATGGTACCTAGACCTTTTGAATTTAAGCGCAGACTAGACTGGTGACAAGGTCTCACCAATTTACAGTTGAGCCGGCTAGATGTAGCCATAAATTCTATGCTAACAATTTATTTTCTCACACTTCTCACTTGTTGAACTTTCTTCTGGCTCCAGGCTTTCCAACCAACTCTAATCTGCAAAAATTTAAATGCAATGTCAATCACTATCTACTGTCCTTCTGATTACTCTTTCCTTTTTCTACTCATTATTAATGTTTCGGTTCCTAATTCCTCCACACCCTGAAACACTTTGTGTCTTAGTGGCTTTACTGCCTTGTATGAGGTGATACCAATTAAAATAAAAATCTACCTATCAGAGTCTCTGATTCAATAATTATTGCCCTAGATAACTATCAAGCACTTTATAGGCAAAAATTCTGTTCACCTTGAAATATGTTGAATTATAAAATTTTACATATAGAGGTAACATTATTATTTTATTTTTATTTTTATATTACAATGACGAATATAGTGTATCAAGTTCACTGCCCAGTACAAGACTGTGTTTCTTGTCATAAATCAATTACCTATATTGGATATACTACCATCTCCTTCAGTAGAAGGCTCACATGTCACTTATCAGATCAAAGTGCCATAAAAAAGATCTGGCCACCCACAATTTTCAAGATACCTTAGGGAAAATTCTGGTCAAAAACACAAAAATTCTGTATAAATCAAATGACCAGAAACATCTCATTCCTACTATCAACCTCACCTTATACAATAGTGATAATGGGGTAGTGAAAGTTTTTTAAAAACAATAGAAAGGCCCTCACTTGAATTCAAGCCACGCATGACATGCAAAGCTTGGAATAAACATTCCTACTAGTAGCCAAAACAACACAAAAACACATCTTATGCAGTTCAAAACTGAAGAGAAATTAACAACACTTAAAAACAAACCCCCTTGAAAATGGCTAAAAGTAGCTGAAGGTGCTTGGAACAATGGACAATAATGGATAATTTTTTAACTTCCTCACTCCCATCAAATTGAAAAATGTAAGAATGCTGGAAAAACTAAATAAAAAAAATTAATTAAATTTTCCTTGTGTATCATATTCAATGAAACATGTTTAAAAGAAAGGTTACTACCCAATATATATATATATATATATATATATATATATATATATATATATATATATATATATATATATATATATACTAGCTTAAAAGTCACCCCAACAGGCAGCAGTTAAGCTAGCTCCTTCGCATTCATCACAATAGGTAGTGAGGGGTAGGCGCGATAGGCACACGGAAGAACTCAAAATAGATTGCTACATTTAAGTAATCTATTAATATTTAAGCTTACCATTGAAACGTTCAATGAAGGAGATGAGGTATTGAGAGTTACGTCCCTTTAATTGAAAAGTGTGACACACTGACATTAGCATTTATTATATAGATATTATTATTATTATTATTATTATTATTATTATTATTATTATTATAGTTCTACTTGTTCCTCACTGTGTTAGCATGACCATTATGCCCTGCCAAAACCTCTATAATGAGCTATACTGTTTAGATCCCTTGGAAAGACAGAAAAGACATATCAGAGGCCTTACCTGGTTTCAGTGAGAAAATGAAAGAAACAAAGAAACAGAGAAGTGAAGATAGAAGTGTTTAAAGGCCGTTTCCATAAAATGGAAAAAGTTGTCAGTTTTAAATCTTTTCATTTGTACCCCCTTACTTCTTAAATAATGACCAGCATTTATATTTATAATGTTATTGCAATATTGTGTTAAATTTTTTAAACTCAACTATTTAACACCATGAAAGTGGTTTGGTTTTTGGTTTGGTTTTTGGTTTGGTTTTTGTTTTACGGCATATCAACCTCAATGGGTTATTTAATGCTGACAATTTTTATTGCTGGTAATGTTTTTCTTCAAAAATCTATTTCTGGGAATATTTTTCCTTGAAGAAATCTATAGCTGGTCATATTTTTTTCAAAGAATATATAACTGTTTGTATTGCTGGTAGTTTTTTTTAAGTATTGCTGATAATAATTATTCCATCAAAAATTATTGCTGGTAATAATTTTTTTTTATTACAAAGTATTTCTGGTATTAAAACCTATTTTTACACATGTTTGGGTGTTAACTATTTGCCCATAGCTGGGACCCTAACAGGTGCTACCACCCCGGGTCAGGGTGGACCTAGGAACACCAGCAATTAAGAGGTGGTTCCACACTCCTCAAAACCTCCTGATCAGAGGCCTTGCTGCTGGACGTAGTTTATCGTCATACCAAGGATGACATGAAAGTGGAATTTCAGTGGGAAAAAATCCCTCCAATTTAATTTTTTGTTTCTTACTGATAATGGATACGAGCATGTCTGAAAATTTTGATCTGTCACATCCTTTCTCATCCTTCTTCCATTCAGTGAAAAGGTTGACGAATATACAAAGAATATTATTAGTCTTATTATCAATTTTATTATTGTTGTTTTTTTTTATATTTTGAATTTCTTTCATTGGCCTGCGATTTATAAATTTGTCATTTAGCTAATTGATGTTACCTTCCACATCCAGAATCTAGAGTTTCGTAGATGGACCCTCCAGCAGTCACTCCATCCACTTGTCAGTGGATATCAGCAATTGACTGTTTATTTATCTCGTTTTCCTTTTATGTATGAACATTTCAGTGATGCAAGGGTGATTTTTCCCTTTATACATATATATATATATATATATATATATATATATATATATATATATATATTCCCTTTATATATATATATATTCCCTTTATATATATATATATATTTCCTTTATATATATATATATTCCCTTTATATATATATATATATATATATTCCCTTTATATATATATATATATATATATATATATATATCCTTTATATATATATATATATATATATCCTTTATATATATATATATATATTTCCTTTATGTATATATATATATATTTCCTTTATATATATATATATATTTCCTTTATATATATATATATATATTTCCTTTATATATATATATATATTTCCTTTATATATATATATATATTTCCTTTATATATATATATATATATATATATATATATTTCCTTTATATATATATATTTCCTTTATATAAATATATATATATATATATATATATATTTCCTTTATATATATATATATTTCCTTTATATATATATATATATATTTCCTTTATATATATATATATATATATATATATATATATTTCCTTTATATATATACATATATATATATTTCCTTTATATATATACATATATATATATTTCCTTTGTATATATATATATATATATATATATATATATATATTTCCTTTATATATATACATATATATATATTTCCTTTGTATATATATATATATATATATATATATATATATATATTTCCTTTATATATATATATATATATATATATATATTTCCTTTATAGATATAGATATATATATTTCCTTTGTATATATATATATATATATATATATATATATATATATATATATATATATATATATATTCCTTTGTATATATATATATATATATATATATATATATATATTTCCTTTGTATATATATATATATATATATATATATATATATATATATATATATATTTCCTTTGTATATATATATATATATATATTTCCTTGATATATATATATATATATATTTCCTTTATATATATATATATATATATAGATATTTCCTTTATATATATATATATATATATATATTTCCTTTATATATATATATATATATATATGTATATATATATTAATGAATATACATATTATCCTTCAATTTTTTAAAATTATTTAATTGAAGGGAGATTACTTGTTCTTATTAAAACGTGAATATATATTTAATAGTAATAAATTGAAAATAGACCATAATTAGCATTAAAAATAACAATTAAAAAAATAAAAAAGAATAACAATTAATTTAAAAAATTAATAAATTAAAATTAAAAATTAAAATAAAATAAAAATAAAATAAGAAATAATGAAAATAAATATAAAAATAAAAATTATTTTGCTGAAAATGCGAGATAAAATAATCAGGATAAATCGAACAGAAGAAATCTCATACAAAAAGAACAAAACACCTTCATGAATATATATATATATATATATATATATATATATATATATATATATATATATATATATATATATATTAATAAATATACATATTATCCTAAACCATTGGCCCAGCTCTGAATTTCATGCACAACACAATCTTCCGGTGCTGAATATGAAGTGACCATTACACAGTTTTGAATTATAATAAAGTAGCATTTTTGGTGTATTTGCATACTCTTTTAAAGATGTTCTTCCTGATTTTATTGATATTATTTTTGCTGGAGTTCAGTAATTGGTATTGGGGGTTGTTTAGAAAATTTGCCTTATGATGTATAAATGTGATAAAAGCTTGTAACTTGTGGAATTTATGGATCCTCTCATCAATTTCAAGTTCCCCGCCTATTTCCTTGGTTTCACTATTGATGCTGTT
Source organism: Acanthosepion esculentum (assembly GCA_964036315.1). Taxonomy (NCBI): domain Eukaryota; kingdom Metazoa; phylum Mollusca; class Cephalopoda; order Sepiida; family Sepiidae; genus Acanthosepion; species Acanthosepion esculentum. The sequence goes on along the minus strand of OZ038500.1, from coordinate 12,488,134 downwards.
TTCCCAGTTGTTGGCTGCTTTTTTGTAAAACTTTATGGTACATATCCACATCGACTTTATAATACTTCCCCATCTTATCTGCTTTCAGGATTGTTTTGTCAGATTTTTTGATCAGAGAAATGACCTTCAGCATTTTTTTCCTGTAGATCATTCATAATAGATTTAATTTTGCCAATTACAGATCCTTTTTGAAATCCAATAATAGGTCATCACATGGAGGTGTTTTTTGAGATTTAAATATTTAATAATATATACTTAATAGGGGCTCTCTGTCTGTGCACAATTTTATTAACACCAGCGCTATATGTGTGATGATATATTATAATCATATACATATATATATATATATATATATATATATATATATATATTTATGAAGGGAAGAGGTTATAGTAGTTCCAACAAGAGAAAAGTGTGTATATTAAAAAGAAGAGAGAACCCGCAAACATTTTTGGTTGTAATGTGGATTTTTTAAAAAAATATTTTGCTTTTTTTAAAAAAATCCACATTACAACCAAAAACGTTTGCGTTTTCTCTCTTCTTTTTAAGAATATGGTGGACTCTCCTGTCATATTCAACATATGAGGGTCAAGCAACTCAGTTCCTAGGAACCAACAGCCAGACACCAGCACATATGACTTGATTATAGTGATGAAGGCTTTGTGCAGAACCAACCACAATTTTTGAAGGCTCGAATACAGAGACCTGGTGCACTACATGCCACAAGGTCCCCAAACAACCCTCCTCAGGTTTTGAATACAGAGTTGTCCTTCTCCTAGACCAGTTGCCATCCAAGGCTATAGAACCCAGTCTGTTGGCTCAGATTGAGGAAATATATATATATATATATATATATATATATATATATATATATATATATATAATTAAGTAATTCATTGAGTCTGAAAGAAACCTGAACAGAATGCAGAAAGCAAACACCATACCAACTGTTCAATGGGCAGTTGATTGCTACCTCTTCATCACCGAGGCCTGCTGAACAGTTGGTATGGCGTTTGCTTGATAACCTAACTGCCCGGGTTTCAATTCTCGGTAGTGGATGCGCACTGCTGATGAGTCCCAAATATAGGACGAAACGGCCGTCCAGTGCTTTCTGCATTCTGTTGAGGTTTCTTTCAGACTCAATGAATTACTTAATTATAATTATCAAATCCTCCTAACAATTTCTATCATGTATATATATATATATATATATATATATATATATATATATATATATATAATAAAAGGACTTAAACACTAATATTCCATGGTCATAATTTATTCCATTGGAATCGCAAAAACAATCCAATTCATCAGACCTACAGATACAAAAAAATTTTTTTTTTTTTTTTTTTTTTTGAATCTGTAGGTCTGATGAATTGGATAGGTTTTGCGATTCCAATGGAATAAATTATGACCATGGAATATTAGTGTTTAAGTCCTTTTATTATATCCTTACTCTGTCCTGGACATCGAGTTCTACCTGGATCATAACCTCTTGGAATTATTTTTATACATATATGTATGTGTATATATAATTGCATATGTATGTGTATATTCACCACTAATATTGTCTATATATATATATATATATATATATATATATATATATATATATATATATATATATATATATATATATATATATATATATATATATATATATATATCACCATCCTTTTAACAAATCTAATACAAACAATATATACATAAAAACAGACCCAGATTAATACAATACCACCCCACTACACTTTTATAAACTTCTAATTAATACTTTTTTAAACTTTTAATATCAGATTATTATTTTAATTATTACAATTCCTACCAGATTTATATTTTTTATTTTTGTCATTAATGCCAGATTTTTAATTTAATTTTTATATTTGATACCAAATTTTTATCATCATTTTTATAATTAATCCTAGACTTTTTGCCATCATTAATGTGTAAACATATCTAAATATATCATCATGCATCCACTTTAATATAGTTTTTTATTAAGCTTTTATTACTAAAATTCTTGACTAATGATTTTTACTTTTTCATCTGAATTTTTAAATGAGGTCATAATCCTACACTAATTTACTTGAACTGGTGTTTCTTTTTTTGGTTTTTGCCCATGGCATTCTCTGGCCTTCCTCAGGTGACTGTCATAGTTGATAACCTCCCAGGAATTTCAAGCTAAAGGAATGTATGGTGGGGGGCATGTAATGAATAGTGGCTCAGATTGAGTAAATAGAGATGTTTAAATTTCAGTTAGGTTTGTTACATTGACTTATATATAAATATCCTTGGGAGAAGTATAAATTAATCTCCACCCTCCTGTAATAGTAACAGGGCTGGTGCATACTACCACCAGCACCCCCACCAGGGGGTAACCTGCTTAGGGGCAGTGCTTTGTGACCCTTGCTATCTTAGCATTTGCTTTTTGCTACCTACATTTATATATATGTTACAAATTAAACTAAGCACAACTGACTATTAAGGGATGTAACATTTTTGCAGATTTTTACATCATTCTGAGGTCTTTTTTTCATCCAAATTCGTGAATTTGTTTTAATCATGCTAAATCTAAAAAAAAAACGCTAGATAAACTTCACTATTTGTTATCCATAATGTTGAATATGTCAAATTTATTTAACTTTTTAAAAAGAAAAATCTCAAGTTGATGTTAAAAATTGCCGCAAAACATTGTCCATTTATTTAAGATGGAATGATCTATGACATGTCTCTAATTTGTATTTAGATACATTTTCAATTTTTCTACTTGAGTTGTTCACCTATATTTCATATGATCCATTATTGTACATCATTAGGTTACCATAAAATTTGTATTTCATATTAATCCTACATTATGAAAATTTAGACGTAGCTGAGTCGGGGCCCTGTATCACAGATTCGGTGGTTGGGGCACAAGACTCTTGTACTGTCCCTGAATAATAGATCTCATTGCACCTTCTCAGGCTAACATTTTCTACTAACATGAAGTGGAAAGATTATATTGACTCAACTGCTAAGTCTGCAGCTAAAAAAGTTGGTTTACTGTGTTGTGCTAAACAATTTCTCTCTCCAGAATCTATCGTATATATTCATAAGTCTACCATTCGTTCTTGCTTTGAATATTGTTACTGTACTGATAAATCATCAGTTACCTCCCTTTAAGATATAGGAGATATAAAAAGTACCCTGTAAGAGTGTTAGTAGATGAGTAGTCAGAATAAAGTGCAATAAAGATTTGGTATAAGTTTATTCATTGGTTCTGTTTTTACTACAGTTACCACATATGGTCTGGGGCTCCTAATATATATTGAAAGATTCTTGATAAAATCCAAAGAAGAATATGCAATATTACTGGTTCTGACCTGGCATGTCAGATTAAGTCACTTTCCCACAACCATAATGTAGCTTCCCTGTGCCTTTATTATAAATATTTTCATGGTAATTGTTCTAGTGAGATTTCCTCTTTAGTACCTAGACTTTATGAATTTAAGAACACTACTAGATTGGCAGCAAGATCTCATCATTTTACAGTTGAAATGGCTAGATGTAACCATAAGTTCTAGTTTTTTATATCATATTTCTTGCTTGTGGAGCTGTGATTCAGCTTCTTCCTTCCAAGTCAACTTTGATCTTCAAACATTCAAATGTAATGTAAATCATTATCTTCTGTTTTTTAATTCCCGTTCTTTTATAATATAAGAATGTATTGTAAAGTAGATTGTAGTTTAATTTAATGTCAAGAGTATTTCGTAGTTTATTGTATTTAAATAACTTCAAATTTGTAAATAGTTTTAATTCAATGTTAAGGAATAATATGGTGCTTTGTCTATTTTTTTTCTATTATTTTAATTTTATTTTATTTTTTTGTGTGTACAGAAAAAAAAATGGCATGTTTATGGGCAATCATTTTCATTTTGCGAATACATCCATTTAAGTTAACTGATCTGTAATAATGTTAAGAATCAGGCTAAACGATAAAATAATGTGATAGTAGGGGGTTGAGTTTAAGTACCCCCCCCCTCTAAAAGAAAGAAAACACAAATAAATTAGAAACGGCAAATATTTAGAGTAAGACACTGTATAATACTTAGGGAAAAGGGTTAAATTTAGGAACATTAAGATTAGCTCCTCAGTTATCCATTGAAACTGCAATCCACCAAAAAGAAAGAAAAAAAAAAGTAAAGAAGCCAGTCCTCGCCGTGGGCCATTTAAAAGATAGTTCACGCAGTCGATTGGTTGTTACAAACATCCAGTCGGGAGTGCGGAAAACGTGGTCTTTCTTCGTCTAATTCATTAAAAGGCCAGAGTAGCTGTTAGTGTTTGATCGAGAGGTGGGATGAGGGATTGATCTCCCCCTGATTGGGTCGACTTGGTGATGGGGAGTATGATGTTGAAAGACCCGAAACTCTCTGATGAACCAAATCAAATAACATCACTGACGACTCCCTCGGGCACCTATTTAAGAGCATATTTTTGAATTGTTCTCTCTCCATAACAGTGTTTTTGTTTGTTTCTTATATTCTCCAACACTCGGTAACCCCTTGCATCTTAGTGGCTTTATTGCCTTACTTGGAATGAAATGATTAAAAGATGACCCACAAATGTTGATAAGCCATAGAAAACAAATCAATCAACGGTACAACTTCAAGCCATTATTCAATACACAGGGTTAGCTTACTCTCATTCTGTTGTCTGTGCAAAAGGATATTTTTGTATCAGTTATTTCTTCACAGTTACTTTGAATCAAAAAGAGACAGTTGAAATTTATAAGACACATAATGAGGAAAGAGGGCTTGGAGAATTTGAGACTCACAGGACATATTGAAGGCAAGAGGGGCAAAGGAAATAAGTGAGTAATCTACCTAACAAGCTTTTATAAATGGATGGCAGAACAGAGAATGGGATGGAGAGTGAAAAGAGTAGGAAGTTGTGGAGAGCCATGATTGTTCATGCCCTGAAGGAACATGGTACATAGAAGAAGCAGATGATACTTGTCACTTTCACTGAAATATATTACTTTTTGCACTAGCCAGACCAGGGATTGAACTGCCATGTAAATCCTTCACTTAAACAATAACCTTATCCACTAGACCATATGAGGATAACAACCAAGATGGGGATATTGAAAGCTTAAAAATAACAAACAAAACCTATGAAATATTTATTAACTTATTTTTTTCACAGACATCTTTTTTAATAATAGTATAGATCATATTTCAGTAAGAAACAGTTGACTAGGATAATTCTGAAAGGTAACATTTTTTTAAGGCAAGCAGTCTTTGTAATGTTGCAATAAGCATTTGGTTTGAAAAGGAAAGGAATAATGAGGATTAGCTTTTTAAACAATGTGTATTTGTTTAATATACTAGGTATCTTACAGCGTTGTTGGAAAATTAGTGAAATGTTGATTTCGGTTGCAGATCGTCAGGAAGGTGATTAAGTGTAAAGGTAGTACCGGGAGTTGACTGATGACTTGGGTTGGATTGACCAAGGTCACAGGATATTAATTGGGTCTGTTGTACATGTTGGTCGATCAAGGTCATGGTGGTGGGTCAATTCATGGTAGGGTGTGTTAGTTGCCGAGGTGACAAGGGATTGGTGTAGCTGGTAAGCCTGTGTTTCTATGAAATGGGGTCGCAGTGATAAGTGCAAGGGAATGCCTGTAGCGAGTTGGGTATACCGAGGACATGGCAATGGCAACAAAGAATGTAGCTGGGTGGTGTCAATGTTGAGATGTTATCAATTGTGATGGTTTTGTGTCAGGAGCCTGGTGGTATTGTATCTGGATAGTCAGACACATTCTGCATGTGATGTTACAAGTCATGTTGGGGTGTCGAGAGCTAGGGAGTGTTGAAGATGGTCTCCATTGGTTTCCATGTATGAAGAGCTTATACTTACAGAACAGGACGAGAGCCTGCTTACACACACCCACTAATATCTTGCATAATAGTATGGACCCAAATTGTAAGTTCTGCAACCAATATATTAAAACTATTTATCTCAGGATAATCAATGCCCATACCTAATGAGTACAAAAAACTGTCATGACAACATAGGTGAATATCTGCATTGGAAAACCTGTCATCACTAGAGGATAAAAATTGCTGCATACTGGTATTGACATCATCCTGAATCTGTAGTTGTAGGAGCAGATCTTAACAATCTCTGAGATTTTTCTATCAACACAGATCGAACAATACAGGCTAATTACCCAGACATTATTATCAAAGACAAAAAGAGAAATGGTTGCACACTGATGGAGATGAGTGTCCAAGTGACAGAAAAAGGTTTTGTGAAGTTTTTTGAAAAACAAAGCAAATACAAAAAACTGTTGATGGAAATAGAAAAAATGTAGCATGTCAAGGTTACTTAATAATAGTTCGAAGCAAAAATGCTGATCTAAATCAGTGTGTTATCCACCAGTATTTTAGGATGTAAGTGTACGACTACCAAGCTAATATTTTGCAAAATATTACAGACCCAAAACATAGGTTCTGTGACCAATACATTAAAACTATTGAGCCATACCTAATGAGTACAAAAACTGTCATGACAGCATAGGTAAATATCTGCATTGGAAGATTTGTCATTACTATGGGATAAAAACAGCTGCACACTGGTATGAACATCATCCTGAATCTGTAGTTGTAAGAACAGATCTTAACATCCTCTTGGATATTTTTATCAACACGGATTGAACAATACTGGCAAATCACCCAGACATTATTATCAAAGACAAAAAGAGAAATGATTGCACACTGATGGACATGAACATCCAAATGACAAAAATATCTCTGCAAAGGTCTTTAAAAAATTAAATGAATACAAAAACCTGGAGATAAAAACAGAGAAAAAAAATTAAAACTGTTCCTTTTGTGGTTGGAGCTTTGGGTCTGATAAAGAAAGGAACTCAAGAGCAAATCAATAAAATGCTTGGTGCACCATCTCTCCAGGACATCCAAAAAATATTTCTGACAAGCACAGCCCATATTCTGCGAAGAGCTTTGTCCATTTGTAAGTTTTTTGCCTTTGATTTAATGAAGCGAAAACAAGAAAAAAAATCACACCTTTTGTTTGACCCCAGGTCAAAGGTCGTGACCTAGAATGGGATTATAAAACCAATGCAGGTCCAAAAGAATTTTTTTTAACTAATAATAAATGAAATAAATTTGTTCACTTATTTTGTCTGTCTCTCTACTTTGAAAGGATATGCAACTCGTCTAATAGATAGCAGTTGAGAAAAACTGAATTCAAATACCAGTTGGGTTTCTTTCATATTTTTAATCATTTCGCCGCAAGCAAGACAAAGCCACTAACATGCAAAAATATAATAAAAATTAGCAGTAATAATAATAAAATATCAATAATACTTCTAATAAAATAGTAGTGATATTAATAATGATAAAATAACAGTAATATGACTAAGAATAAAAAGTGAGATGGCAGATGAAATAATGATTGGCCTGCAATTGTTTAGTTAGTTGCTTGGCAAGTTGCAAGTCAAACTAAACAGTTTTTATGGAATCATTTTATACTTGTAGTTTGTGTTTTTTTTTTAAATAAATAAATATAAAAAGTAAAATAAATAAATATAAAAAATAAATAAATGTAAAAAAAATAAATAAATATAGAAAAAAATAAATATGAAATAAATAAATATAAAAGTAAAATAAATATAAAAATAAGTAAATATGAAAAAATAAATAAATGTAAAAAATAAAATAAATATAGAAAAAAATAAATATAAAATAAATAAATATAAAAATAAAATAAATATAAAAATAAGTAAATATGAAAAAATAACTAAATATAATAAATAAATAAAAGTAAAAAAATAAATAAATATAGAAAAAAATAAATATGAAATAAATAAATATAAAAATAAAATAAATATAAAAATAAAATAAATATAAAAATAAGTAAATATGAAAAAATAAATAAATGTAAAAAAATAAATAAATATAGAAAAAATAAATATAAAATAAATAAATATAAAAATAAAATAAATATAAAAATAAGTAAATATGAAAAAATAAATAATGTAAAAAATGAAATAAATATAGAAAAAAATAAATATGAAATAAATAAATATAAAAATAAAATAAATATAAAAATAAGTAAATATGAAAAAATAAATAAATATAAATAATGAAATTAAAAACTGTGCTCCAGCCAAAATAACAGACTACGGCAATCAATCTAAAAATTGGACAAATAAATAAATTTCCTGATCAGAGGATGTAGTTTACTGTAGATTTTAGAGAAGAAATCACAAAGTTTTCTCATATCATAATGTGTAAAGTTTAATGTTATGTCCCTTTTAATTTTAATGATTTAAAAGCATTTAAGCATTTGGGGGTTTTGAGGAGCATGAAACCACCTGTTAATTGCTGTTGTTCCAAGATCCACCCTGACCTGGAGTGGTAGCACCTATTAGGCAACTATGGGCAAATAGTGACCCCCAACCAAAAAAATAAATAAATAAATAAAACACTATGAAAGTATAAAAAATATATAGTAAATATAGTAAATACCAGTAATAGATTAAAAAAATTACCTAAATTTACCAACACTACATCAATGAACATGAAAAAACCTTCATGACATCAATCCATATAATATCAGACAATTTCTAAAATCAAACTCTATTCCAAAATATAACTTTAACAAAACAACATAAAACGTACATAACACTGCCTTTAGTTATGTCTACTCAAACATGTATATGCACAAAAGCTGAGTATCATCTACCATGTATTCAACTGTGAAAGCAGAATAACAAAACTACAACATAAAACACACATATCACCACTTCTAGTGATTATGCCCACACAAACATGTATATGCACAAAAGCTGAGTATCATCTACCATGTATTCAACTGTGAAAGCAGAATAACAAAACTACAACATAAAACACACATATCACCACTTCTAGTGATTATGCCCACACAAACATGTATATGCACAAAAGCTGAGTATCATCTACCATGTATTCAAATGTGAAAGCAGAATAACAAAACTACAACATAAAACACACATATCACCACTTCTAGTGATTATGCCCACACAAACATGTATATGCACAAAAGCTGAGTATCATCTACCATGTATTCAACTGTGAAAGCAGAATAACAAAACTACAACATAAAACACACATATCACCACTTCTAGTGATTATGCCCACACAAACATGTATATGCACAAAAGCTGAGTATCATCTACCACATATTCAAATGTGAAAGCAGAATAACAAAACTACAACATAAAACACACATATCACCACTTCTAGTGATTATGTCCACACAAACATGTATATGCACAAAAGCTGAGTATCATCTACCATGTATTCAACTGTGAAAGCAGAATAACAAAACTACAACATAAAACACACATATCACCACTTCTAGTGATTATGTCCACACAAACATGTATATGCACAAAAGCTGAGTATCATCTACCATGTATTCAACTGTGAAAGCAGAATAACAAAACTACAACATAAAACACACATATCACCACTTCTAGTGATTATGCCCACACAAACATGTATATGCACAAAAGCTGAGTATCATCTACCATGTATTCAACTGTGAAAGCAGAATAACAAAACTACAACATAAAACACACATATCACCACTTCTAGTGATTATGCCCACACAAACATGTATATGCACAAAAGCTGAGTATCATCTACCATGTATTCAAATGTGAAAGCAGAATAACATATAACATATTTTCATTACTTCAAAGCTTCCAAGAAAATTAAATTTTGGCATTAAATGACCCATAAGGAGTTGATATGCCATTAAACAAACAAATCAAATCAAATCAAAAAGACAAACATTGCTAAGAACTAAAAAGAATAGGAAGTTGTGGTGGCCCATGTTTATCCAAGCCCTGAAGGGACATAACACATAAAAAAGAATATGCTATATAAACTTAATCTGAAAGAAAAGAGCAAAAAATCAATGAATGCAAATTAAACTGTTTCTCAATATCTCATTTAAACACATATTTTGCCGAGGTAATATCAATTTTAATGAATATAAGAGATTATCTATCAAAACATTGCAGATTTAATTTTAGATTAGCCACAATATTAAATGATAGCTTCACAAAGTAAGTCAAATTGTCAATTTCATAGCAAACTACAAAAGGGAGATAACTAATGTTTTAGCACAACAAATCTAATTTTGACAATGGAAAAGTGACACTGATATTTTGCCTTACAGCCACTTCATGTTAAAATATCAGTTCCTATATGATAACTAGAGTTAAGCAACATCTAACCTGACTAGTACCTAGATGGGTAACCACTTGGGAATGTCAGGTGCTGTAAGCTTGGATCTGCGGGCGGTGTAACGGATAATGGCTCAGAATTGTTAATCGGAGAGCCGAGTTCCAATTCCTGTTGGGTTCATTATATTCATTTACGCACAAATACTTTTGGAAAGGGCATGAATCCACCTTTTCTCCCCACATCTATGGATTAATTAGTAAGACATGTATCACTAAATCATTACTATCTCCCCACCTCCAAAAAGAATTCTTACAATCTAAAAATATTTTCTCACTTTAAGTAACCTGTTGATAAGTCGTAGAAAATGAATCAACCAGTCATGCTTTTCTTGCCTGCGACTCTGTTTCGGCTTCCAGCTTTCCTACCAAATATGATCCTCAAAAATTTAAATGCAATCATCATCATCTGTCTCTTTGAATCTTTGGAATTAAAGATTAGAGAGCCAAGTTCCAATTCTAGTCAGGTTCATTATATTCACTTATGTGCAAATAACCTTGGGAAAGGTATGAATCCACCTCTTCTCCCCCAGCTATGGGTTAATTAGTAGGACTGTATTTGCTGTTTAAATCATAAAGTAAGTATAGCGAAGAAAACGGCGACTTACCTTGTCAAACCAAGCAACAGCGCATCACATGTATCCTACGATTGAAAATGTGGCAAAAAAGAAAATTACTTACCAAAAAAATAAACGGCACGTATTCCGTATGACATGCTGAAGACGGAATATTTACATTAAAAAACAAGTCCGTCGCAGGAGTCACTATAAAAGTATTTTGATATGCAAAATATTGAAGATCCTCTCCCAGCTGTCAACGAATGGAAAAAATGCTCGGCCGATAAAAGCAGTTGGTGTTCTCGAATCAGAGCAGAGAGAGAAAAAAGTCAGCTATTTTGGCTACTGCGTTTGTTGGAGACTGAGTTATTTTTCTGGCTGGTTGCATGCATTGTGATTTGTGAGATAGTACTGGCGAATCGAGTTTTCGGCATTTTCTTTCTGTCCCCGATGTTCGAGTCTGAACTTAGTGATTTATTCTCTGCGTTGTGGAAATAATCTGCGAAAATTATTTACTTTGCAATCCCAGATCGCTTACAGTAAGGTAACTTGATGTATACCACAAAATATAAACAAGAAAACACATGATGGCAATAATAATATTAGCTGTTTCCTTATAAGGAAACATTTGATATTTATTGTCCAAACAGCCAAAATCTTTCTATTAAAAAAAAAATTCTTCAGGAAAATAGATTTTTCAAGTTTACTAATTATTATCACTCTTTCTAGTACTGATGGGCGCTTCCTTCCTAACCTTTTGTTTGAAGTCGTGTAGAACATCAACAGATTAATTATACTATTATTTTTTCTTTTAGTTACATGTGCCATCCATTTTAGTTGTTGCTAGTTCTCAAGTGATGTGGTTTCTGTTATTTGGTAGTGTTCTTTGTTGGTGATTCTGTAATGCTAGTCCACAAGCTTCAAAGAAGGATGGTCCTCACTGCAACCTACAGGCTTCTTTTGATCAAAGTTACTTTTCATCATTGATCTGAGAAAGTGGTTGTACAGAGTTGACAGTTTAGATATTTCTAAATGGGTTGGGTGTTCTGCATGGCTTCCATATAGTTAATATGGATATCAAAGTGACTGTAAATGCTATAAACATGTATATATGGCAAAAATATAATAAATTAATATAGACATATTAATCAAAACAACAAAAATAATAAATTTCTCATGGCTACTTTTTCACATGTGTGCTACTGTATCATACTTTATATACTGTACACCAGGCTTTGTTTAAAATTGAAAAGTTGGCAGCGGTGGCTGGCTTTTCAATTTTAAACAAAGCCTGGTGTACAGTATATAAAGTATGATACAGTAGCACACATGTGAAAAAGTAGCCATGAGAAATTTATTATTTTTGTTGTTTTGATTAATATGTCTATATTAATTTATTATATTTTTGCCATATATACATGTTTATAGTATTTACATTATTTAAATTTAGTTTAATCCTTTAAGCAGCACCATTGCAAATATACAACTAGACAAAGTTTTTTCAAACCCCTTCCATGACTGCTAATCTCTGCCATGTTTTCCTTTAAGCCGCTAGTTCATAAGTCGTAAAAGTGGCTGTTATGTTCATTGGCAGTTATGACAGCAGTAATATATTTCATTTTTTTTTCAATAAAGCATTTAAGGTATTAAATTTATTTAACTTACTTGGTGTGGCATAAACATTTACCCATTATTCATCTTTTCCTAAAATAAAACGTTTTAGGTTTTAGTCAAATGAATGTTTACAGACTGATTGTTATATTCATTGACAATATTTTGCATAGACAGACAGACCTTCTCATCAACAGACGAATAGGGTGATGGGATGGTCTGTTAAAGCTGATTGTCCGTAGATGCTAACGGATTATTTTTTAGTTATAAACCACTATACTAACTACCACTGCATCCTGGGTAAGATGATAAACTACATCCAGCAGTAAGGCCCCTGATCAGGAGGTTTTGAGGAGCATGGAACCAGTTCTTAATTGCTGGTGTTCCCAGATCCACCCTGACCCTTTTGACCCCAAACTGGGATCAAAACACTATGAAAGTGTAAAAATAGATTTAAATACCAGCAATACATTTTGTAAAAAATTATTACCAGCAATGGATTTTTGAAGAAAAAAATATTGCCAGCAATGGATTTTTGAAGAAAAGAATTATACCAGCAATACATTTTGGAAAAAGAAATTTAGCAACAATTCATTTTTGAAAAAAAATATTAGCAGTGAAAAAAATATCTTGTCAGTATTAAATAACCGATTGAGGTTGATATGCCGTAAAACAAACCAAACCAATATATACTGAGATAGATAAAAATATTACCATCAATAAAAATCTTGATAGCATTAAATAACCCATTGAGGTTGATATACCGTAAAACAAAACAAACCAAACCAATATATACTGAGATAGATAGATAGATAGATAGATAGATAGATACTGTACAGACTCAGATAGATAGATAGATAGATAGATAGATAGATAGATAGATAGATAGATAGATAGATACTGTACAGACTCAGATAGATAGATAGATAGATAGATAGATAGATAGATAGATAGATAGATAGATAGATAGATAGATACTGTATAGACTCAGATAGATAGATAGATAGAAAATATAACCAGCAATAAAAATCTTGTCGGCATTGAATAAGCCATTGAGGTTGATATGCCATAAAACAAACTAAACCAAACCAAGCATAACTACCACTAGTTATGAACATAATGTAAATACTATAAACATGTGTATATGGCAAAAATATAATAAATTAATATAGACATATCAAACGGAACAACAAAAATAATAGATTTCTCACAGCTACTTTTTTACACGCGTGCTAATGTGTCATACTTTATAAATTGTACACCTGTCTCTGCTTACAACCGAAAGGGATGCAACCGCTGCCAAGCAGTCACCTTGAGAACGAATACAACTCGTTCTGTTAAGCTCACAAATCTTGAAATACATCGCTGACGATTTGGATGTTTTTCCTGCAGATTTTTTTTTATTTTGCCTGCAGATTTTGTCTGTCATATCCGAAGTCCATTGATGGAGGGGAGGAGGAGGCATAAATGAGAGGTTTGACTGTATTTACAATTCAAAATGGCTACCATTTGCTTTCAGCATAGCCCTTAATCTTGTCAGAGTTTTCAGTTTCCTTAATCCTTCAACAGGGGTCTCTCTTCCCTGGCTATAAATACTGGCTGACCCTTCGCCTCTCTCTTTTTTTCAACTCAGGCCTTGGGCCGCTACCTCGCACGGAGACGAGGTAAAATCTCTCTTTTTCCACTTAGGCCAATATGTAACCTCTCGCAGATACAGCGTTTCCCAAATTCTGGGAACGCGCTAAGAACAATACACGTACGTACGAACACTTACAACACACACACATAATTTCTCCATACAAACTCTATGTAACAGTCCATGTCTTTGTTTAACTTGTTTTGTTATTAATATATATTTGTTTACCCATGTATATCGGTCTTGTTTGTTTTCTTTGTCTTCTTCGGACTTAGTTAAAGTCTGACATTCTTATGTAGCTGGACCCGCCAGCAGGAAATTTTAACCTTCTGATATCTCTTCGCATCTTCACCCCCACGGTCTGCTACAATCTCTTCTCAACTGAAGTGTATGTCTTCTTCTCTACCTATTTGTGCAAATTGTATCACAATATCATAAGAGTTTCTTTCAGGTCTGAAACACTTTCGTTTTTGTTTTTAATCGTTCACTCAAGCCAGACAATAATCCACTAAGACGCAAGGGGCTACTAGGAGTGAAAAAGAATGAGAAAACTTTAGAAGAAATTGGAAAAACTCAATCCTAAACAGAAAACAAAGGATAAACCTCTATCTTGTTCAAAGGAGCAGTGAGGAGTGTGAACCGGATTAGTTGTTGTGGCCTTATTAGGGCCAGAAATAAAGACACAAAGAGAGGAATTGAGTTAAACAAATATATTAACAGAAACAGTAATACAAACATATACAAATGAGAGTGTTACAGCACCAATGTTTGAGCTGAATGTCAGAGCTGCCTGCTGGAAACTTCCCTCTCTAAAAGGAAGTACCTGCTCCTATTTATAGCTGGGAGAGTCCATGCGTGCATGGGTAAATTACCATATCATTAGTAAATAAAAATTTCGGAGTTTAGATGGAGACATTAGAAGTATTGATTTGAAGTAGACTTTAGAAGGAATTGGAAGCTCAATTCTGAACAGGAAACAACGGAAAAACCTCTACTCCTGTTGAAAAGACCAGGGAGGAGACATTAGTAGTATGGAGTTGAAGTAGACTTTTCAAGAAAGTGGAAACCTAATCCTGAAAAGGAAACAACGGATAAACCTCTACTCCTGTTCAAAAGACCAGGAAGGAGTATGAACTGGATGATAGGTGAACCTGTTCACATAAATCAATATGGTATTATTTGCTTAGTATATTTTTATAGTAGATTAAATAAAGACTACTTGTCTTATTCTGTAATATATCTATTTTTATTGTATATTTTAATATAGAGAATTTTCTCAGCTTTTAGATCACATACTTTAGTGATGTGTTGTTCAAGTAGATCAGACTCAGAAGGCAGATCTCATACTTAAGTAGCACCCATTTTCTTACAATGATGTTCACCCTGTACAAGAGTCACTCGAGGTAGAGGGTTACAGGGAAACCACTCTAAACAAGGTGATAATGCCATTAAGATGCTAGGATCCACTGGAAGTAAAATAAAAGGACTATAAAGTCTTTATAGTGAATCATCAATCCTAAACTGGAAACAAGGGATAAAGATCAGGGAGGAGAGTAAGCCAGGGGATAGGCTAACCTATCAACACTCATTTGCCTGTCGTCCAGTTCACACACCTCCCTACACTTTTGAAAAGAAGTAGATGTTTATTCATTGTTTCCTGTAAAGGATTCGGTTTCCTGTTATATCTAAAGTTTACTCCAACTCAATACTTGTAACATCTCTGCCTAAAGTCTGAAATTTTATTTACTATTTATTTATTTTTTCCTCTCTCCTTCATCCTAATCCTATTTCCTCTTTATTCTTCCTCTTCTTTCCTCTCTTGTCACTCCTAATCAATATTCCTCTTCATTCACCCACCTCTTTCATCTCTTGTCCATCCTAATCCACATTCCTCCTCATTCTCCCGCCTCTTTCATCTCTTGTCTATCCTAAACCATATTCCTCCTTATTCTCCCGCCTCTTTCATCTCTTGTCCATCCTAATCCACATTCCTCCTTATTCTCCCGCTTCTTTCATCTCTTGTCCATCCTAATCCACATTCCTCCTTATTCTCCCGCCTCTTTCATCTCTTGTCCATCCTAAACCATATTCCACCTTATTCTCCCGCCTCTTTCATCTCTTGTCCATCCTAATCCACATTCCTCCTCATTCTCCCGCCTCTTTCATCTCTTGTCCATCCTAAACCATATTCCTCCTCATTCTCCCGCCTCTTTCATCACTTGTCCATCCTAAACCATATTCCTCCTTATTCTCCCGCCTCTTTCATCTCTTGTCCATCCTAATCCACATTCCTCCTCATTCTACCGCCTCTTTCATCTCTTGTCCATCCAAATCCACATTCCTCCTCATTCTCCCGCCTCTTTCATCTCTTGTCCATCCTAATCCACATTCCTCCTCATTCTCCCGCCTCTTTCATCTCTTGTCCATCCTAATCCACATTCCTCCTCATTCTCCCGCCTCTTTCATCTCTTGTCCATCCAAATCCACATTCCTCCTCATTCTCGCGCCTCTTTCATCTCTTGTCAATCCTAATCCACATTCCTCCTCATTCTCGCGCCTCTTTCATCTCTTGTCCATCCTAATCCACATTCCTCCTTATTCTCCCGCCTCTTTCATCTCTTGTCCATCCAAATCCACATTCCTCCTCATTCTCCCGCCTCTTTCATCTCTTGTCCATCCAAATCCACATTCCTCCTTATTCTCCCGCCTCTTTCATCTCTTGTCCATCCTAATCCACATTTCTCCTCATTCTCGCGCCTCTTTCATCTCTTGTCAATCCTAATCCATATTCCTCTTCATTCTCGCGCCTCTTTCATCTCATGTCCATCCTAATCCACATTCCTCCTCATTCTCCCGCCTCTTTCATCTCTTGTCCATCCTAATCCACATTCCTCCTTATTCTCCTGCCTCTTTCATCTCTTGTCCATCCTAATCCACATTCCTCCTCATTCTCGCGCCTCTTTCATCACTTGTCCATCCTAATCCACATTCCTCCTCATTCTCGCGCCTCTTTCATCTCTTGTCCATCCAAATCCACATTCCTCCTTATTCTCCCGCCTCTTTCATCTCTTGTCCATCCTAATCCACATTCCTCCTTATTCTCCCGCCTCTTTCATCTCTTGTCCATCCAAATCCACATTCCTCCTCATTCTCCCGCCTCTTTCATCTCTTGTCCATCCAAATCCACATTCCTCCTGATTCTCCCGCCTCTTTCATCTCTTGTCCATCCTAATCCACATTCCTCCTCATTCTCGCGCCTCTTTCATCTCTTGTCAATCCTAATCCACATTCCTCCTCATTCTCGCGCCTCTTTCATCTCTTGTCCATCCTAATCCACATTCCTCCTTATTCTCCCGCCTCTTTCATCTCTTGTCCATCCAAATCCACATTCCTCCTCATTCTCCCGCCTCTTTCATCTCTTGTCCATCCAAATACACATTCCTCCTTATTCTCCCGCCTCTTTCATCTCTTGTCCATCCTAATCCACATTCCTCCTCATTCTCGCGCCTCTTTCATCTCTTGTCCATCCTAATCCACATTCCTCCTCATTCTCCTGCCTCTTTCATCTCTTGTCCATCCTAAACCATATTCCTCCTTATTCTCCCGCCTTTTCATCTCTTGTCCATCCTAATCCACATTCCTCCTCATTCTCCCGCCTCTTTCATCTCTTGTCCATCCTAATCCACATTCCTCCTCATTTTCCCGCCTCTTTCATCACTTGTCCATCCTAAACCATATTCCTCCTTATTCTCCCGCCTCTTTCATCTCTTGTCCATCCTAAACCATATTCCTCCTTATTCTCCCGCCTTTTCATCTCTTGTCCATCCTAATCCACATTCCTCCTCATTCTCCCGCCTCTTTCATCTCTTGTCCATCCTAATCCACATTCCTCATCATTCTCGCGCCTCTTTCATCAGTTGTCCATCCTAATCCACATTCCTCCTCAATCTCGCGCCTCTTTCATCACTTGTCCATCCTAATCCACATTCCTCCTCATTCTCCCGCCTCTTTCATCACTTGTCCATCCTAAACCATGTTCCTCCTTATTCTCCCGCCTTTTCATCTCTTGTCCATCCTAATCCACATTCCTCCTCATTCTCCGGCCTCTTTCATCTCTTGTCCATCCTAAACCATATTCCTCCTTAATCTCCCGCCTCTTTCATCTCTTGTCCATCCTAATCCACATTCCTCCTCATTCTCGCGCCTCTTTCATCACTTGTCCATCCTAAACCATATTCCTCCTTATTCTCCCGCCTTTTCATCTCTTGTCCATCCTAATCCACATTCCTCCTCAATCTCGCGCCTCTTTCATCACTTGTCCATCCTAATCCACATTCCTCCTCATTCTCCCGCCTCTTTCATCACTTGTCCATCCTAAACCATATTCCTCCTTATTCTCCCGCCTTTTCATCTCTTGTCCATCCTAATCCACATTCCTCCTCATTCTCCCGCCTCTTTCATCTCTTGTCCATCCTAATCCACATTCCTCCTCATTCTCGCGCCTCTTTCATCAGTTGTCCATCCTAATCCACATTCCTCCTCAATCTCGCGCCTCTTTCATCACTTGTCCATCCTAATCTACATTCCACCTCATTCTCCCGCCTCTTTCATCACTTGTCCATCCTAAACCATATTCCTCCTTATTCTCCCGCCTTTTCATCTCTTGTCCATCCTAATCCACATTCCTCCTCATTCTCCGGCCTCTTTCATCTCTTGTCCATCCTAAACCATATTCCTCCTTATTCTCCCGCCTCTTTCATCTCTTGTCCATCCTAATCCACATTCCTCCTCATTCTCGCGCCTCTTTCATCACTTGTCCATCCTAAACCATATTCCTCCTTATTCTCCCGCCTTTTCATCTCTTGTCCATCCTAATCCACATTCCTCCTCAATCTCGCGCCTCTTTCATCACTTGTCCATCCTAATCCACATTCCTCCTCAATCTCGCGCCTCTTTCATCACTTGTCCATCCTAATCCACATTCCTCCTCATTCTCCCGCCTCTTTCATCACTTGTCCATCCTAAACCATATTCCTCCTTATTCTCCCGCCTTTTCATCTCTTGTCCATCCTAATCCACATTCCTCCTCATTCTCCGGCCTCTTTCATCTCTTGTCCATCCTAAACCATATTCCTCCTTATTCTCCCGCCTCTTTCATCTCTTGTCCATCCTAATCCATAGTCCTCCTTATTCTCCCGCCTTTTCATCTCTTGTCCATCCTAATCCACATTCCTCCTCATTATCGCGCCTCTTTCATCTCTTGTCCATCCTAAACCATATTCCTCCTCATTCTCCCGCCTTTTCATCTCTTGTCCATCCTAATCCACATTCTTCCTCATTCTCCCGCCTGGTTCATCTCTTGTCCATCCTAATCCACATTCCTCCTCATTCTCGCGCCTCTTTCATCACTTGTCCATCCTAAACCATATTCGTCCTTATTCTCCCGCCTTTTCATCTCTTGTCCATCCTAATCCACATTCCTCCTCAATCTCGCGCCTCTTTAATCACTTGTCCATCCTAATCCACATTCCTCCTCGTTCTCCCGCCTCTTTCATCACTTGTCCATCCTAAACCATATTCCTCATTATTCTCCCGCCTCTTTCATCTCTTGTCCATCCTAATCCACATTCTTCCTCATTCTCCCGCCTGGTTCATCTCTTGTCCATCCTAATCCACATTCCTCCTCATTCTCGCGCCTCTTTCATCACTTGTCCATCCTAAACCATATTCCTCCTTATTCTCCCGCCTTTTCATCTCTTGTCCATCCTAATCCACATTCCTCCTCATTATCGCGCCTCTTTCATCTCTTGTCCATCCTAAACCATATTCCTCCTCATTCTCCCGCCTTTTCATCTCTTGTCCATCCTAATCCACATTCTTCCTCATTCTCCCGCCTCGTTCATCTCTTGTCCATCCTAATCCACATTCCTCCTCATTCTCGCGCCTCTTTCATCACTTGTCCATCCTAAACCATATTCCTCCTTATTCTCCCGCCTTTTCATCTCTTGTCCATCCTAATCCACATTCCTCCTCATTATCGCGCCTCTTTCATCTCTTGTCCATCCTAATCCACATTCCTCCTCATTCTCCCGCCTCTTTCATCTCTTGTCCATCATAATCCACATTCCTCCTCATTCTCCCGCCTCTTTCATCTCTTGTCCATCCTAAGCCATATTCCTCCTTATTCTCCCGCCTCTTTCATCTCTTGTCCATCCTAATCCACATTCCTCCTCATTCTCCCGCCTCTTTCATCTCTTGTCCATCATAATCCACATTCCTCCTCATTCTCCCGCCTCTTTCATCTCTTGTCCATCCTAAACCATATTCCTCCTTATTCTCCCGCCTCTTTCATCTCTTGTCCATCCTAATCCAC
The DNA here is from genome assembly GCA_964036315.1 of Acanthosepion esculentum. Lineage (NCBI taxonomy): Eukaryota > Metazoa > Mollusca > Cephalopoda > Sepiida > Sepiidae > Acanthosepion > Acanthosepion esculentum. The sequence goes on along the minus strand of OZ038500.1, from coordinate 12,467,660 downwards.
ATTCCTCCTTATTCTCCCGCCTCTTTCATCTCTTGTCTATCCTAAACCATATTCCTCCTTATTCTCCCGCCTCTTTAATCTCTTGTCCATCCTAAACCATATTCCTCCTTATTCTCCCGCCTCTTTCATCTATTGTCCATCCTAATCCACATTCCTCCTTATTCTCCCGCCTTTTCATCTCTTGTCCATCCTAATCCACATTCCTCCTCATTCTCCCGCCTCTTTCATCTCTTGTCCATCCTTAGCCATATTCCTCCTCATTCTCCCGCCTTTTCTTCTCTTGTCCATCCTAATCTACATTCCTCCTTATTCTCCCGCCTCTTTCATCTCTTGTCCATCCTAATCCACATTCCTGCTCATTCTCCCGCCTCTTTCATCTCTTGTCTATCCTAAACCATATTCCTCCTTATTCTCCCGCCTCTTTCATCTCTTGTCCATCCTAATCCACATTCCTCCTTATTCTCCCGCCTCTTTCATCTCTTGTCCATCCTAATCCACATTCCTCCTCATTCTCGCGCCTCTTTAATCTCTTGTCCATCCTAAACCATATTCCTCCTCATTCTCCCGCCTCTTTCATCTATTGTCCATCCTAATCCACATTCCTCCTTATTCTCCCGCCTCTTTCATCTCTTGTCCATCCTAATCCACATTCCTCCTCATTCTCCCGCCTCTTTCATCTCTTGTCCATCCTAAACCATATTCCTCCTTATTCTCCCGCCTTTTCATCTCTTGTCCATCCTAATCCACATTCCTCCTCATTCTCGCGCCTCTTTAATCTCTTGTCCATCCTAAAACATATTCCTCCTTATTCTCCCGTCTCTTTCATCTATTGTCCATCCTAATCCACATTCCTCCTTATTCTCCCGCCTCTTTCATCTCTTGTCCATCCTAATCCACATTCCTCCTCATTCTCCCGCCTCTTTCATCTCTTGTCCATCCTCAACCATATTCCTCCTTATTCTCACGCCTCTTTCATCTCTTGTCCATCCTAATCCACATTCCTCCTTATTCTCCCGCCTCTTTCATCTCTTGTCCATCCTAATCCACATTCCTCCTCATTCTCACGCCTCTTTAATCTCTTGTCCATCCTAAACCATATTCCTCCTTATTCTCCCGCCTCTTTCATCTATTGTCCATCCTAATCCACATTCCTCCTTATTCTCCCGCCTCTTTCATCTCGTGTCCATCCTAATCCACATTCCTCCTCATTCTCCCGCCTCTTTCATCTCTTGTCCATCCTAATCCACATTCCTCCTCATTCTCCCGCCTCTTTCATCTCTTGTTCATCCTAAACCATATTCCTCCTTATTCTCCCGCCTCTTTCATCTCTTGTCCATCCTAATCCACATTCCTCCTTATTCTCCCGCCTCTTTCATCTATTGTCCATCCTAATCCACATTCCTCCTTATTCTCCGGCCTCTTTCATCTCTTGTCCATCCTAATCCACATTCCTCCTCATTCTCCGGCCTCTTTCATCTCTTGTCCATCCTAAACCATATTCCTCCTTATTCTCCCGCCTTTTCATCTCTTGTCCATCCTAATCCACATTCCTCCTATTCTCCCGCCTCTTTCATCTCTTGTCCATCCTTAGCCATATTCCTCCTCATTCTCCCGCCTTTTCTTCTCTTGTCCATCCTAATCTACATTCCTCCTTATTCTCCCGCCTCTTTCATCTCTTGTCCATCCTAATCCACATTCCTCCTCATTCTCCCGCCTCTTTCATCTCTTGTCTATCCTAAACCATATTCCTCCTTATTCTCCCGCCTCTTTCATCTCTTGTCCATCCTAATCCACATTCTTCCTTATTCTCCCGCCTCTTTCATCTCTTGTCCATCCTAATCCACATTCCTCCTTATTCTCCCGCCTCTTTCATCTCTTGTCCATCCTAATCCACATTCCTCCTCATTCTCACGCCTCTTTAATCTCTTGTCCATCCTAAACCATATTCCTCCTTATTCTCCCGCCTCTTTCATCTATTGTCCATCCTAATCCACATTCCTCCTTATTCTCCCGCCTCTTTCATCTCTTGTCCATCCTAATCCACATTCCTCCTCATTCTCCCGCCTCTTTCATCTCTTGTCCATCCTAATCCACATTCCTCCTCATTCTCCCGCCTCTTTCATCTCTTGTCCATCCTAAACCATATTCCTCCTTATTCTCCCGCCTCTTTCATCTATTGTCCATCCTAATCCACATTCCTCCTTATTCTCCCGCCTCTTTCATCTATTGTCCATCCTAATCCACATTCCTCCTTATTCTCCCGCCTCTTTCATCTCTTGTCCATCCTAATCCACATTCCTCCTCATTCTCCCGCCTCTTTCATCTCTTGTCCATCCTAAACCATATTCCTCCTTATTCTCCCGCCTTTTCATCTCTTGTCCATCCTAATCCACATTCCTCCTCATTCTCCCGCCTCTTTCATCTCTTGTCCATCCTTAGCGATATTCCTCCTCATTCTCCCGCCTTTTCTTCTCTTGTCCATCCTAATCTACATTCCTCCTTATTCTCCCGCCTCTTTCATCTCTTGTCCATCCTAATCCACATTCCTCCTCATTCTCCCGCCTCTTTCATCTCTTGTCTATCCTAAACCATATTCCTCCTTATTCTCCCGCCTCTTTCATCTCTTGTCCATCCTAATCCACATTCCTCCTCATTCTCCCGCCTCTTTCATCTCTTGTCTATCCTAAACCATATTCCTCCTTATTCTCCCGCCTCTTTCATCTCTTGTCCATCCTAATCCACATTCCTCTTTATACTCCCGCCTCTTTCATCTCTTGTCCATCCTAATCCACATTCCTCCTCATTCTCGCGCCTCTTTAATCTCTTGTCCATCCTAAACCATATTCCTCCTTATTCTCCCGCCTCTTTCATCTCTTGTCCATCCTAATCCACATTCCTCCTCATTCTCCCGCCTCTTTCATCTCCTGTCTATCCTAAACCATATTCCTCCTTATTCTCCCGCCTCTTTCATCTCTTGTCCATCCTAATCCACATTCCTCCTTATTCTCCCGCCTCTTTCATCTCTTGTCCATCCTAATCCACATTCCTCCTTATTCTCCCGCCTCTTTCATCTCTTGTCCATCCTAATCCACATTCCTCCTCATTCTCCCGCCTCTTTCATCTCTTGTCCATACTAAACCATATTCCTCCTTATTCTCCCGCCTCTTTCATCTCTTGTCCATCCTAATCCACATTCCTCCTTATTCTCCCGCCTCTTTCATCTCGTGTCCATCCTAATCCACATTCCTCCTTATTCTCCCGCCTCTTTCATCTCTTGTCCATCCTAAACCATATTCCTCCTTATTCTCCCGCCTCTTTCATCTATTGTCCATCCTAATCCACATTCCTCCTTATTCTCCCGCCTCTTTCATCTCTTGTCCATCCTAATCCACATTCCTCCTCATTCCCCCGCCTCTTTCATCTCTTGTCCATCCTAAACCATATTCCTCCTTATTCTCCCGCCTCTTTCATCTCTTGTCCATCCTAATCCACATTCCTCCTTATTCTCCCGCCTCTTTCATCTCTTGTCCATCCTAATCCACATTCCTCCTCATTCTCGCGCCTCTTTAATCTCTTGTCCATCCTAAACCATATTCCTCCTTATTCTCCCGCCTCTTTCATCTCTTGTCCATCCTAATCCACATTCCTCCGTATTCTCCCGCCTCTTTCATCTCTTGTCCATCCTAATCCACATTCCTCCTCATTCTCCCGCCTCTTTCATCTCTTGTCCATCCTAAACCATATTCCTGCTTATTCTCCCGCCTCTTTCATCTATTGTCCATCCTAATCCACATTCCTCCTCATTCTCCCGCCTCTTTCATCTCTTGTCCATCCTAATCCACATTCCTCCTTATTCTCCCGCCTCTTTCATCTCTTGTCCATCCTAATCCACATTCCTCCTCATTCTCCCGCCTCTTTCATCTCTTGTCCATCCTACTCCACATTCCTCCTTATTCTCCCGCCTCTTTCATCTCTTGTCCATCCTAATCCACATTCCTCCTCATTCTCCCGCCTCTTTCATCTCTTGTCCATCCTAAACCATATTCCTCCTTATTCTCCCGCCTCTTTCATCTATTGTCCATCCTAATCCACATTCCTCCTCATTCTCCTGCCTCTTTCATCTCTTGTCCATCCTAATCCACATTCCTCCTTATTCTCCCGCCTCTTTCATCTCTTGTCTATCCTAATCCACATTCCTCCTCATTCTCGCGCCTCTTTAATCTCTTGTCCATCCTAAACCATATTCCTCCTTATTCTCCCGCCTCTTTCATCTATTGTCCATCCTAATCCACATTCCTCCTTATTCTCCCGCCTTTTCATCTCTTGTCCATCCTAATCCACATTCCTCCTCATTCTCCCGCCTCTTTCATCTCTTGTCCATCCTTAGCCATATTCCTCCTCATTCTCCCGCCTTTTCTTCTCTTGTCCATCCTAATCTACATTCCTCCTTATTCTCCCGCCTCTTTCATCTCTTGTCCATCCTAATCCACATTCCTGCTCATTCTCCCGCCTCTTTCATCTCTTGTCTATCCTAAACCATATTCCTCCTTATTCTCCCGCCTCTTTCATCTCTTGTCCATCCTAATCCACATTCCTCCTTATTCTCCCGCCTCTTTCATCTCTTGTCCATCCTAATCCACATTCCTCCTCATTCTCGCGCCTCTTTAATCTCTTGTCCATCCTAAACCATATTCCTCCTCATTCTCCCGCCTCTTTCATCTATTGTCCATCCTAATCCACATTCCTCCTTATTCTCCCGCCTCTTTCATCTCTTGTCCATCCTAATCCACATTCCTCCTCATTCTCCCGCCTCTTTCATCTCTTGTCCATCCTAAACCATATTCCTCCTTATTCTCCCGCCTTTTCATCTCTTGTCCATCCTAATCCACATTCCTCCTCATTCTCGCGCCTCTTTAATCTCTTGTCCATCCTAAAACATATTCCTCCTTATTCTCCCGTCTCTTTCATCTATTGTCCATCCTAATCCACATTCCTCCTTATTCTCCCGCCTCTTTCATCTCTTGTCCATCCTAATCCACATTCCTCCTCATTCTCCCGCCTCTTTCATCTCTTGTCCATCCTCAACCATATTCCTCCTTATTCTCACGCCTCTTTCATCTCTTGTCCATCCTAATCCACATTCCTCCTTATTCTCCCGCCTCTTTCATCTCTTGTCCATCCTAATCCACATTCCTCCTCATTCTCACGCCTCTTTAATCTCTTGTCCATCCTAAACCATATTCCTCCTTATTCTCCCGCCTCTTTCATCTATTGTCCATCCTAATCCACATTCCTCCTTATTCTCCCGCCTCTTTCATCTCGTGTCCATCCTAATCCACATTCCTCCTCATTCTCCCGCCTCTTTCATCTCTTGTCCATCCTAATCCACATACCTCCTCATTCTCCCGCCTCTTTCATCTCTTGTTCATCCTAAACCATATTCCTCCTTATTCTCCCGCCTCTTTCATCTATTGTCCATCCTAATCCACATTCCTCCTTATTCTCCCGCCTCTTTCATCTATTGTCCATCCTAATCCACATTCCTCCTTATTCTCCCGCCTCTTTCATCTATTGTCCATCCTAATCCACATTCCTCCTTATTCTCCGGCCTCTTTCATCTCTTGTCCATCCTAATCCACATTCCTCCTCATTCTCCCGCCTCTTTCATCTCTTGTTCATCCTAAACCATATTCCTCCTTATTCTCCCGCCTCTTTCATCTATTGTCCATCCTAATCCACATTCCTCCTTATTCTCCCGCCTCTTTCATCTCTTGTCCATCCTAATCCACATTCCTCCTCATTCCCCCGCCTCTTTCATCTCTTGTCCATCCTAAACCATATTCCTCCTTATTCTCCCGCCTCTTTCATCTCTTGTCCATCCTAATCCACATTCCTCCTTATTCTCCCGCCTCTTTCATCTCTTGTCCATCCTAATCCACATTCCTCCTCATTCTTGCGCCTCTTTAATCTCTTGTCCATCCTAAACCATATTCCTCCATATTCTCCCGCCTCTTTCATCTATTGTCCATCCTAATCCACATTCCTCCGTATTCTCCCGCCTCTTTCATCTCTTGTCCATCCTAATCCACATTCCTCCTCATTCTCCCGCCTCTTTCATCTCTTGTCCATCCTAAACCATATTCCTGCTTATTCTCCCGCCTCTTTCATCTATTGTCCATCCTAATCCACATTCCTCCTCATTCTCCCGCCTCTTTCATCTCTTGTCCATCCTAATCCACATTCCTCCTTATTCTCCCGCCTCTTTCATCTCTTGTCCATCCTAATCCACATTCCTCCTCATTCTCCCGCCTCTTTCATCTCTTGTCCATCCTACTCCACATTCCTCCTTATTCTCCCGCCTCTTTCATCTCTTGTCCATCCTAATCCACATTCCTCCTCATTCTCCCGCCTCTTTCATCTCTTGTCCATCCTAAACCATATTCCTCCTTATTCTCCCGCCTCTTTCATCTATTGTCCATCCTAATCCACATTCCTCCTCATTCTCCTGCCTCTTTCATCTCTTGTCCATCCTAATCCACATTCCTCCTTATTCTCCCGCCTCTTTCATCTCTTGTCTATCCTAATCCACATTCCTCCTCATTCTCGCGCCTCTTTAATCTCTTGTCCATCCTAAACCATATTCCTCCTTATTCTCCCGCCTCTTTCATCTATTGTCCATCCTAATCCACATTCCTCCTCATTCTCCTGCCTCTTTCATCTCTTGTCCATCCTAATCCACATTCCTCCTTATTCTCCCGCCTCTTTCATCTCTTGTCTATCCTAATCCACATTCCTCCTCATTCTCGCGCCTCTTTAATCTCTTGTCCATCCTAAACCATATTCCTCCTTATTCTCCCGCCTTTTCATCTCTTGTCCATCCTAATCCACATTCCACCTCATTCTCCCGCCTCTTTCATCTCTTGTCCATCCTTAGCCATATTCCTCCTCATTCTCCCGCCTTTTCTTCTCTTGTCCATCCTAATCTACATTCCTCCTTATTCTCCCGCCTCTTTCATCTCTTGTCCATCCTAATCCACATTCCTGCTCATTCTCCCGCCTCTTTCATCTCTTGTCTATCCTAAACCATATTCCTCCTTATTCTCCCGCCTCTTTCATCTCTTGTCCATCCTAATCCACATTCCTCCTTATTCTCCCGCCTCTTTCATCTCTTGTCCATCCTAATCCACATTCCTCCTCATTCTCGCGCCTCTTTAATCTCTTGTCCATCCTAAACCATATTCCTCCTCATTCTCCCGCCTCTTTCATCTATTGTCCATCCTAATCCACATTCCTCCTTATTCTCCCGCCTCTTTCATCTCTTGTCCATCCTAATCCACATTCCTCCTCATTCTCCCGCCTCTTTCATCTCTTGTCCATCCTCAACCATATTCCTCCTTATTCTCACGCCTCTTTCATCTCTTGTCCATCCTAATCCACATTCCTTCTTATTCTCCCGCCTCTTTCATCTCTTGTCCATCCTAATCCACATTCCTCCTCATTCTCACGCCTCTTTAATCTCTTGTCCATCCTAAACCATATTCCTCCTTATTCTCCCGCCTCTTTCATCTATTGTCCATCCTAATCCACATTCCTCCTTATTCTCCCGCCTCTTTCATCTCGTGTCCATCCTAATCCACATTCCTCCTCATTCTCCCGCCTCTTTCATCTCTTGTCCATCCTAATCCACATTCCTCCTCATTCTCCCGCCTCTTTCATCTCTTGTTCATCCTAAACCATATTCCTCCTTATTCTCCCGCCTCTTTAATCTCTTGTCCATCCTAAACCATATTCCTCCTTATTCTCCCGCCTCTTTCATCTATTGTCCATCCTAATCCACATTCCTCCTTATTCTCCCGCCTCTTTCATCTCGTGTCCATCCTAATCCACATTCCTCCTTATTCTCCGGCCTCTTTCATCTCTTGTCCATCCTAATCCACATTCCTCCTCATTCTCCCGCCTCTTTCATCTCTTGTTCATCCTAAACCATATTCCTCCTTATTCTCCCGCCTCTTTCATCTATTGTCCATCCTAATCCACATTCCTCCTTATTCTCCCGCCTCTTTCATCTCTTGTCCATCCTAATCCACATTCCTCCTCATTCCCCCGCCTCTTTCATCTCTTGTCCATCCTAAACCATATTCCTCCTTATTCTCCCGCCTCTTTCATCTCTTGTCCATCCTAATCCACATTCCTCCTTATTCTCCCGCCTCTTTCATCTCTTGTCCATCCTAATCCACATTCCTCCTCATTCTCGCGCCTCTTTAATCTCTTGTCCATCCTAAACCATATTCCTCCTTATTCTCCCGCCTCTTTCATCTATTGTCCATCCTAATCCACATTCCTCCGTATTCTCCCGCCTCTTTCATCTCTTGTCCATCCTAATCCACATTCCTCCTCATTCTCCCGCCTCTTTCATCTCTTGTCCATCCTAAACCATATTCCTGCTTATTCTCCCGCCTCTTTCATCTATTGTCCATCCTAATCCACATTCCTCCTCATTCTCCCGCCTCTTTCATCTCTTGTCCATCCTAATCCACATTCCTCCTTATTCTCCCGCCTCTTTCATCTCTTGTCCATCCTAATCCACATTCCTCCTCATTCTCCCGCCTCTTTCATCTCTTGTCCATCCTACTCCACATTCCTCCTTATTCTCCCGCCTCTTTCATCTCTTGTCCATCCTAATCCACATTCCTCCTCATTCTCCCGCCTCTTTCATCTCTTGTCCATCCTAAACCATATTCCTCCTTATTCTCCCGCCTCTTTCATCTATTGTCCATCCTAATCCACATTCCTCCTCATTCTCCTGCCTCTTTCATCTCTTGTCCATCCTAATCCACATTCCTCCTTATTCTCCCGCCTCTTTCATCTCTTGTCTATCCTAATCCACATTCCTCCTCATTCTCGCGCCTCTTTAATCTCTTGTCCATCCTAAACCATATTCCTCCTTATTCTCCCGCCTCTTTCATCTATTGTCCATCCTAATCCACATTCCTCCTTATTCTCCCGCCTTTTCATCTCTTGTCCATCCTAATCCACATTCCTCCTCATTCTCCCGCCTCTTTCATCTCTTGTCCATCCTTAGCCATATTCCTCCTCATTCTCCCGCCTTTTCTTCTCTTGTCCATCCTAATCTACATTCCTCCTTATTCTCCCGCCTCTTTCATCTCTTGTCCATCCTAATCCACATTCCTGCTCATTCTCCCGCCTCTTTCATCTCTTGTCTATCCTAAACCATATTCCTCCTTATTCTCCCGCCTCTTTCATCTCTTGTCCATCCTAATCCACATTCCTCCTTATTCTCCCGCCTCTTTCATCTCTTGTCCATACTAATCCACATTCCTCCTCATTCTCGCGCCTCTTTAATCTCTTGTCCATCCTAAACCATATTCCTCCTCATTCTCCCGCCTCTTTCATCTATTGTCCATCCTAATCCACATTCCTCCTTATTCTCCCGCCTCTTTCATCTCTTGTCCATCCTAATCCACATTCCTCCTCATTCTCCCGCCTCTTTCATCTCTTGTCCATCCTAAACCATATTCCTCCTTATTCTCCCGCCTTTTCATCTCTTGTCCATCCTAATCAACATTCCTCCTCATTCTCGCGCCTCTTTAATCTCTTGTCCATCCTAAAACATATTCCTCCTTATTCTCCCGTCTCTTTCATCTATTGTCCATCCTAATCCACATTCCTCCTTATTCTCCCGCCTCTTTCATCTCTTGTCCATCCTAATCCACATTCCTCCTCATTCTCCCGCCTCTTTCATCTCTTGTCCATCCTCAACCATATTCCTCCTTATTCTCACGCCTCTTTCATCTCTTGTCCATCCTAATCCACATTCCTCCTTATTCTCCCGCCTCTTTCATCTCTTGTCCATCCTAATCCACATTCCTCCTCATTCTCACGCCTCTTTAATCTCTTGTCCATCCTAAACCATATTCCTCCTTATTCTCCCGCCTCTTTCATCTATTGTCCATCCTAATCCACATTCCTCCTTATTCTCCCGCCTCTTTCATCTCGTGTCCATCCTAATCCACATTCCTCCTCATTCTCCCGCCTCTTTCATCTCTTGTCCATCCTAATCCACATTCCTCCTCATTCTCCCGCCTCTTTCATCTCTTGTTCATCCTAAACCATATTCCTCCTTATTCTCCCGCCTCTTTCATCTATTGTCCATCCTAATCCACATTCCTCCTTATTCTCCCGCCTCTTTCATCTATTGTCCATCCTAATCCACATTCCTCCTTATTCTCCGGCCTGTTTCATCTCTTGTCCATCCTAATCCACATTCCTCCTCATTCTCGCGCCTCTTTAATCTCTTGTCCATCCTAAACCATATTCCTCCTTATTCTCCCGCCTCTTTCATCTATTGTCCATCCTAATCCACATTCCTCCGTATTCTCCCGCCTCTTTCATCTCTTGTCCATCCTAATCCACATTCCTCCTCATTCTCCCGCCTCTTTCATCTCTTGTCCATCCTAAACCATATTCCTGCTTATTCTCCCGCCTCTTTCATCTATTGTCCATCCTAATCCACATTCCTCCTCATTCTCCCGCCTCTTTCATCTCTTGTCCATCCTAATCCACATTCCTCCTTATTCTCCCGCCTCTTTCATCTCTTGTCCATCCTAATCCACATTCCTCCTCATTCTCCCGCCTCTTTCATCTCTTGTCCATCCTACTCCACATTCCTCCTTATTCTCCCGCCTCTTTCATCTCTTGTCCATCCTAATCCACATTCCTCCTCATTCTCCCGCCTCTTTCATCTCTTGTCCATCCTAAACCATATTCCTCCTTATTCTCCCGCCTCTTTCATCTATTGTCCATCCTAATCCACATTCCTCCTCATTCTCCTGCCTCTTTCATCTCTTGTCCATCCTAATCCACATTCCTCCTTATTCTCCCGCCTCTTTCATCTCTTGTCTATCCTAATCCACATTCCTCCTCATTCTCGCGCCTCTTTAATCTCTTGTCCATCCTAAACCATATTCCTCCTTATTCTCCCGCCTCTTTCATCTATTGTCCATCCTAATCCACATTCCTCCTTATTCTCCCGCCTTTTCATCTCTTGTCCATCCTAATCCACATTCCTCCTCATTCTCCCGCCTCTTTCATCTCTTGTCCATCCTTAGCCATATTCCTCCTCATTCTCCCGCCTTTTCTTCTCTTGTCCATCCTAATCTACATTCCTCCTTATTCTCCCGCCTCTTTCATCTCTTGTCCATCCTAATCCACATTCCTGCTCATTCTCCCGCCTCTTTCATCTCTTGTCTATCCTAAACCATATTCCTCCTTATTCTCCCGCCTCTTTCATCTCTTGTCCATCCTAATCCACATTCCTCCTTATTCTCCCGCCTCTTTCATCTCTTGTCCATCCTAATCCACATTCCTCCTCATTCTCGCGCCTCTTTAATCTCTTGTCCATCCTAAACCATATTCCTCCTCATTCTCCCGCCTCTTTCATCTATTGTCCATCCTAATCCACATTCCTCCTTATTCTCCCGCCTCTTTCATCTCTTGTCCATCCTAATCCACATTCCTCCTCATTCTCACGCCTCTTTAATCTCTTGTCCATCCTAAACCATATTCCTCCTTATTCTCCCGCCTCTTTCATCTATTGTCCATCCTAATCCACATTCCTCCTTATTCTCCCGCCTCTTTCATCTCGTGTCCATCCTAATCCACATTCCTCCTCATTCTCCCGCCTCTTTCATCTCTTGTCCATCCTAATCCACATTCCTCCTCATTCTCCCGCCTCTTTCATCTCTTGTTCATCCTAAACCATATTCCTCCTTATTCTCCCGCCTCTTTAATCTCTTGTCCATCCTAAACCATATTCCTCCTTATTCTCCCGCCTCTTTCATCTATTGTCCATCCTAATCCACATTCCTCCTTATTCTCCCGCCTCTTTCATCTCGTGTCCATCCTAATCCACATTCCTCCTTATTCTCCGGCCTCTTTCATCTCTTGTCCATCCTAATCCACATTCCTCCTCATTCTCCCGCCTCTTTCATCTCTTGTTCATCCTAAACCATATTCCTCCTTATTCTCCCGCCTCTTTCATCTATTGTCCATCCTAATCCACATTCCTCCTTATTCTCCCGCCTCTTTCATCTCTTGTCCATCCTAATCCACATTCCTCCTCATTCCCCCGCCTCTTTCATCTCTTGTCCATCCTAAACCATATTCCTCCTTATTCTCCCGCCTCTTTCATCTCTTGTCCATCCTAATCCACATTCCTCCTTATTCTCCCGCCTCTTTCATCTCTTGTCCATCCTAATCCACATTCCTCCTCATTCTCGCGCCTCTTTAATCTCTTGTCCATCCTAAACCATATTCCTCCTTATTCTCCCGCCTCTTTCATCTATTGTCCATCCTAATCCACATTCCTCCGTATTCTCCCGCCTCTTTCATCTCTTGTCCATCCTAATCCACATTCCTCCTCATTCTCCCGCCTCTTTCATCTCTTGTCCATCCTAAACCATATTCCTGCTTATTCTCCCGCCTCTTTCATCTATTGTCCATCCTAATCCACATTCCTCCTCATTCTCCCGCCTCTTTCATCTCTTGTCCATCCTAATCCACATTCCTCCTTATTCTCCCGCCTCTTTCATCTCTTGTCCATCCTAATCCACATTCCTCCTCATTCTCCCGCCTCTTTCATCTCTTGTCCATCCTACTCCACATTCCTCCTTATTCTCCCGCCTCTTTCATCTCTTGTCCATCCTAATCCACATTCCTCCTCATTCTCCCGCCTCTTTCATCTCTTGTCCATCCTAAACCATATTCCTCCTTATTCTCCCGCCTCTTTCATCTATTGTCCATCCTAATCCACATTCCTCCTCATTCTCCTGCCTCTTTCATCTCTTGTCCATCCTAATCCACATTCCTCCTTATTCTCCCGCCTCTTTCATCTCTTGTCTATCCTAATCCACATTCCTCCTCATTCTCGCGCCTCTTTAATCTCTTGTCCATCCTAAACCATATTCCTCCTTATTCTCCCGCCTCTTTCATCTATTGTCCATCCTAATCCACATTCCTCCTTATTCTCCCGCCTTTTCATCTCTTGTCCATCCTAATCCACATTCCTCCTCATTCTCCCGCCTCTTTCATCTCTTGTCCATCCTTAGCCATATTCCTCCTCATTCTCCCGCCTTTTCTTCTCTTGTCCATCCTAATCTACATTCCTCCTTATTCTCCCGCCTCTTTCATCTCTTGTCCATCCTAATCCACATTCCTGCTCATTCTCCCGCCTCTTTCATCTCTTGTCTATCCTAAACCATATTCCTCCTTATTCTCCCGCCTCTTTCATCTCTTGTCCATCCTAATCCACATTCCTCCTTATTCTCCCGCCTCTTTCATCTCTTGTCCATACTAATCCACATTCCTCCTCATTCTCGCGCCTCTTTAATCTCTTGTCCATCCTAAACCATATTCCTCCTCATTCTCCCGCCTCTTTCATCTATTGTCCATCCTAATCCACATTCCTCCTTATTCTCCCGCCTCTTTCATCTCTTGTCCATCCTAATCCACATTCCTCCTCATTCTCCCGCCTCTTTCATCTCTTGTCCATCCTAAACCATATTCCTCCTTATTCTCCCGCCTTTTCATCTCTTGTCCATCCTAATCAACATTCCTCCTCATTCTCGCGCCTCTTTAATCTCTTGTCCATCCTAAAACATATTCCTCCTTATTCTCCCGTCTCTTTCATCTATTGTCCATCCTAATCCACATTCCTCCTTATTCTCCCGCCTCTTTCATCTCTTGTCCATCCTAATCCACATTCCTCCTCATTCTCCCGCCTCTTTCATCTCTTGTCCATCCTCAACCATATTCCTCCTTATTCTCACGCCTCTTTCATCTCTTGTCCATCCTAATCCACATTCCTCCTTATTCTCCCGCCTCTTTCATCTCTTGTCCATCCTAATCCACATTCCTCCTCATTCTCACGCCTCTTTAATCTCTTGTCCATCCTAAACCATATTCCTCCTTATTCTCCCGCCTCTTTCATCTATTGTCCATCCTAATCCACATTCCTCCTTATTCTCCCGCCTCTTTCATCTCGTGTCCATCCTAATCCACATTCCTCCTCATTCTCCCGCCTCTTTCATCTCTTGTCCATCCTAATCCACATTCCTCCTCATTCTCCCGCCTCTTTCATCTCTTGTTCATCCTAAACCATATTCCTCCTTATTCTCCCGCCTCTTTCATCTATTGTCCATCCTAATCCACATTCCTCCTTATTCTCCCGCCTCTTTCATCTATTGTCCATCCTAATCCACATTCCTCCTTATTCTCCGGCCTGTTTCATCTCTTGTCCATCCTAATCCACATTCCTCCTCATTCTCGCGCCTCTTTAATCTCTTGTCCATCCTAAACCATATTCCTCCTTATTCTCCCGCCTCTTTCATCTATTGTCCATCCTAATCCACATTCCTCCGTATTCTCCCGCCTCTTTCATCTCTTGTCCATCCTAATCCACATTCCTCCTCATTCTCCCGCCTCTTTCATCTCTTGTCCATCCTAAACCATATTCCTGCTTATTCTCCCGCCTCTTTCATCTATTGTCCATCCTAATCCACATTCCTCCTCATTCTCCCGCCTCTTTCATCTCTTGTCCATCCTAATCCACATTCCTCCTTATTCTCCCGCCTCTTTCATCTCTTGTCCATCCTAATCCACATTCCTCCTCATTCTCCCGCCTCTTTCATCTCTTGTCCATCCTACTCCACATTCCTCCTTATTCTCCCGCCTCTTTCATCTCTTGTCCATCCTAATCCACATTCCTCCTCATTCTCCCGCCTCTTTCATCTCTTGTCCATCCTAAACCATATTCCTCCTTATTCTCCCGCCTCTTTCATCTATTGTCCATCCTAATCCACATTCCTCCTCATTCTCCTGCCTCTTTCATCTCTTGTCCATCCTAATCCACATTCCTCCTTATTCTCCCGCCTCTTTCATCTCTTGTCTATCCTAATCCACATTCCTCCTCATTCTCGCGCCTCTTTAATCTCTTGTCCATCCTAAACCATATTCCTCCTTATTCTCCCGCCTCTTTCATCTATTGTCCATCCTAATCCACATTCCTCCTTATTCTCCCGCCTTTTCATCTCTTGTCCATCCTAATCCACATTCCTCCTCATTCTCCCGCCTCTTTCATCTCTTGTCCATCCTTAGCCATATTCCTCCTCATTCTCCCGCCTTTTCTTCTCTTGTCCATCCTAATCTACATTCCTCCTTATTCTCCCGCCTCTTTCATCTCTTGTCCATCCTAATCCACATTCCTGCTCATTCTCCCGCCTCTTTCATCTCTTGTCTATCCTAAACCATATTCCTCCTTATTCTCCCGCCTCTTTCATCTCTTGTCCATCCTAATCCACATTCCTCCTTATTCTCCCGCCTCTTTCATCTCTTGTCCATCCTAATCCACATTCCTCCTCATTCTCGCGCCTCTTTAATCTCTTGTCCATCCTAAACCATATTCCTCCTCATTCTCCCGCCTCTTTCATCTATTGTCCATCCTAATCCACATTCCTCCTTATTCTCCCGCCTCTTTCATCTCTTGTCCATCCTAATCCACATTCCTCCTCATTCTCCCGCCTCTTTCATCTCTTGTCCATCCTAAACCATATTCCTCCTTATTCTCCCGCCTTTTCATCTCTTGTCCATCCTAATCAACATTCCTCCTCATTCTCGCGCCTCTTTAATCTCTTGTCCATCCTAAAACATATTCCTCCTTATTCTCCCGTCTCTTTCATCTATTGTCCATCCTAATCCACATTCCTCCTTATTCTCCCGCCTCTTTCATCTCTTGTCCATCCTAATCCACATTCCTCCTCATTCTCCCGCCTCTTTCATCTCTTGTCCATCCTCAACCATATTCCTCCTTATTCTCACGCCTCTTTCATCTCTTGTCCATCCTAATCCACATTCCTCCTTATTCTCCCGCCTCTTTCATCTCTTGTCCATCCTAATCCACATTCCTCCTCATTCTCACGCCTCTTTAATCTCTTGTCCATCCTAAACCATATTCCTCCTTATTCTCCCGCCTCTTTCATCTATTGTCCATCCTAATCCACATTCCTCCTTATTCTCCCGCCTCTTTCATCTCGTGTCCATCCTAATCCACATTCCTCCTCATTCTCCCGCCTCTTTCATCTCTTGTCCATCCTAATCCACATTCCTCCTCATTCTCCCGCCTCTTTCATCTCTTGTTCATCCTAAACCATATTCCTCCTTATTCTCCCGCCTCTTTCATCTATTGTCCATCCTAATCCACATTCCTCCTTATTCTCCCGCCTCTTTCATCTATTGTCCATCCTAATCCACATTCCTCCTTATTCTCCGGCCTCTTTCATCTCTTGTCCATCCTAATCCACATTCCTCCTCATTCTCCGGCCTCTTTCATCTCTTGTCCATCCTAAACCATATTCCTCCTTATTCTCCCGCCTTTTCATCTCTTGTCCATCCTAATCCACATTCCTCCTTATTCTCCCGTCTCTTTCATCTATTGTCCATCCTAATCCACATTCCTCCTTATTCTCCCGCCTTTTCATCTCTTGTCCATCCTAATCCACATTCCTCCTCATTCTCCCGCCTCTTTCATCTCTTGTCCATCCTTAGCCATATTCCTCCTCATTCTCCCGCCTTTTCTTCTCTTGTCCATCCTAATCTACATTCCTCCTTATTCTCCCGCCTCTTTCATCTCTTGTCCATCCTAATCCACATTCCTCCTCATTCTCCCGCCTCTTTCATCTCTTGTCTATCCTAAACCATATTCCTCCTTATTCTCCCGCCTCTTTCATCTCTTGTCCATCCTAATCCACATTCTTCCTTATTCTCCCGCCTCTTTCATCTCTTGTCCATCCTAATCCACATTCCTCCTTATTCTCCCGCCTCTTTCATCTCTTGTCCATCCTAATCCACATTCCTCCTCATTCTCACGCCTCTTTAATCTCTTGTCCATCCTAAACCATATTCCTCCTTATTCTCCCGCCTCTTTCATCTATTGTCCATCCTAATCCACATTCCTCCTTATTCTCCCGCCTCTTTCATCTATTGTCCATCCTAATCCACATTCCTCCTTATTCTCCCGCCTCTTTCATCTCTTGTCCATCCTAATCCACATTCCTCCTCATTCTCCCGCCTCTTTCATCTCTTGTCCATCCTAAACCATATTCCTCCTTATTCTCCCGCCTTTTCATCTCTTGTCCATCCTAATCCACATTCCTCCTCATTCTCCCGCCTCTTTCATCTCTTGTCCATGCTTAGCGATATTCCTCCTCATTCTCCCGCCTTTTCTTCTCTTGTCCATCCTAATCTACATTCCTCCTTATTCTCCCGCCTCTTTCATCTCTTGTCCATCCTAATCCACATTCCTCCTCATTCTCCCGCCTCTTTCATCTCTTGTCTATCCTAAACCATATTCCTCCTTATTCTCCCGCCTCTTTCATCTCTTGTCCATCCTAATCCACATTCCTCCTCATTCTCCCGCCTCTTTCATCTCTTGTCTATCCTAAACCATATTCCTCCTTATTCTCCCGCCTCTTTCATCTCTTGTCCATCCTAATCCACATTCCTCTTTATTCTCCCGCCTCTTTCATCTCTTGTCCATCCTAATCCACATTCCTCCTCATTCTCGCGCCTCTTTAATCTCTTGTCCATCCTAAACCATATTCCTCCTTATTCTCCCGCCTCTTTCATCTCTTGTCCATCCTAATCCACATTCCTCCTCATTCTCCCGCCTCTTTCATCTCCTGTCTATCCTAAACCATATTCCTCCTTATTCTCCCGCCTCTTTCATCTCTTGTCCATCCTAATCCACATTCCTCCTTATTCTCCCGCCTCTTTCATCTCTTGTCCATCCTAATCCACATTCCTCCTTATTCTCCCGCCTCTTTCATCTCTTGTCCATCCTAATCCACATTCCTCCTTATTCTCCTGCCTCTTTCATCTCTTGTCCATCCTAATCCACATTCCTCCTCATTCTCCCGCCTCTTTCATCTCTTGTCCATCCTAAACCATATTCCTCCTTATTCTCCCGCCTCTTTCATCTCTTGTCCATCCTAATCCACATTCCTCCTTATTCTCCCGCCTCTTTCATCTCGTGTCCATCCTAATCCACATTCCTCCTTATTCTCCCGCCTCTTTCATCTCTTGTCCATCCTAAACCATATTCCTCCTTATTCTCCCGCCTCTTTCATCTATTGTCCATCCTAATCCACATTCCTCCTAATTCTCCCGCCTCTTTCATCTCTTGTCCATCCTAATCCACATTCCTCCTCATTCCCCCGCCTCTTTCATCTCTTGTCCATCCTAAACCATATTCCTCCTTATTCTCCCGCCTCTTTCATCTCTTGTCCATCCTAATCCACATTCCTCCTTATTCTCCCGCCTCTTTCATCTCTTGTCCATCCTAATCCACATTCCTCCTCATTCTCGCGCCTCTTTAATCTCTTGTCCATCCTAAACCATATTCCTACTTATTCTCCCGCCTCTTTCATCTATTGTCCATCCTAATCCACATTCCTCCGTATTCTCCCGCCTCTTTCATCTCTTGTCCATCCTAATCCACATTCCTCCTCATTCTCCCGCCTCTTTCATCTCTTGTCCATCCTAAACCATATTCCTGCTTATTCTCCCGCCTCTTTCATCTATTGTCCATCCTAATCCACATTCCTCCTCATTCTCCCGCCTCTTTCATCTCTTGTCCATCCTAATCCACATTCCTCCTTATTCTCCCGCCTCTTTCATCTCTTGTCCATCCTAATCCACATTCCTCCTCATTCTCCCGCCTCTTTCATCTCTTGTCCATCCTACTCCACATTCCTCCTTATTCTCCCGCCTCTTTCATCTCTTGTCCATCCTAATCCACATTCCTCCTCATTCTCCCGCCTCTTTCATCTCTTGTCCATCCTAAACCATATTCCTCCTTATTCTCCCGCCTCTTTCATCTATTGTCCATCCTAATCCACATTCCTCCTCATTCTCCTGCCTCTTTCATCTCTTGTCCATCCTAATCCACATTCCTCCTTATTCTCCCGCCTCTTTCATCTCTTGTCTATCCTAATCCACATTCCTCCTCATTCTCGCGCCTCTTTAATCTCTTGTCCATCCTAAACCATATTCCTCCTTATTCTCCCGCCTCTTTCATCTATTGTCCATCCTAATCCACATTCCTCCTTATTCTCCCGCCTCTTTCATCTCTTGTCCATCCTAATCCACATTCCTCCTCATTCTTCCGCCTCTTTCATCTCTTGTCCATCCTAAACCATATTCCTCCTTATTCTCCCGCCTCTTTCATCTCTTGTCCATCCTAATCCACATTCCTCCTTATTCTCCCGCCTCTTTCATCTCTTGTCCATCCTAATCCACATTCCTCCTCATTCTCGCGCCTCTTTAATCTCTTGTCCATCCTAAACCATATTCCTCCTTATTCTCCCGCCTCTTTCATCTATTGTCCATCCTAATCCACATTCCTCCTTATTCTCCCGCCTCTTTCATCTCTTGTCCATCCTAATCCACATTCCTCCTCATTCTCCCGCCTCTTTCATCTCTTGTCCATCCTGAACCATATTCCTCCTTATTCTCCCGCCTCTTTCATCTATTGTCCATCCTAATCCACATTCCTCCTCATTCTCCCGCCTCTTTCATCTCTTGTCCATCCTAATCCACATTCCTCCTTATTCTCCCGCCTCTTTCATCTCTTGTCCATCCTAATCCACATTCCTCCTCATTCTCCCGCCTCTTTCATCTCTTGTCCATCCTAAACAATATTCCTCCTTATTCTCCCGCCTCTTTCATCTCTTGTCCATCCTAATCCACATTCCTCCTTATTCTCCCGCCTCTTTCATCTCTTGTCCATCCTAATCCACATTCCTCCTCATTCTCGCGCCTCTTTAATCTCTTGTCCATCCTAAACCATATTCCTCCTTATTCTCCCGCCTCTTTCATCTCTTGTCCATCCTAATCCACATTCCTCCTTATTCTCCCGCCTCTTTCATCTCTTGTCCATCCTAATCCACATTCCTCCTGATTCTCCCGCCTCTTTCATCTCTTGTCCATCCTAATCCACATTCCTCCTTATTCTCCCGCCTCTTTCATCTCTTGTCCATCCTAATCCACATTCCTCCTCATTCTCCCGCCTCTTTCATCTCTTGTCCATCCTAAACCATATTCCTCCTTATTCTCCCGCCTCTTTCATCTCTTGTCCATCCTAATCCACATTCCTCCTTATTCTCCCGCCTCTTTCATCTCTTGTCCATCCTAATCCACATTCCTCCTCATTCTCGCGCCTCTTTAATCTCTTGTCCATCCTAAACCATATTCCTCCTTATTCTCCCGCCTCTTTCATCTATTGTCCATCCTAATCCACATTCCTCCTTATTCTCCCGCCTCTTTCATCTCTTGTCCATCCTAATCCACATTCCTCCTCATTCTCCCGCCTCTTTCATCTCTTGTCCATCCTAAACCATATTCCTCCTTATTCTCCCGCCTCTTTCATCTATTGTCCATCCTAATCCACATTCCTCCTCATTCTCCCGCCTCTTTCATCTCTTGTCCATCCTAATCCACATTCCTCCTTATTCTCCCGCCTCTTTCATCTCTTGTCCATCCTAATCCACATTCCTCCTCATTCTCCCGCCTCTTTCATCTCTTGTCCATCCTAAACAATATTCCTCCTTATTCTCCCGCCTCTTTCATCTCTTGTCCATCCTAATCCACATTCCTCCTTATTCTCCCGCCTCTTTCATCTCTTGTCCATCCTAATCCACATTCCTCCTCATTCTCGCGCCTCTTTAATCTCTTGTCCATCCTAAACCATATTCCTCCTTATTCTCCCGCCTCTTTCATCTATTGTCCATCCTAATCCACATTCCTCCTTATTCTCCCGCCTCTTTCATCTCTTGTCCATCCTAATCCACATTCCTCCTCATTCTCCCGCCTCTTTCATCTCTTGTCCATCCTAATCCACATTCCTCCTTATTCTCCCGCCTCTTTCATCTCTTGTCCATCCTAATCCACATTCCTCCTCATTCTCCCGCCTCTTTCATCTCTTGTCCATCCTAAACCATATTCCTCCTTATTCTCCCGCCTCTTTCATCTCTTGTCCATCCTAATCCACATTCCTCCTTATTCTCCCGCCTCTTTCATCTCTTGTCCATCCTAATCCACATTCCTCCTCATTCTCGCGCCTCTTTAATCTCTTGTCCATCCTAAACCATATTCCTCCTTATTCTCCCGCCTCTTTCATCTATTGTCCATCCTAATCCACATTCCTCCTTATTATCCCGCCTCTGTCATCTCTTGTCCATCCTAATCCACATTCCTCCTCATTCTCCCGCCTCTTTCATCTCTTGTCCATCCTAAACCATATTCCTCCTTATTCTCCTGCCTCTTTCATCTCTTGTCCATCCTAATCCACATTCCTCCTTATTCTCCCGCCTCTTTCATCTCTTGTCCATCCTAATCCACATTCCTCCTCATTCTCGCGCCTCTTTAATCTCTTGTCCATCCTAAACCATATTCCTCCTTATTCTCCCGCCTCTTTCATCTATTGTCCATCATAATCCACATTCCTCCTTATTCTCCCGCCTCTTTCATCTCTTGTCCATCCTAATCCACATTCCTCCTCATTCTCCCGCCTCTTTCATCTCTTGTCCATCCTAAACCATATTCCTCCTTATTCTCCCGCCTCTTTCATCTCTTGTCCATCCTAATCCACATTCCTCCTTATTCTCCCGCCTCTTTCATCTCTTGTCCATCCTAATCCACATTCCTCCTCATTCTCGCGCCTCTTTAATCTCTTGTCCATCCTAAACCATATTCCTCCTTATTCTCCCGCCTCTTTCATCTATTGTCCATCCTAATCCACATTCCTCCTTATTCTCCCGCCTCTTTCATCTCTTGTCCATCCTAATCCACATTCCTCCTTATTCTCCCGCCTCTTTCATCTCTTGTCCATCCTAAACCATATTCCTCCTTATTCTCCCGCCTCTTTCATCTCTTGTCCATCCTAATCCACATTCCTCCTTATTCTCCCGCCTCTTTCATCTCTTGTCCATCCTAATCCACATTCCTCCTCATTCTCCCGCCTCTTTAATCTCTTGTCCATCCTAATCCACATTCCTCCTCATTCTCCCGCCTCTTTCATCTATTGTCCATCCTAATCCACATTCCTCCTTATTCTCCCGCCTCTTTCATCTCTTGTCCATCCTAATCCACATTCCTCCTTATTCTCGCGCCTCTTTAATCTCTTGTCCATCCTAAACCATATTCCTCCTTATTCTCCCGCCTCTTTCATCTCTTGTCCATCCTAATCCACATTCCTCCTTATTCTCCCGCCTCTTTCATCTCTTGTCCATCCTAATCCACATTCCTCCTTATTCTCCCGCCTCTTTCATCTCTTGTCCATCCTAATCCACATTCCTCCTCATTCTCGCGCCTCTTTAATCTCTTGTCCATCCTAAACCATATTCCTCCTTATTCTCCCGCCTCTTTCATCTATTGTCCATCATAATCCACATTCCTCCTTATTCTCCCGCCTCTTTCATCTCTTGTCCATCCTAATCCACATTCCTCCTCATTCTCCCGCCTCTTTCATCTCTTGTCCATCCTAAACCATATTCCTCCTTATTCTCCCGCCTCTTTCATCTCTTGTCCATCCTAATCGACATTCCTCCTTATTCTCCCGCCTCTTTCATCTCTTGTCCATCCTAATCCACATTCCTCCTCATTCTCGCGCCTCTTTAATCTCTTGTCCATCCTAAACCATATTCCTCCTTATTCTCCCGCCTCTTTCATCTATTGTCCATCCTAATCCACATTCCTCCTTATTATCCCGCCTCTTTCATCTCTTGTCCATCCTAATCCATATTCCTCCTTATTCTCCCGCCTCTTTCATCTCTTGTCCATCCTAATCCACATTCCTCCTTATTCTCCCGCCTCTTTCATCTCTTGTCCATCCTAATCCACATTCCTCCTCATTCTCCCGCCTCTTTCATCTCTTGTCCATCCTAAACCATATTCCTCCTTATTCTCCCGCCTCTTTCATCTCTTGTCCATCCTAATCCACATTCCTCCTTATTCTCCCGCCTCTTTCATCTCTTGTCCATCCTAATCCACATTCCTCCTCATTCTCCCGCCTCTTTCATCTCTTGTCCATCCTAAACCATATTCCTCCTTATTCTCCCGCCTCTTTCATCTCTTGTCCATCCTAATCCACATTCCTCCTTATTCTCCCGCCTCTTTCATCTCTTGTCCATCCTAATCCACATTCCTCCTTATTCTCCCGCCTCTTTCATCTCTTGTCCATCCTAATCCACATTCCTCCTCATTCTCCCGCCTCTTTAATCTCTTGTCCATCCTAATCCACATTCCTCCTCATTCTCCCGCCTCTTTCATCTATTGTCCATCCTAATCCACATTCCTCCTTATTCTCCCGCCTCTTTCATCTCTTGTCCATCCTAATCCACATTCCTCCTTATTCTCGCGCTTCTTTAATCTCTTGTCCATCCTAAACCATATTCCTCCTTATTCTCCCGCCTCTTTCATCTCTTGTCCATCCTAATCCACATTCCTCCTTATTCTCCCGCCTCTTTCATCTCTTGTCCATCCTAATCCACATTCCTCCTTATTCTCCCGCCTCTTTCATCTCTTGTCCATCCTAATCCACATTCCTCCTCATTCTCGCGCCTCTTTAATCTCTTGTCCATCCTAAACCATATTCCTCCTTATTCTCCCGCCTCTTTCATCTATTGTCCATCATAATCCACATTCCTCCTTATTCTCCCGCCTCTTTCATCTCTTGTCCATCCTAATCCACATTCCTCCTCATTCTCCCGCCTCTTTCATCTCTTGTCCATCCTAAACCATATTCCTCCTTATTCTCCCGCCTCTTTCATCTCTTGTCCATCCTAATCCACATTCCTCCTTATTCTCCCGCCTCTTTCATCTCTTGTCCATCCTAATCCACATTCCTCCTCATTCTCGCGCCTCTTTAATCTCTTGTCCATCCTAAACCATATTCCTCCTTATTCTCCCGCCTCTTTCATCTATTGTCCATCCTAATCCACATTCCTCCTTATTATCCCGCCTCTTTCATCTCTTGTCCATCCTAATCCATATTCCTCCTTATTCTCCCGCCTCTTTCATCTCTTGTCCATCCTAATCCACATTCCTCCTTATTCTCCCGCCTCTTTCATCTCTTGTCCATCCTAATCCACATTCCTCCTCATTCTCGCGCCTCTTTAATCTCTTGTCCATCCTAAACCATATTCCTCCTTATTCTCCCGCCTCTTTCATCTATTGTCCATCCTAATCCACATTCCTCCTTATTATCCCGCCTCTTTCATCTCTTGTCCATCCTAATCCACATTCCTCCTCATTCTCCCGCCTCTTTCATCTCTTGTCCATCCTAAACCATATTCCTCCTTATTCTCCCGCCTCTTTCATCTCTTGTCCATCCTAATCCACATTCCTCCTTATTCTCCCGCCTCTTTCATCTCTTGTCCATCCTAATCCACATTCCTCCTCATTCTCGCGCCTCTTTCATCTCTTGTCCATCCTAATCCACATTCCTCCTTATTCTCCCGCCTCTTTCATCTATTGTCCATCCTAATCCACATTCCTCCTTATTATCCCGCCTCTTTCATCTCTTGTCCATCCTAATCCACATTCCTCCTCATTCTCGCGCCTCTTTAATCTCTTGTCCATCCTAAACCATATTCCTCCTTATTCTCCCGCCTCTTTCATCTATTGTCCATCCTAATCCACATTCCTCCTTATTATCCCGCCTCTTTCATCTCTTGTCCATCCTAATCCACATTCCTCCTCATTCTCGCGCCTCTTTAATCTCTTGTCCATCCTAAACCATATTCCTCCTTATTCTCCCACCTCTTTCATCTATTGTCCATCCTAATCCACATTCCTCCTTATTATCCCGCCTCTTTCATCTCTTGTCCATCCTAATCCATATTCCTCCTTATTCTCCCGCCTCTTTCATCTCTTGTCCATCCTAATCCACATTCCTCCTTATTCTCCCGCCTCTTTCATCTCTTGTCCATCCTAATCCACATTCCTCCTCATTCTCGCGCCTCTTTAATCTCTTGTCCATCCTAAACCATATTCCTCCTTATTCTCCCGCCTCTTTCATCTCTTGTCCATCCTAATCCACATTCCTCCTTATTCTCCCGCCTCTTTCATCTCTTGTCCATCCTAATCCACATTCCTCCTCATTCTCGCGCCTCTTTAATCTCTTGTCCATCCTAAACCATATTCCTCCTTATTCTCCCGCCTCTTTCATCTATTGTCCATCCTAATCCACATTCCTCCTTATTATCCCGCCTCTTTCATCTCTTGTCCATCCTAATCCATATTCCTCCTTATTCTCCCGCCTCTTTCATCTCTTGTCCATCCTAATCCACATTCCTCCTTATTCTCCCGCCTCTTTCATCTCTTGTCCATCCTAATACACATTCCTCCTCATTCTCGCGCCTCTTTAATCTCTTGTCCATCCTAAACCATATTCCTCCTTATTCTCCCGCCTCTTTCATCTATTGTCCATCCTAATCCACATTCCTCCTTATTATCCCGCCTCTTTCATCTCTTGTCCATCCTAATCCACATTCCTCCTCATTCTCCCGCCTCTTTCATCTCTTGTCCATCCTAAACCATATTCCTCCTTATTCTCCCGCCTCTTTCATCTCTTGTCCATCCTAATCCACATTCCTCCTTATTCTCCCGCCTCTTTCATCTCTTGTCCATCCTAATCCACATTCCTCCTTATTCTCCCGCCTCTTTCATCTCTTGTCCATCCTAATCCACATTCCTCCTCATTCTCGCGCCTCTTTAATCTCTTGTCCATCCTAAACCATATTCCTCCTTATTCTCCCGCCTCTTTCATCTATTGTCCATCCTAATCCACATTCCTCCTTATTCTCCCGCCTCTTTCATCTCTTGTCCATCCTAATCCACATTCCTCCTCATTCTCGCGCCTCTTTAATCTCTTGTCCATCCTAAACCATATTCCTCCTTATTCTCCCGCCTCTTTCATCTATTGTCCATCCTAATCCACATTCCTCCTCATTCTCCCGCCTCTTTCATCTATTGTCCATCCTAATCCACATTCCTCCTCATTCTCGCGCCTCTTTCATCACTTGTCCATCCTAATCCACATTCCTCCTTATTCTCCCGCCTCTTTCATCACTTGTCCATCCTAATCCACATTCCTCCTCATTCTCACGCCTCTTTCATCTATTGTCCATCCTAATCCACATTCCTCCTCATTCTCCCGCCTCTTTCATCTCTTGTCCATCCTAATCCACATTCCTCCTTATTCTCCCGCCTCTTTCATCTCTTGTCCATCCTAATCCACATTCCTCCTCATTCTCCCGCCTCTTTCATCTCTTGTCCATCCTAAACCATATTCCTCCTTATTCTCCCGCCTCTTTCATCTCTTGTCCATCCTAATCCATATTCCTCCTTATTCTCCCGCCTCTTTCATCTCTTGTCCATCCTAATCCACATTCCTCCTTATTCTCCCGCCTCTTTCATCTCTTGTCCATCCTAATCCACATTCCTCCTCATTCTCGCGCCTCTTTAATCTCTTGTCCATCCTAAACCATATTCCTCCTTATTCTCCCGCCTCTTTCATCTATTGTCCATCCTAATCCACATTCCTCCTTATTATCCCGCCTCTTTCATCTCTTGTCCATCCTAATCCACATTCCTCCTCATTCTCCCGCCTCTTTCATCTCTTGTCCATCCTAAACCATATTCCTCCTTATTCTCCCGCCTCTTTCATCTCTTGTCCATCCTAATCCATATTCCTCCTTATTCTCCCGCCTCTTTCATCTCTTGTCCATCCTAATCCACATTCCTCCTTATTCTCCCGCCTCTTTCATCTCTTGTCCATCATAATCCACATTCCTCCTCATTCTCGCGCCTCTTTAATCTCTTGTCCATCCTAAACCATATTCCTCCTTATTCTCCCGCCTCTTTCATCTATTGTCCATCCTAATCCACATTCCTCCTTATTCTCCCGCCTCTTTCATCTCTTGTCCATCCTAATCCACATTCCTCCTCATTCTCGCGCCTCTTTAATCTCTTGTCCATCCTAAACCATATTCCTCCTTATTCTCCCGCCTCTTTCATCTCTTGTCCATCCTAATCCACATTCCTCCTTATTCTCCCGCCTCTTTCATCTATTGTCCATCCTAATCCACATTCCTCCTCATTCTCCCGCCTCTTTCATCTATTGTCCATCCTAATCCACATTCCTCCTCATTCTCGCGCCTCTTTCATCACTTGTCCATCCTAATCCACATTCCTCCTTATTCTCCCGCCTCTTTCATCACTTGTCCATCCTAATCCACATTCCTCCTCATTCTCACGCCTCTTTCATCTATTGTCCATCCTAATCCACATTCCTCCTCATTCTCCCGCCTCTTTCATCTCTTGTCCATCCTAATCCACATTCCTCCTTATTCTCCCGCCTCTTTCATCTCTTGTCCATCCTAATCCACATTCCTCCTCATTCTCCCGCCTCTTTCATCTCTTGTCCATCCTAAACCATATTCCTCCTTATTCTCCCGCCTCTTTCATCTCTTGTCCATCCTAATCCACATTCCTCCTTATTCTCCCGCCTCTTTCATTTCTTGTCCATCCTAATCCACATTCCTCCTCATTCTCGCGCCTCTTTCATCTCTTGTCCATCCTAATCCACATTCCTCCTTATTCTCCTGCCTCTTTCATCTCTTGTCCATCCTAATCCACATTCCTCCTCATTCTCCCGCCTCTTTCATCTCTTGTCCATCCTAAACCACATTCCTCCTTATTCTCCCGCCTCTTTCATCTCTTGTCCATCCTAATCCACATTCCTTTTTATTCTCCTGCCTCTTTCATCTCTTGTCCATCCTAATCCACATTCCTCCTTATTCTCCTGCCTCTTTCATCTCTTGTCCATCCTAATCCACATTCCTCCTCATTCTCGCGCCTCTTTAATCTCTTGTCCATCCTAAACCATATTCCTCCTTATTCTCCCGCCTCTTTCATCTCTTGTCCATCCTAATCCACATTCCTCCTTATTCTCCCGCCTCTTTCATCTCTTGTCCATCCTAATCCACATTCCTCCTTATTCTCCCGCCTCTTTCATCTCTTGTCCATCCTAATCCACATTCCTCCTTATTCTCCCGCCTCTTTCATCTCTTGTCCATCCTAATCCACATTCCTCCTTATTCTCCCGCCTCTTTCATCTCTTGTCCATCCTAATCCACATTCCTCCTCATTCTCCCGCCTCTTTCATGTCTTGTCCATCCTAAACCATATTCCTCCTTATTCTCCCGCCTCTTTCATCTCTTGTCCATCCTAATCCACATTCCTTTTTATTCTCCTGCCTCTTTCATCTCTTGTCCATCCTAATCCACATTCCTCCTTATTCTCCCGCCTCTTTCATCTCTTGTCCATCCTAATCCACATTCCTCCTCATTCTCCCGCCTCTTTCATCTCTTGTCCATCCTAAACCATATTCCTCCTTATTCTCCCGCCTCTTTCATCTCTTGTCTATACTAATCCACATTCCTCCTTATTCTCCTGCCTCTTTCATCTCTTGTCCATCCTAATCCACATTCCTCCTCATTCTCGCGCCTCTTTAATCTCTTGTCCATCCTAAACCATATTCCTCCTAATTCTCCCGCCTCTTTCATCTCTTGTCCATCCTAATCCACATTCCTCCTTATTCTCCCGCCTCTTTCATCTCTTGTCCATCCTAATCCACATTCCTCCTTATTCTCCCGCCTCTTTCATCTCTTGTCCATCCTAATCCACATTCCTCCTCATTCTCCCGCCTCTTTCATCTCTTGTCCATCCTAAACCATATTCCTCCTTATTCTCCCGCCTCTTTCATCTATTGTCCATCCTAATCCACATTCCTCCTTATTCTCCCGCCTCTTTCATCTCTTGTCCATCCTAATCCACATTCCTCCTCATTCTCACGCCTCTTTCATCTCTTGTCCATCCTAAACCATATTCCTCCTTATTCTCCCGCCTCTTTCATCTATTGTCCATCCTAATCCACATTCCTCCTTATTGTCCCGCCTCTTTCATCTGTTGTCCATCCTAATCCACATTCCTCCTTATTCTCCTGCCTCTTTCATCTCTTGTCCATCCTAATCCACATTCCTCCTCATTCTCCCGCCTCTTTCATCTCTTGTCCATCCTAAACCATATTCCTCCTTATTCTCCCGCCTCTTTCATCTATTGTCCATCCTAATCCACATTCCTCCTTATTCTCCCGCCTCTTTCATCTATTGTCCATCCTATTCCACATTCCTCCTTATTCTCCTGCCTCTTTCATCTCTTGTCCATCCTAATCCACATTCCTCCTCATTCTCACGCCTCTTTAATCTCTTGTCCATCCTAAACCATATTCCTCCTTATTCTCCCGCCTCTTTCATCTATTGTCCATCCTAATCCACATTCCTCCTTATTCTCCCGCCTCTTTCATCTCTTGTCCATCCTAATCCACATTCCTCCTCATTCTCCCGCCTCTTTCATCTCTTGTCCATCCTAAACCATATTCCTCCTTATTCTCCCGCCTCTTTCATCTCTTGTCCATCCTAATCCACATTCCTCCTTATTCTCCCGCCTCTTTCATCTCTTGTCCATCCTAATCCACCTTCCTCCTCATTCTCCCGCCTCTTTCATCTTTTGTCCATCCTAAACCATATTCCTCCTTATTCTCCCGCCTCTTTCATCTCTTGTCCATCCTAATCCACATTCCTCCTTATTCTCCTGCCTCTTTCATCTCTTGTCCATCCTAATCCACATTCCTCCTCATTCTCCCGCCTCTTTCATCTCTTGTCCATCCTAAACCATATTCCTCCTTATTCTCCCGCCTCTTTCATCTCTTGTCCATCCTAATCCACATTCCACCTTATTCTCCCGCCTCTTTCATCTCTTGTCCATCCTAATCCACATTCCTCCTTATTCTCCCGCCTCTTTCATCTCTTGTCCATCCTAATCCACATTCCTCCTCATTCTCCCGCCTCTTTCATCTCTTGTCCATCCTAAACCATATTCCTCCTTATTCTCCCGCCTCTTTCATCTCTTGTCCATCCTAAACCATATTCCTCCTTATTCTCCCGCCTCTTTCATCTCTTGTCCATCCTAAACCACATTCCTCCTTATTCTCCCGCCTCTTTCATCTCTTGTCCATCCTAAACCATATTCCTCCTTATTCTCCCGCCTCTTTCATCTCTTGTCCATCCTAATCCACATTCCTCCTTATTCTCCTGCCTCTTTCATCTCTTGTCCATCCTAATCCACATTCCTCCTCATTCTCCCGCCTCTTTCATCTCTTGTCCATCCTAATCCACATTCCTCCTTATTCTCCTGCCTCTTTCATCTCTTGTCCATCCTAATCCACATTCCTCCTTATGCTCCCGCCTCTTTCATCTCTTGTCCATCCTAATCCACATTCCTCCTCATTCTCCCGCCTCTTTCATCTCTTGTCCATCCTAAACCATATTCCTCCTTATTCTCCCGCCTCTTTCATCTCTTGTCCATCCTAATCCACATTCCTCCTTATTCTCTTGCCTCTTTCATCTCTTGTCCATCCTAATCCACATTCCTCCTCATTCTCGCGCCTCTTTCATCTCTTGTCCATCCTAAACCATATTCCTCCTTATTCTCCCGCCTCTTTCATCTCTTGTCCATACTAATCCACATTCCTCCTTATTCTCCTGCCTCTTTCATCTCTTGTCCATCCTAATCCACATTCCTCCTCATTCTCCCGCCTCTTTCATCTCTTGTCCATCCTAATCCACATTCCTCCTCATTCTCCCGCCTATTTCATCTCTTGTCCATCCTAATCCACATTCCTCCTCATTCTCCCGCCTCTTTCATCTCTTGTCCATCCTAATCAACATTCCTCCTCATTCTCCCGCCTCTTTCATCTCTTGTCCATCCTAATCCACATTCCTCCTCATTCGCGCGCCTCTTTCATCTCGTCCATCCGAATCCACATTCCTCCTCATTCTCCCGCCTCTTTCATCTCTTGTCCATCCTAATCCACATTCCTCCTCATTCTCGTGCCTCTTTCATCTCTTGTCCATCCTAATCCTCATTCCTCCTCATTCTCCCGCCTCTTTCATCTCTTGTCCATCCTAATCCACATTCCTCCTCATTCTCCCCCCTCTTTCATCTCTTGTCCATCCTAATCCACATTCCACCTCATTCTCCCGCCTCTTTCATCTCTTGTCCATCCTAATCCTCATTCCTCCTCATTCTCCCGCCTATTTCATCTCTTGTCCATCCTAATCCTCATTCCTCCTCATTCTCCCGCCTCTTTCATCTCTTGTCCATCCTAATCAACATTCCTCCTCATTCTCTCGCCTCTTTCATCTCTTGTCCATCCTAATCCACATTCCTCCTCATTCTCCCGCCTCTTTCATCTCTTGTCCATCCTAATCAACATTCCTCCTCATTCTCCCGCCTCTTTCATCTCTTGTCCATCCTAATCCACATTCCTCCTCATTCTCGCGCCTCTTTCATCTCGTCCATCCTAATCCACATTCCTCCTCATTCTCCCGCCTCTTTCATCTCTTGTCCATCCTAATCCACATTCCTCCTCATTCTCGTGCCTCTTTCATCTCTTGTCCATCCTAATCCTCATTCCTCCTCATTCTCCCGCCTCTTTCATCTTTTGTCCATCCTAATCCACATTCCTCCTCATTCTCCCGCCTCTTTCATCTCTTGTCCATCCTATTCCACATTCCACCTCATTCTCCCGCCTCTTTCATCTTTTGTCCATCCTAATCCACATTCCTCCTCATTTTCCCCCCTCTTTCATCTCTTGTCCATCCTAATCAACATTCCTCGTCATTCTCGTGCCTCTTTCATCTCTTGTCCATCCTAAACCATATTCCTCCTTATTCTCCCGCCTCTTTCATCTCTTGTCCATCCTAATCCACATTCCTCCTTATTCTCCCGCCTCTTTCATCTCTTGTCCATCCTAATCCACCTTCCTCCTCATTCTCCCGCCTCTTTCATCTTTTGTCCATCCTAAACCATATTCCTCCTTATTCTCCCGCCTCTTTCATCTCTTGTCCATCCTAATCCACATTCCTCCTTATTCTCCTGCCTCTTTCATCTCTTGTCCATCCTAATCCACATTCCTCCTCATTCTCCCGCCTCTTTCATCTCTTGTCCATCCTAAACCATATTCCTCCTTATTCTCCCGCCTCTTTCATCTCTTGTCCATCCTAATCCACATTCCACCTTATTCTCCCGCCTCTTTCATCTCTTGTCCATCCTAATCCACATTCCTCCTTATTCTCCCGCCTCTTTCATCTCTTGTCCATCCTAATCCACATTCCTCCTCATTCTCCCGCCTCTTTCATCTCTTGTCCATCCTAAACCATATTCCTCCTTATTCTCCCGCCTCTTTCATCTCTTGTCCATCCTAAACCATATTCCTCCTTATTCTCCCGCCTCTTTCATCTCTTGTCCATCCTAAACCACATTCCTCCTTATTCTCCCGCCTCTTTCATCTCTTGTCCATCCTAAACCATATTCCTCCTTATTCTCCCGCCTCTTTCATCTCTTGTCCATCCTAATCCACATTCCTCCTTATTCTCCTGCCTCTTTCATCTCTTGTCCATCCTAATCCACATTCCTCCTCATTCTCCCGCCTCTTTCATCTCTTGTCCATCCTAATCCACATTCCTCCTTATTCTCCTGCCTCTTTCATCTCTTGTCCATCCTAATCCACATTCCTCCTTATGCTCCCGCCTCTTTCATCTCTTGTCCATCCTAATCCACATTCCTCCTCATTCTCCCGCCTCTTTCATCTCTTGTCCATCCTAAACCATATTCCTCCTTATTCTCCCGCCTCTTTCATCTCTTGTCCATCCTAATCCACATTCCTCCTTATTCTCTTGCCTCTTTCATCTCTTGTTCATCCTAATCCACATTCCTCCTCATTCTCGCGCCTCTTTCATCTCTTGTCCATCCTAAACCATATTCCTCCTTATTCTCCCGCCTCTTTCATCTCTTGTCCATACTAATCCACATTCCTCCTTATTCTCCTGCCTCTTTCATCTCTTGTCCATCCTAATCCACATTCCTCCTCATTCTCCCGCCTCTTTCATCTCTTGTCCATCCTAATCCACATTCCTCCTCATTCTCCCGCCTATTTCATCTCTTGTCCATCCTAATCCACATTCCTCCTCATTCTCCCGCCTCTTTCATCTCTTGTCCATCCTAATCAACATTCCTCCTCATTCTCCCGCCTCTTTCATCTCTTGTCCATCCTAATCCACATTCCTCCTCATTCGCGCGCCTCTTTCATCTCGTCCATCCGAATCCACATTCCTCCTCATTCTCCCGCCTCTTTCATCTCTTGTCCATCCTAATCCACATTCCTCCTCATTCTCGTGCCTCTTTCATCTCTTGTCCATCCTAATCCTCATTCCTCCTCATTCTCCCGCCTCTTTCATCTCTTGTCCATCCTAATCCACATTCCTCCTCATTCTCCCCCCTCTTTCATCTCTTGTCCATCCTAATCCACATTCCACCTCATTCTCCCGCCTCTTTCATCTCTTGTCCATCCTAATCCTCATTCCTCCTCATTCTCCCGCCTATTTCATCTCTTGTCCATCCTAATCCTCATTCCTCCTCATTCTCCCGCCTCTTTCATCTCTTGTCCATCCTAATCAACATTCCTCCTCATTCTCTCGCCTCTTTCATCTCTTGTCCATCCTAATCCACATTCCTCCTCATTCTCCCGCCTCTTTCATCTCTTGTCCATCCTAATCAACATTCCTCCTCATTCTCCCGCCTCTTTCATCTCTTGTCCATCCTAATCCACATTCCTCCTCATTCTCGCGCCTCTTTCATCTCGTCCATCCTAATCCACATTCCTCCTCATTCTCCCGCCTCTTTCATCTCTTGTCCATCCTAATCCACATTCCTCCTCATTCTCGTGCCTCTTTCATCTCTTGTCCATCCTAATCCTCATTCCTCCTCATTCTCCCGCCTCTTTCATCTTTTGTCCATCCTAATCCACATTCCTCCTCATTCTCCCGCCTCTTTCATCTCTTGTCCATCCTATTCCACATTCCACCTCATTCTCCCGCCTCTTTCATCTTTTGTCCATCCTAATCCACATTCCTCCTCATTTTCCCCCCTCTTTCATCTCTTGTCCATCCTAATCAACATTCCTCCTCATTCTCGTGCCTCTTTCATCTCTTGTCCATCCTAATCCACATTCCTCCTCATTCTCGTGCCTCTTTCATCTCTTGTCCATCCTAATCCACATTCCTCCTCATTCTCCCGCCTCTTTCATCTCTTGTCCATCCTAATCCACATTCCTCCTCATTCCCCCGCCTCTTTCATCTCTTGTCCATCCAAATCCACATTCCTCCTCATTCTCGTGCCTCTTTCATCTCTTGTCCATCCTAATCCACATTCCTCCTTATTCTCCCGCCTCTTTCATCTCTTGTCCATCCTAATCCACATTCCTCCTCATTCTCCTGCCTCTTTCATCTCTTGTCCATCCTAATCCTCATTCCTCCTCATTCTCCCGCCTCTTTCATCTCTTGTCCATCCTAATCCACATTCCTCCTCATTCTCCCGCCTCTTTCATCTCTTGTCCATCCTAATCCACATTCCACCTCATTCTCCCGCCTCTTTCATCTCTTGTCCATCCTAATCCTCATTCCTCCTCATTCTCCCGCCTATTTCATCTCTTGTCCATCCTAATCCTCATTCCTCCTCATTCTCCCGCCTCTTTCATCTCTTGTCCATCCTAATCAACATTCCTCCTCATTCTCTCGCCTCTTTCATCTCTTGTCCATCCTAATCCACATTCCTCCTCATTCTCCCGCCTCTTTCATCTCTTGTCCATCCTAATCCACATTCCTCCTCATTCTCCCGTCTCTTTCATCTCTTGTCCATCCTAATCCTCATTCCTCCTCATTCTCCCGCCTATTTCATCTCTTGTCCATCCTAATCCACATTCCTCCTCATTCTCGTGCCTCTTTCATCTCTTGTCCATCCTAATCATCATTCCTCCTCATTCTCGCGCCTCTTTCATCTCTTGTCCATCCTAAACCATATTCCTCCTTATTCTCCCGCCTCTTTCATCTCTTGTCCATACTAATCCACATTCCTCCTTATTCTCCTGCCTCTTTCATCTCTTGTCCATCCTAATCCACATTCCTCCTCATTCTCCTGCCTCTTTCATCTCTTGTCCATCCTAATCCACATTCCTCCTCATTCTTCCGCCTATTTCATCTCTTGTCCATCCTAATCCACATTCCTCCTCATTCTCCCGCCTCTTTCATCTCTTGTCCATCCTAATCAACATTCCTCCTCATTCTCCCGCCTCTTTCATCTCTTGTCCATCCTAATCCACATTCCTCCTCATTCTCGCGCCTCTTTCCTCTCGTCCATCCTAATCCACATTCCTCCTCATTCTCCCGCCTCTTTCATCTCTTGTCCATCCTAATCCACATTCCTCCTCATTCTCGTGCCTCTTTCATCTCTTGTCCATCCTAATCCTCATTCCTCCTCATTCTCCCGCCTCTTTCATCTCTTGTCCATCCTAATCCTCATTCCTCCTCATTCTCCCGCCTCTTTCATCTCTTGTCCATCCTAATCCACATTCCACCTCATTCTCCCGCCTCTTTCATCTCTTGTCCATCCTAATCCTCATTCCTCCTCATTCTCCCGCCTATTTCATCTCTTGTCCATCCTAATCCTCATTCCTCCTCATTCTCCCGCCTCTTTCATCTCTTGTCCATCCTAATCAACATTCCTCCTCATTCTCTCGCCTCTTTCATCTCTTGTCCATCCTAATCCACATTCCTCCTCATTCTCCCGCCTCTTTCATCTCTTGTCCATCCTAATCCACATTCCTCCTCATTCTCCCGTCTCTTTCATCTCTTGTCCATCCTAATCCTCATTCCTCCTCATTCTCCCGCCTATTTCATCTCTTGTCCATCCTAATCCACATTCCTCCTCATTCTCGTGCCTCTTTCATCTCTTGTCCATCCTAATCCTCATTCCTCCTCATTCTCCCGCCTATTTCATCTCTTGTCCATCCTAATCCTCATTCCTCCTCATTCTCCCGTCTCTTTCATCTCTTGTCCATCCTAATCCTCATTCCTCCTCATTCTCCCGCCTATTTCATCTCTTGTCCATCCTAATCCTCATTCCTCCTCATTCTCCCGTCTCTTTCATCTCTTGTCCATCCTAATCCTCATTCCTCCTCATTCTCCCGCCTATTTCATCTCTTGTCCATCCTAATCCACATTCCTCCTCATTCTCGTGCCTCTTTCATCTCTTGTCCATCCTAATCCTCATTCCTCCTCATTCTCCCGCCTATTTCATCTCTTGTCCATCCTAATCCACATTCCTCCTCATTCTCCCGTCTCTTTCATCTCTTGTCCATCCTAATCCACATTCCTCCTCATTCTCCCGCCTATTTCATCTCTTGTCCATCCTAATCCACATTCCTCCTCATTCTCGTGCCTCTTTCATCTCTTGTCCATCCTAATCCTCATTCCTCCTCATTCTCCCGCCTATTTCATCTCTTGTCCATCCTAATCCTCATTCCTCCTCATTCTCGCGCCTCTTTCATCTCTTGTCCATCCTAATCCACATTCCTCCTTATTCTCCCGCCTCTTTCATCTCTTGTCCATCCTAATCCACATTCCTCCTCATTCTCCCGCCTATTTCATCTCTTGTCCATCCTAATCCTCATTCCTCCTCATTCTCGCGCCTCTTTCATCTCTTGTCCATCCTAATCCACATTCCTCCTTATTTTCGTGCCTCTTTCATCTCTTGTCCATCCTAATCCTCATTCCTCCTCATTCTCCCGCCTCTTTCATCTCTTGTCCATCCTAATCCACATTCCTCCTCATTCTCCCGCCTATTTCATCTCTTGTCCATCCTAATCCTCATTCCTCCTCATTCTCCCCCCTCTTTCATCTCTTTTCCATCCTAATCAACATTCCTCCTCATTCTCGTGCCTCGTTCATCTCTTGTCCATCCTAATCCACATTCCTCCTCATTCTCCCGCCTCTTTCATCTCTTGTCCATCCTAATCCACATTCCTCCTCATTCCCCCGCCTCTTTCATCTCTTGTCCATCCAAATCCACATTCCTCCTCATTCTCGTGCCTCTTTCATCTCTTGTCCATCCTAATCCACATTCCTCCTCATTCTCCCGCCTCTTTCATCTCTTGTCCATCCTAATCCACATTCTTCCTCATTCTCCCGCCTATTTCATCTCTTGTCCATCCTAATCCTCATTCCTCCTCATTCTCCCGCCTCTTTCATCTCTTGTCCATCCTAATCAACATTCCTCCTCATTCTCTCGCCTCTTTCATCTCTTGTCCATCCTAATCCACATTCCTCCTCATTCTCCCGCCTCTTTCATCTCTTGTCCATCCTAATCCACATTCCTCCTCATTCTCCCGTCTCTTTCATCTCTTGTCCATCCTAATCCTCATTCCTCCTCATTCTCCCGCCTCTTTCATCTCTTGTCCATCCTAATCCACATTCCTCCTCATTCTCGCGCCTCTTTCATCTCTTGTCCATCCTAATCCACATTCCTCCTCATTCTCGTGCCTCTTTCATCTCTTGTCCATCCTAATCCACATTCCTCCTCATTCTCGTGCCTCTTTCATCTCTTGTCCATCCTAATCCACATTCCTCCTCATTCTCCCCCTTTATTGTTTCCTTGTCCATACTAATCTTTCTTCCTCTTTATTCTTCCTTTTTTCTTTCTTCCTGTGCCACTCTTAATCTTTCTTACTGTTTATTTTTCCCTTCCTTTCCTCTCTTGTCACTCCTAGTCCTTATTCCTCTTTATTCTTCTACTTCTTACTCCTCCTTTTCTCTCCTAATCCATCTTCCTCTATATCTTTCTCTTCTTTCCTCCCTTGTCCATCCTAATCATTCTTTCTCTTTATTCTCCCTCTTCTTTCATTCTCTTGTCCATCCTAATCTTTCTTCTTCTTAAGAGTGTAGTTATTGCGGAAGCATCCTCTTGGGAGTCTGTTTGTTTTAGTTCAAGTTAAATGGTTACAGAATAAGAGGCACAGTTTATGTGGATATGTGGGGAAGATACCAGTTCACCCTCGACTTGAACAGGTTAAGATTGTAGTGATTGGGGAAGCATCCTCTTGGGAGCCTATTTGTTCTCCCTCAATCTACAGGATTACAGAGTAATAGGCACAGTTTATGTGGATATGTGGGGAAGATAACTTTTAACTCTAGACTTGAACAGCTTAAGATTTTAGGAAGGCAAGGATTATGGCAGCATTCATCAATTTAAACAAGGAGACTGTCAAGAAGATTTGTTGGAGAGTCATCGTGGTTTAAGCCAATGGTGATTTTATTGAATAAATTTACTCTGTAACATTTGAAGATATTTTTGTAGAATTTTGTTAAATATATCTGTTAAAATGAGATATCAGTTTTTTTTTTATTTTTGTTTAATTTAGACAATAATTTATCCATTACATCCTGTATATACATATATGTGTGTGTGTATATATGCATGCAATGCATTGGGAGTATAAGCCTGTGAAATAGGTCATTAAGAAAATTGACAGGAATAGGAAGTGTCAAGGTTGTCTGGCGACTACAGGTAGGCAGGTCCAGGTTATAAACCAAGATGAGACTTTTCAAAGGCGGGCCCACCAAGCTACAGCGAAAACTATAAAAGATAATACAATCTCAAATTACTTGTCAAACAGGAAGGGAGAGAACATATGTACTTGAATTTATATTTAATGAAAGACTCATTTTATATGCACTTTAGTCTCAGTAAAAGAGATCCGTTTTAAACCTTGGTGACTGCTAGTTGAGGCTTGCTCGCCAAATTTATTTTTAAATGCCATGTGCCTTCAAATTAACTGAGATGGCTCTCCACAGATTACTTTTCTTTATTATCTATGAATTACCATGACATCTTGAGAAAGATGGTGGACTGGTTTCCCATTGCACTCTCCACGGTTTTGGAATTTAGATTTATCCTAATCTTCAGGATATAGGCAATCATAGCTCCCCACAGCTTCCATTTTTTATTATCTATGAATTGCCATGACATCTTGAGAAAGATGGTGGATTGGTTTCCCATTGCCCTCTCCACGGTTTGGAATTTAGATTTATCCTAATCTTCAGGATATAGGCAATCATGGCTCTCCACAGTTTCCATTTTTTATTATCTATGAATTGCCATGACATCTTTAGAAAGATAGTGGATTGGTTACTCATTGGTTACTCTCCACAGTTTGGAATTCAGTTTTATACTTTTCTTCAGGACATAGGCGTTCATGGCTCTCCACAGCCTCCATTTTCTTTATTATCTATTAATTGCCATGACAGCTTTAGAAAGATAATAGAAGTTCAAAATTAAGAATTTATTAAGCATGACAAG
The DNA here is from genome assembly GCA_964036315.1 of Acanthosepion esculentum. Taxonomy (NCBI): domain Eukaryota; kingdom Metazoa; phylum Mollusca; class Cephalopoda; order Sepiida; family Sepiidae; genus Acanthosepion; species Acanthosepion esculentum. The sequence goes on along the minus strand of OZ038500.1, from coordinate 12,428,213 downwards.
TCTTAATTAAAATTACCTGATGCTGAAAAAAAAGTCAGTATATTTAAGAAAACTTACTCATAATCTTTTAGAAATTATATTAAGTATCTATATGGTAATGTTTATATGGTAATGTTTATCTACTTCATGTGTTTTTTTAATACATGCTGATTCTCTTAATATGCACTGTTTCTTTTTTTAGCATGAATCAGGTTCAGTTTAGTCCCCAAATCGTACATTTATTAAGCATGAAATGAGACTTTTTAATGCAACTTTATTAAGCATTAATAACTGAAATTTCTGACTCATTAAGGTTAGATTATGAATGTAAAATAAAGATCTTACTCTTTTCCCTTTGACATTTCAAGTGCCAACACACATTTCCTTTCACTCCAATAGACATGTGGCATGTAAGTATTTTGGAAACTCATACTGAAGATTGTATTGAACTGTTCCTAATTTTAACTTTGTTTCTTTCTTTATCCTTCTCTAACATGTTTTGTCAATACATTTAATTGTTGTTTGTTTGAATCCCATGTTTAGTTGTCTCTTTCTGTTCTGTTTTTTTTTACCAGGACTCACATGAGTCTACCAATTTTTTTTTACCTAGATTCACATGAGTCAGCTAAATATTGTTTATTAGCATGAAACAGGTTCAGTTTAGTCCCCAAATCACACATATATTAAGTTTGAAGTAAGACTTTTTAATGCAAATTTATTAAGCATTAATAACTGAAATTACTGACTCATTACGGTTAAATTATGAATGTGAAATAAGGCTTAAGAATTTTGTAAGGATGATCAGGCTCCGCTAAAATTACTTGATGCTAAAAAAGACAATAAAAAATATAATTGAAAAGCTCTTCATTTTTTTCACTTTGACTTTTGGAGCAGAAACACTCTTTACAATCTGATAGACACAAGGCATGTAAGTAGTTTAGAGACACAAACTGAAGATTGTATTGAACTGTTCATAATTTCAACTTTGTTTCTTTCTTTATCTTCTGGTAGTATGTTTTAAGCATGAAACGATTTTTTTTAATTACAACTTTTGAAAAATAACCCACATTTCTAACTCTCGTTAGGGTTACATTTTAAGAATGAAATCAGTGTGAACTAAAGTTCAAATTTAAGAAATTATTAAGCATGATCAAAAAGAATTTGTTTATTTTTTTTTCTCATGACTTGTTGGATCATACGACGACCATGTGTACTGCAGCAACAGTAGAAGTGGTGTTTCTTGGGCAAGATAGCCTGATGGATAACAACCCTCTTTCTGTTCAGTTTAAACCAGAATAAAAGACTTTCTTTTCTTGTCTGCAGAATAAACCATTTATAATTTTAATTTTTTTTTTTTCTGTATGGGAAAATTCAATGTAAGGGACCACATATTTGACATTTAACAAAAACTAAGAGATGAACGGATCAAGAAAACAGTAAAAATCTGGATACTCATCAACGGAAGATTTTTTTTCCTTCTCCTAGACCAGATGCTACCCAAGGTTATAGAACGTAGTCTGTCATGATATTTACCCATTGCTGGGGGGAGAAGAAGAGGAGCTATACCTTTTTCAAGAGTATGAGCATGTAATGGATCCAACTGGAATTTGAACTTGGCTCTCCAATTCCTCAATCCAAGCTGCTATCCATTACTCCACCGTGCCTCCTTGTTTATTTGCAATTGCTTAAAATTGGAAAGGTAAGAAGGGTATGAATGTTTGCTCAAAATATACTTTTGAGCACCTAATAAAAATTGGAAAGGTAAGAAGGGTATAAATGTTTGCTCAAAATGTTCTTTTGAGCACCTAATAAAAATTGGAAAGGTAAGAAGGGTATAAATGTTTGCTCAAAATGTTCTTTTGAGCACCTAATAAAAATTGGAAAGGTAAGAAGGGTATAAATGTTTGCTCAAAATGTTTTTTGAGCACCTAATAAAAATTGGAAAGGTAAGAGGGGTATAAATGTTTGCTCAAAATGTTCTTTTGAGCACCTAATAAAAATTGGAAAGGTAAGAAGGGTATAAATGTTTGCTTAAAATGTTCCTTTGAGCACCTAATAAAAATTGGAAAGGTAAGAAGGGTATAAATGTTTGCTCAAAATGTTCTTTTGAGCACCTAATAAAAATTGGAAAGGTAAGAAGGGTATAAATGTTTGCTCAAAATGTTCTTTTGAGCACCTAATAAAAATTGGAAGGTAAGAAAGGTATAAATGTTTGCTCAAAATGTTCTTTTGAGCAACTAATAAAAATTGGAAGGTAAGAAGGGTATAAATGTTTGCTCAAAATGTTCTTTTGAGCACCTAATAAAAATTGGAAAGGTAAGAAGGGTATAAATGTTTGCTTAAAATGTTCTTTTGAGCACCTAATAAAAATTGGAAAGGTAAGAAGGGTATAAATGTTTGCTTAAAATGTTCTTTTGAGCACCTAATAAAAATTGGAAAGGTAAGAAGGGTATAAATGTTTGCTCAAAATGTTCTTTTGAGCACCTAATAAAAATTGGAAGGTAAGAAAGGTATAAATGTTTGCTCAAAATGTTCTTTTGAGCACCTAATAAAAATTGGAAAGGTAAGAAGGGTATAAAAGTTTGCTTAAAATGTTCTTTTGAGCACCTAATAAAAATTGGAAAGGTAAGAAGGGTATAAATGTTTGCTTAAAATGTTCTTTTGAGCACCTAATAAAAATTGGAAAGGTAAGAAGGGTATAAATGTTTGCTCAAAATGTTCTTTTGAGCACCTAATAAAAATTGGAAAGGTAAGAAGGGTATAAATGTTTGCTTAAAATGTTCTTTTGAGCACCTAATAAAAATTGGAAAGGTAAGAAGGGTATAAATGTTTGCTTAAAATGTTCTTTTGAGCACCTAATAAAAATTGGAAAGGTAAGAAGGGTATAAAAGTTTGCTTAAAATGTTCTTTTGAGCACCTAATAAAAATTGGAAAGGTAAGAAGGGTATAAATGTTTGCTTAAAATGTTCTTTTGAGCGCCTAATAAAAATTGGAAAGGTAAGAAGGGTATAAATGTTTGCTTAAAATGTTCTTTTGAGCACCTAATAAAAATTGGAAAGGTAAGAAGGGTATAAATGTTTGCTTAAAATGTTCTTTTGAGCACCTAATAAAAATTGGAAAGGTAAGAAGGGTATAAATGTTTGCTTAAAATGTTCTTTTGAGCACCTAATAAAAATTGGAAAGGTAAGAAGGGTATAAATGTTTGCTTAAAATGTTCTTTTGAGTGCCTAATAAAAATTGGAAAGGTAAGAAGGGTATAAATGTTTGCTCAAAATGTTCTTTTGAGCACCTAATAAAAATTGGAAAGGTAAGAAGGGTATAAATGTTTGCTCAAAATGTTCTTTTGAGCACCTAATAAAAATTGGAAAGGTAAGAAGGGTATAAATGTTTGCTCAAAATGTTCTTTTGAGTGCCTAATAAAAATTAAGCTAAGTATAGAGAAAATATTCATTTAAAGTGGGACTTACAATAGACAATATAAAAAAATGTTCTTTACTATACGGATATAGTGAAAGTTTTCCTTGTTGTTGTGAAAGTGCTGACCTATCAGCAGTTGTGGTAGTAACAAAGAATGTTGAGGTGCAGAAGATTAAATGAGGAATATATTATATATATATATATATATATATATATATATATATATATATATATATATATATATATATATTAATCTGTATCACTCCAAGCAAGGTAGTAACAGCCAATAGCCTGCAAGGAGTAACAGGATGTGAAGGAATAAGGAACAGAAATATTACTAATGAGGAGAAAGAGCAATGAAAAGCACAGTAGATAACGATTGAAATTGCATGTAAATTTTTGCAGATTAAAGTTGGCTTGAAACAATGGAGCCAGGTGGGAGTTCCACAAGCGAGAAATGTGAGAAAATAAACTGTTAGCATAGGATTTACATCTAGCCAGCTCAACTGTAAGTTGTTGATATCTGAATGCCAGTCTAGTAGTGCGCTTAAATTTTAAAAGTATAAGTGCCATAGCAAAGAGTTCATCCGAACAATTACCATGGATGTATTTATGAAAAAGACATAGAGAGTCAAGCTTATGGTTTTGGGAAAGTAACTGAAGCCGAGCTGCCAGATCAGGACTAATAATATTGTTGGTTCTTCTTTAGATTTATTGAAGGAGCTCAACTTAAATAGTAGGGGAACCAGGCCATATGTGACAGCAATACTCTAAACATGAATGAATGAGGAATTATATATATATATATATATATATATATATATATATATATATATATATATATATAAAATAGTCAAACCTAATGAGCCAGACACACCTACCAAGGTTTCACTTAGGCAGATCATCAGGGTCGCTTGTATTGAGCTCTTTAGTTAGTTGTTTACTTGTATCAGGGTTTTTTCTTTGGGCCTTGAACCTATATCTGTGCGATTATTTTCGACAGACTTTCATGTTACTGGCTCTTTCTTTTTTTAAAACCTTTTTTTCCTTCGTGATTGATTTGGCTATTGTTAAATCAAGAGTTCGAAGGTTTTTCGACACGAGTATAGTTACCTATATTTATATATATATAATATATGGATAAAATAACTGAAAAAAAATTCGGTGTTTTTTTACGAAAGTATTTATTTCTGTGTTTTTATATATATTTAATATTTCAGACCACCTCAGTCCTTCCTCAGAAATCAAATGAGATACAGTGTTTGTGTGTTTGTGATTTTAGTATATTTAGATTTTAAACAACATCTAAAATACTATCATCAGTCTTCTGCCAAAAACTCAAACACAGTCGCATTCCACATCACGTGACGTCCACGCCTCACAACAAACGGTGTAAACGAACAGACAAACACAGTATCTCATTTGATTTCTGAGGAAGGACCGAGGTGGTCTGAAATATTAAATATATATAAAAACACAGAAATAAATACTTTCGTAAAAAAAACACCCAATTTTTTTTCAGTTATTTTATCCATATATTATATACATATCAAGAAAGTATACATGGCCTCTCATCATGCTATATATATATATATATTTAAGTAATTCATTATCAAATCCTCCTAACAATTTCTGTCATGGATATATATGTATATATATATATATATATATATATATATATATATAAAACATTCTTAGTGATACAGAACTTGAGTATTGCTGTAAAAACATTAAGCTGAATATTACTTGGCATAATTAAAAAACTGATT
>OZ038500.1:12298048-12418048 GCA_964036315.1 Acanthosepion esculentum | reverse complement strand
GCTTGGGGAATTTAACACACTCAGAACATATTGAAGGCAGACGAAGTAGAGAGAAAAATCAAATTTGCTACCTCATGAGTTTGTGTGAATGGATATCAGAACAGGGACAAAAAGGGATGGTAAAGAGTCAAATGTTGCTTAGAGATACAAGAGACAAGAAGTTGTGGAGAGCCATGATCGGCCATCTCATCAACTTTTTTGAATGAATGGCAGAGCAGTGATAAAGAGGGATGGTAAAGAGTCAAACATAGCTTAGAGCTGCATTGGATTGGAAGTTGTGGAGAGCTATGATTTCACATCAGTTTGTGTGAATGAATAATAGATCAAAGATAATAAGGGATGGTAAAAGTCAAAGGTTGTTTCTAGCAAAAAGGGTCAAGAAGTTGTAGAGAGCCATGATCACCCATGAGTTTTTGTGAAGGGATGACAGAGCAGGGTCTCCATGAGACATATATTTTTGTTCAACTATTTCTAATGTATTACTATCATAGTTGAACAAAAATATATGTCTCATTCCTGATTATTAAAGTGTCCTCTTTGTTAATTGTATATCAATGTCTTTCAAAATTCTGTTCTCAAATACTTGACACACCCAATGTATATGCTGGAAAATGTTGTTCGGAAAATTGTGTCCTAATATATTATTATAATAGTTGCACAAAACTACATGACTCATTCCTGATTATTAAAGTGTCCTCTTTGTTAATTGTATATCAATGTCTTTCAAAATTCTGTTCTCAAATACTTGACACACCCAATGTATATGCTGGAAAATGTTGTTCGGAAAATTGTGTCCTAATATATTATTATAATAGTTGCACAAAACTACATGACTCATTCCTGATTATTAAAGTGTCCTCTTTGTTAATTGTATATCAATCTCTTACAGAATTTAACTTAAAACATGATATGAAACCTTCACCCTGGCGTCTTGAACAAGAAAAGAAAAAAGAAGTGACGCATTTATTGTTTTTTGTATGAGTCCAATCTTGGTGATAATTCTTCTCAAACTGCTGCCAACATTAACAGATCATGGAGTAAAGGATCCACTTGGGATTAGACAGTATGCCATGTGTGATCAGACACTACAGCTCTGGTTTCAGATGCTTTACAGTGAGGATATAAGTCTTGAAGTTCAAAGTGGCAGAGGACGTCCATTTGCAATTGACAATCAACACCTGAAAACACTAAACACTGAACAAAAAAAAACGATGTCAAAAGATTTGGGAAATCTGTCAGCATTTCAACAATATCAGACCATCCTGACAAAATTGACAAGAAGAAACTCAATAAATGGATTCCATATAATCTCAGTGAAAGTTAGAGAGATCAATATTTTGAAGTGTGTTCAATGCTGCATCTTCAAATTTTGAATGATCAATTTCTTGATTACATAGTGATTTATGACAAAAAATGAATCCTTATGACAATCATAAACAATAATCTTAATGGCTTGATCATGACTGAGAAACCAAACATTTTCCAAAACCAAAATTGCACCAGCAGAGGATTATGGTTACTGTCTGGTTCATCCTACAAGTACCAGTTCTGTTTACCAAAAGTAACCTTCACATTTGATAGCAAGCCCCTAACTCTTCGCCATGTTCCAAAAATGGCGTTATTCATTACAGATTTCTAGAATCTGACCATAGTATCACTGCCGAAGTTTATTTCCTGCAGCAAAATGAAATGCACATTCAGTTAAGCAAAATGCGACCAGCATTGATTAATTGATGAGTTTCATTGCATCATGACAATGTTTGGCCACTTGTTGCCAGGGAGATATTGCAAATTCTCACCGACTTGGAATACGAGACTTTGCCACATCCACCATATTTCCCTGATCTCTTGCCCACAGACTACTATTTTTTTACCACTTGTTGATTAAAAAATTGGCAGCATATTCATTAAGTCCTTACTATTATATGAAGGTTATCATACATGAATATTTAAATACATTTTTTCAACGATTATACTATATAGTAATTCTATATGTAGTAATTTATTACCTTTGTAATGCAAGAGAGCTATGTAAGAAAGGTTTATTCTCCCAGTTGTATTTCACTCGTCATGGGCATTATTATATCCATGACATAATAAGACTGTAAATCATGGACGGAACAGAATGGCTAAAAGGAAAAGGAATGACAAACATATCTGGTTATCACAATGTTGGTGTAGTTATATATTTTGCTGGGATTACAGTTTTTTTTAATTTTAAAAATTTTATTTGGTAGTTAAAATAAGAGGGATTTTTGATTTGTGAATATTCATTTTTTAATTTTTGAAAATTTCTTAATTAAAGGGAGATTGTTCTTATTTTTAAAAAACTAAACAAAAATAAACATTAATTTATATTAAAAAGTAAATAGTAATTTACATTAAAAATAAATCATAATTTACAATAAAAAATAAATCTGGATCAACTTATTTAAGCAGATATTTGTTTTTAGGCCTACATGTAACCATCAATTCATTTCTCTTGTTAAATAAGCTCAGATTATTTAATTGTTTTAAGATAACCAGTTTTTCAACAAGACATAAATTACATTTATTTCCTTTTCCATTATAAGATCTGGCTCTTGCTACAATACCCCAGTTAATGGAAAGAGAACTACCATTATTTTTTAGTGCCAGAAATATTTGGAGAGAGCAGTGCTGTTTCTGGATTTTATATTAATTAAAGTCATTCGATAATGGTAAAAAGTTAGTCAAGAAGCTACACAAGCTATTCAAAGTAATATGGAATGCTGCTCATGTTCCCCAAAACTACAAGAATGCCTTAATTCACCACTTATACAAGAACAAAGGTAATAGACATTTTTTGATAACTATCATCAAATATCTCTGCTGTCAATTGCTGGTCAAATATTAGTTACACTGACTCTGAACAGGATTATCAAGCACATCATCAATGTGATTTACCAGGAATTCACGTCCAATTATGGCACTGTTGACATGATCTTCTCACTCCATCAGGTAGCCATGAACTTGCCAACCATTTCCCTGTTGCATGCAAAGCTTTTGGCCTTACCATTAGCATAAAGATAATGGAGGTAATCCACCAACCACCACCTTGCCTAAAGCAGATTGGGGGTGTTAGACAACCTCCACTAGTTCATCAATTCCCAGACACTCCTATACAGGTTGATGGGAAAAACTTGAAGCATAATAAGTCATTTGCATATTTAGGATATATTGCTTGGTCAGCTGCTAAGAAATTTGGTTCATTGTACCATGCGAGACAATTTTTCTCTCCTGAATCTACATCCTTGTGCAAATTAATTGAAACAACTGCTTTAGTTTCCCTTCTTTCACCATTCAGTTAGTTTTAAACCCTCTAGAGTGACAAGATGTAATCGATTTCTATTTTTTCCTCAGATTAGGTCATTTTCAGTGGTGTGCAGTAATATGAATCTATTTTCGGGGTGTATGATTAAATTTGTTTGGCCTTGAAAAATATCAGATTTTCATCATGTCCAGACACTATTGTCTCGACTGTTGATTAGTTGTCCTACAGCCATTGTCTGCGATGGATGTTACTCCAAGGAAGCGTATGAAAATAGTAATGCTGCACGTATATACTGGCAATCCTTACTAGTGAGTAAATCAAAGTACTATAGACTTTCCAGTCAACTTCAATCTTCTAAACTTTAAATGCAATGCCAATCACTATCTACTTTCCTCTTGATTACTCTTTTCTCTTCCAACTCATTAGTAATGTTCCTATTCTTAATTTTTCCATATCCAATAATCTAGGGGCTTTACTGCCTTACTTGGGGTGAAATCAATTAAACATATATATATATATATATAATTGTCCAAGAAAAATAAAAGAAAAATTGTCCAATTGTTAGATTATGGTTTAAAACATTGTATCTTAGAAATGATTAAAGATATCCTACTGGAATTCCCCAAGGTTTTTACTTTGATCAACAAAAATGTATAATTACTCTCCAAACTTAACAGAAGAATCATGATGAAATCAATTATAAACGAAAATGATATGTTCATCATTAATTCATCATAGATGGGAAGCTCATGAAGAACTGAAATGAAGTTCAAATATATATACATATATATTATTCCAGGATCATTTTCCAACTAATTCAAGATGATCTTTGCCCTTTTAACTTTTTGTCCTGGAATAACAATTTTTCACGTACAATTTCATTTTCAAGTTTTTTTTCACTGCTCTTTGGAGAGTCATTGCTAAAACTTCTCTCTCACTTGCCAAATGTCTTGTGAATTGAGTTGGATCTTTTCTATGAAAATGAAATGATGATCCTTTTCCTCTTGTGACCTCCTGATCCAGTTTCCTCTTTACTGTTCGTCTTTTAAACTTATTCACCATTCTCTTGATGGTTCTTGAATGGACTTTGAACATGGAAGCCAGGGTATGAATGTTGGTACCATTACCAAAGGCCTGAATGATCTTTTTCCTCTCACTATTGCTCAGTTGAGAAGACAATAGGGCTGACACAAAACGATTTTAACCCGTTCTCTGTCTAGCTGAATAACTCATAGGGTTTTTAGTGATTCTTACGACAAATGGAGTCAAAATGGCTAAATGTCTTATCCGAAAACCTGGAAAAAAGAAACTGAATTATTTTGTGGTTCTTTAGACATCAAACATTTTGTGGGATGGATAATTAAGCTGTAACACGATTTGGACAATTTTCCTGTTACATCCGGTATATATATATATATATATATATATATATATATATATATATATATACAGTGTAACCCGGATATAAGAGTTGTCGGGACCGGAGAATAAGTCTCTTATATCCGGGTTTCTCTTATATCCGGGTTTGGTCTATTATATATACATTAACACAGGCTATAATTTGGGACCAGAGAGAATCTCTCTTATATCCGGGTTTCTCTTATATCCGGGTCTCTTATATCCGGGTTGCACTATATATATATATATATATATATATATATATATATATATATATATATTTAGTTTACGAAAAACTAGGTAATCCGTATGGGTAGACCCAATGAGGATAAAATCCAGAGAGCTCAATGTAAATCAGAGCTAATAATTTAAATAAAAATAAAAACAGACCACTTTAAGGTTCTATGTAATAAATTATTTCACCACAGCCCTTTTAAAGGACCGCGGATCATCAGACTTTACTTCCAAAGGTTGAAACGAATATATATATATATATATATATATATATATATATATATTCGTATATATATATATATATATATATATATATATATATATATATATTCGTATATATATATATATATATATATATATATATATATATATATATACACCACAAAAACCCAAAGTATTGGTACAACCAACAGAAAGCCTGGCTGATGACCAAAAGAAGACATTAGAAAAAGTAAAACTAACACCCATCAAAACAAAAACTAATAAAAAAAGGGGAAGATGAAACATTAATGAAGAAAAAAAGACCAAAGGACGAACATCTTACGAAACATTAAAAAAACATGCTCTATATATGTCTAGGTTACCAGGCAAATTTTGCTTCCCATCGTCATGACTCAGAAAGATATATACATGTATATGTGTGTACAGGCATACATATATATATATATATATATATATATATATAAAAGAAATGTGTATGAGTTCACATGACCAAAAGAAAAAAGCCTCTAAAATGTGTATATCTGTGTATGTGTGTGTGTGTACACTCAGATATATATGAGTGGGCATGTATGTATGTACATGTATGTACAAATATTCATAAAAAACATCCTAATGTGTATATATGCCTGGGTGTTTGTGTGGATGTATGTATATTTACAGGGTGCGATGGGTAAATTGTCGCCATTTTTTTATTTCGCATATGCGTATTGTTTTTGATTTTGTCGACTGCACCGTGTAGTAGGGTCAGTTGGGCACTGTTTCTGAGTCAAAGAACGCCATGACACAATTCACTCCACCAAAAATTTGGAAATGGCATGCTGTACTGCTTGGCATTCACGCCAGAAGCACTTAGAACACTTAGAGGCGACAGTCTGTTTCATGCTAGATGTAATCGTCAGGCCACGAGTGCTGTTATTTTTCTTGGCTATTTATATATACGGGACAGTGGTACATTGTGGGTAGTCTATTTTGGCAGATATTTTACTGGAAGTCGTTTATTTGTTTATTTGTTTATTTGTGTCAAATTATTTTGCTTGTTTTTATTTAATTTATTTTTGTTTTTATCCTTTATTTTTATTTTATTTTTATTTTTTAAGCTATATAAACAAATTTTTATTACGTTAATAAAAACACCGATCAAAATAAAAATAATAAATAAATATATAAGATAAAAAATAAATAAAAACAAGCAAAATAATTTGACCCAAATAAATAAACAAATAAACGACTTCCAGTAAAATAGCTGCCATAACAGACTACCCAAAATAAGCTATATAAACAAATTTTTACTCCGTTAATAAAAACACCAATCAAAATAAAAAATAAAAATAAAATAAATATAAAGGATAAAAAACAAAAATAAATTAAATAAAAACAAGCAAAATAATTTGACACAAATAAACGACTTCCAGTAAAATATCTGCAAAAATAGACTAACCACAATGCACCACTGACCTGTATATATAAATAGCCGAGAAAAATAACAGCACTCGTGGCCTGACGATTCTAGCATGAAACAGACTGTCACCTCTAAGTGTTGACTTCTATGTTCACTTTTATATTTACACACGCTCTATCTCTGATATTGAGCACTTTATCCCATAAATATAGCACATCTTAAGACTATATTTCTTCATTCATATATATATATATATGTATATATATATATATATATATATAGATATTGTGTATTTGGGCAGCAATCTCTCTTTTATGCAAGTTTTGAATTATTATTGTTGCAAAGAACAATCCCATGGAGCAAAGGGATAAATGTGGAGCAAAAATGTCCCTGGGGCAAAGAAAATGTTTGTTCATTTGTTTAATAGCATATCAACTCTTTATGGGCCATTTAATGTCAAAATTTAATTTATTGGTGAGCTTGGATATTTTTTTCTTTATAAAATTTATTGATGTTTTATTTATTGCTTCTGTTTATGAAATTTTATTTTTTATACTTTTACAGTGTTTTGATCCCAATTTTCCCATAGCTGGGTCCCTAAAGTTACTACCGACTAGGGTCAGGGTGAACCTGGGATCGACAGCACTTCAAGAGGTCATTCCACACTTCTCAAATCCTCCTGATCAGAGGCCTTGCTGCTGGATCTAGTTTATCGTTAGACCCAAGAGATGAGAAACAAAATGTCATTCTGCATTTGAAAAAGGTAATGATGTGTATTTGGTGGAATTGGAAGAGCATTTTGCATCACAATCTCGATCTGAAAAAGCAGACATTGAATTCAGGAAACATACGTTTCTAGTTGGATCAATTAAAGGTACGAGTTGATAAAAAGTGTCAAGAATTGACCAATCAGTCTTTTATCAGGACAGCAACAAATCTCAGGTCACTTTGGAACGGACTTTGTCTGGGATTTTCTTAATATTCTTTAACTGTTCCTATTATTATTGTTTTTATTTTCTTTGATATCTGGCGTTTACACATTTCTTTCCGGGTCCCGCCCAGGGACCTAAGGTTAGAAATGGTATCATGACACTTTCCACTGCAAAAAAATAAATAAATAAATAATTACATAGATAAAGCCCTTCGTAAAGTGTGGGCTGTACGTGTCAGAATAATTTTTTGTATCTCTTTGAAGCATGGACTTCCAGGTATCCCTTCAATTAGTCTATTGGAATCTTTTCCAACCAATCCTAAGGCTCCAACTACAACAGGGATTGTTGATGTTCCCATGTGCCACATTTTTGAGATTTCTATTTTAAGGTCCTTGTATTCTGAGTTTTTCGAATATCTTCAAAGATACATTGCAGTCTGCAGGGACTGCCATATCAATAAGGAAGCACTTTCTTTGTGATCTTTAATAACATTGTCTGGGCAGTTGGCTTTGATTGTTCTGTCAGTGTGTATTGTGTTATTATTATTATAATTATTATCATTATTATTATTATTATTATTATTATTATTCATACTAATAATAACAATAATAATAATAATAAATTCTCTTATTTTCCACTTGTTTTCATTTTCAACAAGAGATTTTGCATTATGGGTGTTCTTCATGAAGTTGTGGGATTGAATCAACCCACTACAAAGAAAATTTCGAAAAATTTGTTTAAATATAAAAATATAAAATATTTTTTATTTTCGTATTTTTTGCAAATAAATATTTCTTAGCGTGTATGAGTGTGTATCTATGGGAAAGATGTGGTAAGGGAGAACGTGAGGAAGAAAGTGTAAGTGCCATGTAGCTTGGCGAGGAAGACAGGTGAATGCATAAGGGAATTTTCTTTATGCTTTCCTTTTGCCTGGTGTCATGAACTGTTGCAGTCTGTTGCTGTCCGTATGTCTTTACTGGTTTGACCCTCTATAAACTTTACTTAAATACTCTTCAAAGGGATCACAAAGTATATTTTTTATTGTTTGCAGAATTCAACCCATTGGTTGAAAAATGTTAAAGATTTTATTTTCAAAGCATTAATTTATTAACCAGAACAATGCGCAATCCTCAAACTCAGGAACCATTTTTTGTCATTTGATGTTTCAATGTCTTGGTGTTTATCTCCATTTTGGCCCCACAAAGTCATACAACCGCAAACAGAGCACATTTCTGAGAATATTTGAAAATCTAAGTAACGATGAAATACTAGGTTTTATTATTAATATTATGGTGTCGTACACTGACATAGTCAATGGAAATTCTGTTCTTGAGGAATGCTGTTTGCAAGACTCCTCATAACTCAAAATCTTCTTGGAAAACCCTTGCAAAATAAATATTAATAGTTTTCTAGCTCTAGTTTGAGCGCTCTTTTAACTTTCTAAGTTGTCTTCCAAGTGTACATGGTACAATAGGAATTACTTCAACAGTCATGTTCCAAAACTTTTCGACTACCAAGACAAATCCCAGTAATGTTCAGAACTTATCAGTTTCTAGGCTATATTTCAAGTGTACATGTTACTATAGGAATTACTTCAACAGTCATGTTCCAAAACTTTTCGACTACCAAGACAGATCCTAGTAATGTTCAGACCTTATCAGTTTTTTTGGAGTTCATATATTATTATGATATATTGTCTGAAATTTACTAACTTGTTTCAGTCTAAATATTTTCTTTTGTCTTTATTCCTTTCAGACACATTTGGTTGGTATCTGTAATATGCTTTTTCTCAAATATATTTATTGTAAAGTACAAATGATGCATCACTTTATATTCTTCCATTGTTCATTTATTTTGTTGATTTGTTTTGACTTGTTCTTGTGACCTGTCAGGCGTTTTTTGTTTGGAGAAGAATTGGATCCAATGGCTAATTTTTCAACTTCAGGCTGGTTCCCCACTGAGGGGCATATACCCTGTTGAACAATGGATTTTTCTTTAAAGTCTTTTTCAATTCGTCCTCACGGTGGTCCTGTGAATGATAAACAGGGACAAGGAAATTTATTCACGGTTGCAATGACAGGAGGTGTCACTTGATGCTCAGTATCGATCATGACTTCTTAACACAAAAGCCTTTCATTCTTCAGCCTAATTAACACCTGAATTTGTGGTGGTAGTGGTGGTGCTGGTCGAGGGCGTGGTATTTAGTTGTTTTTTTTCTCCCAGGAGGGTTGTTAACCAAGGTGTCCTTATTATTATTAAAGAATAGCATTTCAAACACCAAATAAGAATGATGTGCTCCTTCAACACACACACACACACACACACACACATAATCCTGCATGTACAAACTATAATTATGATACACATACGCACATCAATTATACACATGAATGCTGCTTGACAGGACAGACGCACAAGAGGTTTGCTTAACCAATGAAAAGTAAACAACGCAAAAATTAAAAATGCCAGAATTTTCTTTTTCTCCGTCATATTCCATTCTCTGATAAAACTTAAATATAAGCAAGACATGTTAGATTTATAAGAACTTCCTGTTTCTTCCTATTTCTATCATTCATATATATATATATATATATATATATATATATATATATATATATATATATGTCATTCATTCACTGTATCACATCTCCTCAGTGCGACTAGACATCCAAATGCCTCAAGCCAGGATTGAAACCCACCTGATTTGGTGTCAGTCAGACGAATGTAAACAAATGACAATCAGCCATAGGACTCGATTCATTTTACTGAAGAGCTTTGCATATAGGTAGAGGGTTAGATAAATCAAATGAACACACACCTATATATATATATATATATATATATAGGTATAGAGTTAGATAAATCGAATGACCAGATATAAGGAACCATATACGTGTCTGTTGGCATGCATACACAAGCAATCAAATAAATAATCATCAAATTTATTCATGAGGTTTAAACATAACAGTGCTCGATTTAGAGAGACCAAAGATATAATAATTAATAAATATACATATATATATATATATATATATATATATATATATATATATATATATATACATTTTGGTGTGTGACTTACATTTTGCTGACTGGAAAACCAGCAAAACTTAAGTCACACTCCAAATTGTATATATATATTTATATATATATATATATATATATATATATATATATATATATATATATATATATATATATATATATTATATATATATATATATATATATATATATTTATATATATATATATATATATATATATATATATATATACATGCATAAAATGTAACCCTCTCTCTTGAGTGGTCCCTAGACCTTTCATCACTGAAAAAAAAATATATATTTATTTAAGTAAATGCTCTGTTTATAATAAACAGTGTTCACATTTACTGGCCTGAATGTCCAAGAAATTCAGTAGAAAATATGTGTCCTCCAAAAGGAATCGAACCTGTATCCTACACGCAACCATCATATAGCCTAAAGTGGTATACCATTTAGCTACAGAGGAAGCATGTGGTTAGTAAGGTCGAATTACTGCTTTTAAGCTACAAATTTTCCATGATTTTTCTCGAATGCTCATATCTGCTCAAAGTATATCTTAATGTAAACAAATGATGTCATATATATATATATATATATATATATATATATATATATATATATAGATAGATAGATAGATAGATAGATAAATAGATAGATAGACAAAAGGAAAACTTGTCTTAGCCGATGCATTTCATCCTCTGAGGGACTTTATCAAGGCAAATGTAAGAATTTTATTTTGTGATAAGTATTCTTAAATTTGCCTTGATAAAGTCCTTCAGAAGATGAAACTGTTTGGTTAAGATAGGTTTTCCTTTCATCTTTATTTATATTGTCCTTTTACAGATATATTCTATCTGAAATTTTTCATATATAGATACATGGATTACTTTTAAATTGGGTTTACATTTTATGAAAAATAATTTAGAAACATTTTATTTCATGCACAGGGAAAAATGATTTCAAAACGTTAATTAGTTTTTCAGAAACTAATGAAAGTTTTGTTCTAAACCAAAACATCAAAGCAATAAATACAACTTGAGTAGATAGATAGATAGATAGATAGATAGATAGATAGATAATGGACAGATTAAGATAGAAAGAGAGAACTGGGTAAAAGACAGACATAGATAGATAGATAGATGGATGGATGGATGGATAGATAAATAGATAGATAGATAGATAGATAGATAGATAGATAGATAATGAACAGACTTAGAGAGAGATAATTAGACAGAAGATAGAGATAGATAGATAGATAGATAGATATTCAAATTATTTTTTAAAAATCAGTCCTCAACCAAATTTTCTTTTTCTTTCTCTATCTCAGTCCATTACTATCTATCTATCTATCTATCTATTTATCTATCTATCTATCTATTCCTATCTGTATGGTCAAGTAAGCATCCCCTCAGATATGTAGATAGACAATAAACAGACTGACAGAGACAGAGACAGAGACAGAGAGATAATTGGACAGAAGACAAATACAGATTGATAGATATTAAAATTATTTTAAAAAAATAGACTTCCACCAAATTCTCTCTCTCTCTCTCTCGCTCTCTCTCTCTCTCTCTCTCTCTCTCTCTCTCTCTCTCTCTCTCTCTCTCTCTCTCTCAGTCTGTTCCTGTCTATCTATTAATCTATTCCAGATAGATAAGGAACAGATATAGCTAGATAGATAGATAGAATCAACAGACTGAGATAGATAGATAATTAACAGAGTGAGACAGACAGACAGACAGACAGATAGATAGATAGATAGATAGATAGATAGATAATGAGTAGACTGAGATAGATAGATACTTAATGAACAGACTGAGATAGATAGATAGATAGATAGATAGATAATGAGTAGACTGAGATAGATAGATACTTAATGAACAGACTGAGATAGATAGATAGATAGAATCAACAGACTGAGATAGATAGATAATGAACAGACTGAGATAGATAGATAGATAATGAATAGACTGAGATAGATAGATACTTAATGAACAGACTGAGATAGATAGATACTTAATGAACAGACTGCGATAGATAGATAGATAGATAGAATCAACAGACTGAGATAGATAATGAACAGACTGAGATAGATAGATAGATAGATAGATAGATAGATAGATAGATAGATAGATAGATAGATAGATCGGACAGTCGCTGGGTGGGAGTGTTTATTATTGCCAATTTGTAGCAGATGTTATGGAATAAGAATCAATGTTGTTTGTAATTATTCTTAGTGGACTAATTAGTTTAGTCAACTTGTATTAATCTGGCTATGACAAAAGGGCTTACTTGTTGAGTGACTAACTTTTAGTCTGTTGATTTAAGTGTTTGCTAGTGTGTCCATCTGTTGGCTGACTGCTGGAAAGCAACTAAAAGAAAAACAGTTACCAATTTACTTTTCATTAATTTATATTAGTAAGGTGGGGGAAGCCGTCAATTCCCATTTGTGGCGGCAAAAACAATAGAAAAGAAGAATCCGGAAAAAAGAAACCAAAATAAAAACATGGCTGTGATGAAAGAAATGTCAGATGCAGTCACCTTCATATCTGGTACCAGGCTGAAAAGTGGGTCTCTCAGGGTGTTTACTATGAAATGGTGCCTGATGAAAGAGAAAACCAAATCTTACCTCAGAAAAGAATTTGTGTTCTCTATGGGAAAAAAAACTCTGAATCAAGATCAAGTCGATTTTATTAGGCTTTGAAATATAGTAACTGTTTGCATTTCTCTATCAGTCTCGACCAATCACTACTTTTCTTACCCCAATGTCGATTTTTTGTTTATGCCCCCTCCCCACTCACCGGCATTTTATATCTGTTAGACTTGCTAGAATGATTCATGACACTTGGAATTGTGGTGATAGAGAAATAAATTTTTAAAAAAAGAAGAAGAAGAAGAAGAAGAAGACCATAATTTCACCATCTCTGAAACTAGATGGACAATCAGAATCACCAGATCACAATGCCATATTTCAACCAACCAATTAGAAAGCTTTCACAAACAAGATAAGACAGACCGCCTTTTCAAAGTGGATCTATAGATGTTTATATAATCAGATGGAAAATCAACTAAAACAAGAATCAATAAATAAATTTCATCCATTCTCCAATGATGTGGTCAGAGCCAAAATGAAACATTTGCCTGAGACATCTAAACTGTCCTGCTACATGGTAAACATATACACTTTTCTTTACCACCAGTTAAGTAACCGGCAGCATCAACATTTGGATACATATATACATATACATATATATTTACTTCCTCCCAGATCCTTTCTCTACTTCTCTTTATCCCTTGTGACTTTTACACTTGAACTCTTGAAACTTCAGCTTTCACCTTATCCATCAATATTATTATATTGTCTGCAATAAAGATAACTATGATATATATATATATATATATATATATATATATATATATATATATATATATATATATATATATATATGAAGAAATATAGTCTTTAAGTGTGCTATATTTATGGGATAAAGTGCTCAATATCAGAGATAGAGCGTGTGTAAATATAAAAGTGGACATGGAAGTCAGCACTTAGAGGCGATATATATATATATTTGTGTGTGTGTGTGTGTGTGTGTGTATGAAAATTATAAAAAAAGGCATTGCAAAGTATCACATGATGGTGTAACATTAAAATGAAGGTTTAGAATAATGCATAAGTGAATTTTAAAATATTTTTAGTGAAACCCAGGGTCACAAACTCACACCAATAAAAAAAATGTTACCTATATCACTGATATTGAACGCTTTCCAATAAGTACCACGCATATATAATATATAAATAATATATATAAAAATGTCATATATATATATATATATATATATATATATATATATATATATATATATATATATATATATATATATATATATATATATATAAATATATAAATAAAAAGAAAGAACAGTAAGATATAAAATCCGGTGTTCTTATAGATATTTTTATTTTTACACAATAATGCTCAATGTAAATTTACAGAGCATTAATATTATAAATTAATTGATTTAAAATATAGTTTTTTTCGCTACACAGTGATAACCATGTTTCAAAAATGGAAGCTAAAGCCTTTGAATTTAATTTTGTTATTAAATTAAAGACATTAAATTAAATTTCAAGGCTTTAGCTTCCATTTTTGAAACATGGTTATCACTGTGTAGCGAAAAAAAAACATATTTTAAATCAATTAATTTATAATATATATGTATATATATATATATATGTTAAGAAATATAGTTTTAAGGTATGCTATATTTATGGGATAAAGTGCTCAATACCAGAGATAAAATGTATTTAAATATAAAAGTGAACATTGACATCAACACTTGTTCCCTTTATATATATATATATATATATATATATATATATATATATATATATATATATATATATTTATATATATATATATATATATATATATATATATATATGTATGTATAACATTCAACTATGTCGGATCAGAATCTTTCAGCTCTTTCTTGGTGTTTGTTGTAATTCTTGCTCTGTTTTAATTTGGTTGAATGGTACATTGGGTTTTGGTAGATCTTATAGCTTATTTTATTTCCTTTTTTATATTTTCTTCCTTGGCAGGCTTATTTTTTGGCAATTTTCCTTTATTGATTACTTTCTTTCTTCTATATATATCTGTAGGTAAAGTGGTCTGTGCTTACCTACATGTATCTTCCAACCACCTACCCAAAATAATCAAGCAAACCCCACAATCAATTAACCATAGGTTTTCTGACAACTCTTCTAATGAAATTGTCTTCAACAAAGCCAAAAAAGATTATGAAACAGCTCTAAACGATGGCAAATTTTGGGCAATATTGATATATGCACCACACAGCGCCAAAAAGTCAACAGTAAAAGAAACATCATATAATTTAATTCACTCTACAAAAAAGACATAGAAAATATTCATTAAATTCACCCCCCCACCTATCAAGCACTTTCTACAAGATATTCAACACAAGATATTCAACACAGTAAAACTAAGTTGGACCGAGAATATATAAACAAATAATAAAAAAGCACAACAAAAAATATAACATAAAATAACCAACACAAACCAAGCCCACATGTAACTGCAGTAAAAAGCATAAATGTTGCTTAAATGGCAATTGTCTACAAAGCAATATCATATGCAAAACCACTGCAAAAACAGAAAATTACAAAGAAAATATACATAAGAGTAACTTGAAACAGAAACTACACACATAAAACATACTTTACCAAAAGTAAATATGGAAATGGCACAATATTCTCTAAACATATATGAGAACTTAAAAACAAAATACACCAAAAATATCATGTAAAATAAGGAAAAAACATCAACCTGCAACAACTTATCTCACAAGTCTAAAAACTGAACAAATGAATACCAAAAATGCAAATACATCCACTATATACCATGCAGGACATGTAACATACCTTAAACAACGCCAATATTTTAAACTAATAAGATAACTAACCACCCAAAAGGAAAAATGAATAATAATAATTAATAAATTAGCAAACTAAGTAAATAAAATTTGTTACAACTAGATCTAAAACAATAAAAAAACTATGTCAATACAAAACAAAACAACAAGCTAAAACTTGAAATAGGAAATTACTCTATCGTCTGTAATAATTATTACAAAAATACACAGGAATTTAAATCAAATATTATATGAACAGAAAAGGAACGATTTAAAGAACATCACAATAAATGCATTTAGTTGCACACTACAATGGAACTGAGCCCATTTTGATATTAAAAAAAAATGCTACTCTGATCAAAGAAGAAACCAATTCACTAAGATGAAAATGTATATAGAGTGCCTTGATTGCTAGATCATCGACAGTAAATTTGTGCCCAGGCCATTATAACAAAAATGACAAATAATTTAAAATTTAAAATTCCCGCCATCTCTCGTTGGTGCGCACATGTTGTCACACTAACGTAAACAAATTTAGTCCAATGATGTCCTAAAGGACGAAATGCGTCACACGAATATGCGTGTCCGTCCGTCCTGGGTATGACGATAAACTACATCCGGTAGCAAGGCCTCTGATCTGGAGATCGGAGGCTTTGAGGAGTATGGAACCAAATCTTAATTGCTGTTGTTCCCAGGTTCACTCTGACTTGGAGTGGTAACACCTGTTAGAGCCCCAACTGTTGGCAAAGAGTGAATGTCTTATGGCCAGGTTGATGTCTTTAGCCTTTGTTGGTAAACATAACAGGAGAAAGAAAACTCTGATAAAATACACCTATGTTTGTATGTGTGCATGTAGGTGTGCGTATATGTGTACATATGTATGCGTGTATGTATGTATGTAGGTAGGAATGGATGGAAGCGTGCGTGTGTATGTATGTATATATGTGTCTGTATATTTTATTTGTGCGTATATGTTGGGTCGGTTCGTGGTGTGTAATAGACCTATGTCTTTAAAATCATCATGAAAAACGAAATGAGCTCTGCGGCAAGTTGGACACTGCTCTCAATGCACTCGAGATTACTAACGACATCGAATCATCATGGAAAGCACTTCGAGATGCATTGAATACTAACCTCATTGGAGGTTCTCAGACTGGCGGTTCGGAAACGCCAGGACTGGTTTGATTAAAGCAACGCTGAAGTCCAGCTACTCATAGAATAAATGCACGGTCCACACAAAACACGGATTAATGATAACAAAAAAAAAAAACTCTTCTGCAAAGAAGACTCAGTGCCTGAAGTGCAAAAGTGAGGTTCAGCGTTCTTTCAGAAAAAATGAAGGTGGACTGGTGGTTTACAAAGGCTACAGAATGTCAGGAAGCAGCAGATAGGAAGGACATCAAGTCTTTCTTTGGTGGTCTTAAGAGGATATCTGGTCCTAGAGAGAACGGAGTCACGCCATGACTCTCCTCAAATAGACAGATGCCTCTGTCAGACAATTCTGATATTTTACGCCGCTGGAAGCATCATTTCGAGAGTTTTAAACTCACCACTCTCACTGATGAAGACGTTATTGCAACCGTTTCCCAAAGCCCCGAAATACAAGAAATATCTTTCAAGCCAACTTTGCAGAATGTCTTGGACGCCACCAAACAGACCTCTTCAGGCAAAGTAAATGGAAAAGATGCTATTCTGCCTGAAATCTACAAGTCTGGTGGTAAAAAGTTAGTCAAGAAGCTGGTCGTGTCCCTCAAGACTAAAAGGATGCCTTAATTTAACACCTGTGCAAAAATAAATGTAATAGAAATGTTTGTGACAACCATCGTGGAATATCTGGTAAAATATTAGCTAAACTCGTTCTGAACAGGATTATCAAGCACGTCGTCGATGAGATTTACCCGGAATCACAGTCTGGTTTCAGGTCCTGTCAGGCACTATTGATATGATCTTCCCACTCCATCAGGTAGCCGAAAAAGTGCATGAAATGAGCTCGGAGTTCTGTATGGTTTTTGTTGGCCTAACTAAGGCTCTGTAAATCGTGAAGCACTCTGGAAAGTTCTTAAAAAGTTTGGAATCCCAGACAAAATGTTGAATGTTATAATCTCTTTTCATGAGGGGGGTGAAAACTGCTGTTGTATTTGATGGAGAATTCTCTGATTCCTTTGATGTTGCAAATGGTACGAAGTAAGGTTGTGTCATGGCCCTTGTTCTCTTTGCTCTGTTCTTCTCAGACATGCACAAATATGCATTTGGTGACTTGGATACTGGTGTTAAATTTCAATTTAGAATCAGTGGTGGCCTTTTCCACCATCGGTAGTTCAAAGCTAAAACCTTTCTTCGTGATATGCTGTTTGCTAATGGATGCTACAGTTGTGATAACATCCCTAGGGGGAGCCGAAGAACTTGTCAACTGCTTCACTGTTGCATGCAACACTTTTGACCTAAGCAGTAGCATAATGAAAACGAAGCTAATTCACCAGCCGCCTCCTTGTATAAAGCAGATTTGGGGTCTCAAACAACCATCACTAGTTCATCAATTCCTAGACATTCCAAAACAGGTTAATCGGAAGAGCTTAAAGTATGTGAAATCATGAATGCAAATACATCCCTTCATGACGAAATAAAAAATCAGAGTGCCTTTGGGAAGCTTCGCCACCACTTATGGAAATAGGTATCAAATCGGACACCAAAATATGGGTTTACATTGCTGTATGACACAGAATCGTGGACACCATATAGGTCCCATATCAATCAGCTGGATGTCTTCTCTGCATGATTTGTGGCTATACTTTTGATGGTATGGTGTCTAATGCCATTCTTCTCGCAAAAATGCAATATTGGTGGGATTGAGTCACAACTTCGCTGGGCTGGTCATGTTGCAAGGATGAGTGACGACAGAATACCTATGGTCATCATGTATAAAACCAGCTTAAGAGTGGACAATGGAATGTTGGACGGCCGTGTCTCATGTATAAAGACGAGCTAAAGTGTAAACCGCTCAGCTGTCAATGTGCTTCATACTAAGTACGAGAGAATTGTCCTGGATAGAGTTAACTAGGGATATTTGTGCCAGAGTGGGGTCAGAAATGTTGAAATCAATCGTATTGGCCGATGAAGGACATCGACAAAAAAAGCGTCAGCAAATGTTCCTGTGGATATGCACTGAAGTCCTCACTGTTGCACAAAATATGGACTTGCCTGCGAGTCACTGGCGAGGCTAAAATGTCACATACGACACAAACATAAAAACTGAGTGAAGTTGTCGGATCCACATACGTCGAAATCGACGGGAGACTCCATCATATAAAAATGTCTTAAAAAATAATTGTCGGACTTTGTCCATTTCATAATGTGTGACGTCATTTGTTTACATTTGGATACGCTTTGAGCAGATATAAATGTACGTGAGAGATTCATGGAAGATTGAAGTTTAAAAGGCAGTAAATTCAACCTTGCTAACCGAACTCTGCACTGTGGCGAAATCGGTAAAAGCGCGTTAGGCTATGTGACGGTTCCGTATAGGATACAGGTTCGATTCCCGTCGGAGGACAAATATTTTCTATGAAAATTTCTCGGACATTCAGGCCGGTAAATGTTGTTTAATACTGTTTATTATAAACAGAGCATTTACTTAAATATTTGTATCTATAAAAAGAATGTATAAACATAAAAATATCTTAAAAAATAATTGTCGGACTTTGTCCATTTCATAATGTGTGTACATATATATATATATATATATATATATATATATATATATATGAAAATATATTGTTTAAATTGTGGGAATTCTATATTATAGCAGACTGAGCTATGTAGCCATAATTGGCAAACTGTCTAGGACATCTTTGAATTCAAAACCGTGTGTGACTCTGACAAAGTACATACTATACAACCATGTAACAGGTCTTGGAATTCATAATTCAGAGTTGTCCTTCTCCAAGACGGTTTCCCAACCATAGCCAGATAGTCTGCTCTGCTATTTAACCCATAGCCGGGGGCTAGAAGAGATGGCTTCATAACTTTCCCAAGTATAATGGTGTAACAGTGCATGCAACCAACTTAAATAAATTTCAAACTTGACTCGCCAACATCTCCTTTAATTTTTTTCTTTAAATCGACCGTAGTCGGGATCATCGAGCCAATGCGAACGATCCTTTCTTTAGCCGTATAGTATGTGCTACGCCAGGGCTGCATACAGTTTTGAATTCAGAGTTACTCTATCCTCGACCAGTTGCCACCAATGGCTATAGAACCTTCACTCCAGATTACAAAACATTACACTACTTGTACAATTCTTCTTGCATTTAACTCTACAGATTCTGAAGAAATCTATAAGAATTCTTTACATCCATAATTCTTGATCAAGGCGTTATTGATTCTTATCGAGTTTCATATTAAAATGGGCGTGCAGGTGGTGCCATAAATTAGTGGCACAGAATCAGAATCAGAAATTATCAAAACGAGTTTGTATTTTGGTTGAGTTTATTATATTCTCTTTCATACAAATAACCTTAGGAAAGTTATGTATCCATCTCTTGCCCCTCTGGCTATGGATTAAATAGCAGAACAGTTGTCAAACAGTCTACGAGAAGAAAAACTCTAAATTCAAAACTATATTTAGTCATTTTACTTTATTATGTTTTTTTAACTGTGGTTAGCAATGAGTCGAGGAGAAGGAAAACACTGAATTCGAATTCACATGTAACCATCTTGGCCTATTACGGTTTTTGTTGTAATGAAATGTCCCACACTTCCTATCGCTCATGAGAACTGACTATATCTGTAGCTGTATATAGTGATCACAGGATATACCTGGGGGCTTCCTTCGTGAATTACTAGCCTGCCACCCGATTCCCTGTCTTTCTCTTTTACAATAAACTTCTTTCATCTACGTGCGTGTTGCTGTTCCTTCATTCGAGTACCACCTTTGTCTGTTTGTATCCTCTTTAAGAATACAACAGTTTTTAGGTTTGTTTGGCTACCAGTCTAGGGGAAAGAATACTCTGAATTCATAATAATATGTGGCCATTTTGCCTTATTAAGGGCTTTTTAACTGTTGTTGCTAATCAATCTGGAAGAAAGAAAACTTTAAATTCAAAATCATATGTAGCCATCTTGCCCTTTTAAGCGTGGTTGGCAACCACTGTAGGAGAAGAAAAACTCTGAATTCAAAATCTTATGCGATCCTATTGAAACACTATACTGGCGTGGAAAGGATTATGATGTTTATATGGACTCTAGGATCTTGACGGCAATTGATGAGGTCGGGTCGGTATATATGTGCCTATTAAAATAGAATATTTTTTAAACAGTTTCCTTACTTTTGTATTTTTAATAAATAAATAGATAAATAAAAAAACAATCTCAAAGCAACTTCAGTCGGAATGGAATTAAAACGGCCTTAATTTATTTAATACAATGAGAAAATAATGTTGACTTCAGAAATGAAAATCAATTTTTTTTTGTTTCTTCAAATCGGATACAATGAAGACGGCAATGGATACAATCCACTCAAGAGATAGACGGCATCAGATTAACTGCTTCAAGTCTATTTTATGTTTTCCATTGTTTATACAATCTATATATGGAAGCCCATTGCGGTAATAATGAAGTCGTGGCGAAGTAATTACGTTTTCACTGCTTCCAAGGATAATTATGGACATCCATGAAGTAAAGGCTGCTTTTCCTTTCTTATATGCTCTTTTAATCTTTCCATACTTAAGATAATCCTATTAATTGTTACAATTTTCAGTCTTGGTAAATCTTCTGTTGAGGGTCATCAATCAAAGAGAGCTTTTTCTTTTTTTCTTTTGTTTTCTGCTGTTTTTTCTTTTGTTTTCTGCTGTTTTTTGTGGGTTTTTTTTACCAATGATTTCCTTTTTTATCCTCTTCTCATTCATCCATTTTTTCCCCAGCAACTCTCAGCCTAACTGCTATTCAGCCTCTATTGATTAATATATTGACCGCTAACGTTAAGCAAACTGGTATCGTACAACTTACTTTTTAATCAGAAAACTTTCTTCGGCTCTTGCGTCGTAGTCGTCCCAGTACACACAAGTGGTTGGCACCGGATAACAAGTGCTGAAATTTTATCTACTTAACAGTGACTTTAAGTGTACACGTAGTGTAGTAGTTAACGACTCAGAAATTAAGGCTTGACATGTTGAGTTCAAACTCCAGCCAAGACCATTCTTTTTACTCTCATACAAATACCCTTGGAAAAGCTATGACTCCATCTCTTCTCTCCCCAGATAAGGTATAATAGCAAGGCAGACTGGGCTTTCTAGCTTTGATCGTTAAAGAAGAAGGATATATCTGAATTCAAAACCAGTTGGGCAAGAGGCTAGAAATTTCAACCTGTAAAATCTTATGTTGCTATGAAAACCACAATCGCACTACCGAATGTGGTGAAGCTGTGGCTTTATATTTCACCGTGGGGTCTACAACATACGAGGTCTATGTGAAAAGTAACTGGACTGGTGTTACAAAAAAGTTATTTCCTGTTACTTTTCAGATAGACCCCGTAAGAGTGTTTTTGCCTCCAAATCTTATGTTATTACTGAAACACGTTATGAGGAAGGACTGTTTGGAAACTTTGATACTCACAAGGCATACTGAAGGAAGAAGAGATAAAAAGAAGTAGTGGGCAACTTATCTAATGAATTTGTTTGAATGGATGACAGAACAGGGAAGGATGGGGAAAAGTGAAATGTTGTTTGGAATTACATTAAAAAGGAAATTGTGGAGAGTCATGATTTGCCCATGTCCTGAAGGAGATAACACATAAATAGATTAATAAAAATGATCTCAGTTATATATAGATAAATCAACTTATACAACTCCAGCATCTAATAGCAATAACAAAGAAAAAGGAAACTGTGGAGAGCCATGTACATCAGATTTATTTGTCATTGCTGCTTTGTATCTGGTCAACTTCAAAATCTACATATTCCCAAGACACTGTAATTGACAGCTAGGGTGACGAGCATTCCGTGCATTTTCCGTTTCTCTGTCAGATTGGAAGGTGCCGTGTTAATGCACTTGATATGTCTGGATACAAATAGGAATGTTAAAACTTAACGCATGCCATGTAAAATTTAATTTGGGTAGTCTTCCATTCATATCCCATTAAATGTGTGTTCTCAAATACCTGACACACCCTGTAATATGAACACAGTAATAACTGATCCATTTTATTTTTTTAAATGGATCATATATTAAAATGGTTGTAATCTGGAAAACTAATCTACTCAAATGGAGCTTCTTTTCCGCCATTGTAGAAGCGGTTTTAACGTATGGTGCCACTGCCTGGGCGTTAACTGAAACCCTCGAGTCTAATCTTGATGGAAGTTACACTTGGATTCTGAGAGCTCTACACATCACTCGCAGACAACATCCAACTAAATCACAGCTCTGTGGGCCCAATCCTGATATTTCTAGAATCATACGCGAACGCAGAATGCACTTTGCAGGACACAGCTGGCGAATAAAAACAAGAACTTGCGACTAGTCTACTGCACTGGACCTCTAGTCATGGCGATGAAAGATGGGTTGGTCGTCCACCAACTACCGACAAAGACCAACTATATAAGGACACAGGATGCCACTCTAATGACCTTCCGACCTTGATGCAGGAACGTCATGGTTGTCGTGATACACTCATGAATATCCGAACTTGCTCGACCGAATATACGAGGGTCATTCAATAAATAAGGTGAATTTTTCGGTATAAGGATTTCTAATACAGATAGAAGCTTACTTTTTTAAATTTTTCAACGTAGTCTTCCAGCACTGTCACACACTTTTCCCATCTGTGCACAAGCTTCCGTATTCCCTCAGCGTAAAAATCGTTGGACTGATGTCTCAGCCAGTCGCTCACAACACTTTTGACTTCATCGTCACTTTTAAACTTCGTGCCTCTCGTGAATCAAGGGACCAAACAGGTGAAAGTCTGAATGGGGCAAGGTCTGGGCTGTAAGGGTGATAAGGGAGCAGTTCCCAGCCCAGCTCGTTGATGGTCTGCACCGTTTGGACTGCTGTGTGAGGCCTTGCGTTGTCATGATGCAAGATGACTCCTTCTGACTGATGACCCCTGCGTTTGTCCCAACAGATAAGCTCAAAGTCCTTGCAATGTCATCCACTGTCACCCTTCTGTCAGACTGAATGAGGTCATTGACTGATTCGACCACCTCAGGAGACCTCACTTCTGTAGGCTTCCCAGGCCTGTCTTCATCTTCAACACTGCTCCGTCCTTCTTTAAACAATTTAGCCCACTTGTAGACATTTGTTTGGCTGAAACATGTGGCACCATACACAGTTGACATTCTCCTATGAATTTCAACTGGTTTGCACCCTTCAGCAACCAAAAACTTGATAACTGACCGCTGTTCAATCCTGGAGCCTGCTTCTTGGTCGGCCAACTTTGTTAATCTCCAAAACTCTCAAAGTTTTTTTCAGTCTACAAAAGAAATTAAATCCATGTGAAAAAGAAGTAAAACAAAAATAAAAAAGAGTAAGCTTCTATCTGTATTAGAAGTCCTTATACCAAAAAATTCACCTTATTTATTGAATGACCCTCGTATATATAATAAATTATAAAAATTAACTATGTCATATGAACTGGGATGAATCATAGTCAATCCTTTTAAGATTTTAGAGTCCTAATTTTCGGACATGACTGTGTCCTTTTTCAACGAGACGAGAAATAAAGAAAGATATGGGACTCACTCTTCCGAGTAATGTTGTTGATTAAAGGGCTCCCTGTGGAAAGTATATTCTCTAAGTAAACCCATATAGTTTTATGGTTTTACTCAGAGAATATAGTTTCCACAGGGAAATTTATGCTATGACACAGAACGCCAATCTAATGTCCTCTCGACCTTGATGCAGGACCATGATTGTTGTCGTGATACACTCATGAATATTCGAACTAGCTCGACCGAATATATATATAATAAATTATAAAAATTAACTGAGAATTATGAATGACGCTAACTCCAGACCTCAAGTGGAATTTGTATATTCATATCATTGCTAAAGATCTTGGAAAAGGGATCGATCCCTTATACCATTCCAGAAAGTATCTGACTCCTGTCATGTTCTGCATCTATAAGAGTCAAATCAGACAAAAAATGGTGCATTGTTGCCATTACTGGGATGGAGCTACCCGGTCCTCAGTGCCCTGCTTTGACAGAGTTGGGAATCATTTAACGGCCTTGAGGGTGATGAACTGTTTTCCACCCCACAGCCCCTTTCCCACAGACGAAAAGCTGCTAGTCTCTTACTACTTTACCACTATTTTCATGGTAAATAGTCAGATGAACTACATTCCTTAGTTCCACCAGTCCAGACCTTCACAGCTAGGACCAGCCATACCACAAACAAGATCTGGCTATAAATGTAAGTAGACGCGCCAGTTTGTAGACTAAAAGACATGTAAGTGTACCAGAATATATATGTAGCTGGCCACTCGTATTCGAGGTTACCGATCTACTAGGGCCAATCCCTATTGCAGACGCTTGCTCAGGCGCATTTGTGTTTGTTCAACACCCACAGAGCCCACCTGTGGTTTATACTGAAACTATGTTACAGTTTCTAGGAAAGAGCATGTTATCTAGCGTGATCAACAATTTGAACAAGGCCAGCATGCTCAAGCCCTCGGCCACGATGACTTGTGATTTCGTGCTAGCACAGCTATCGACAGCCTCCAAGGGTACCGTCTATCCAGTTTCACTTGGGTCAACCTGTGGATGGCTTTTCAGGCACTTTCCAAAGATACTAGGATCGACGACCTCCAGTCCGATAACATCAGGAGACGTCCTGACAAATCGACTATGGTGAGATTCGAACCTGGGTCTCGTGGTCAGAATGTGAATGTTCTAACTACTCGGCTGCATTCTGGTACATTTGCATGTTAGAGCTAAGTCATATGAGAGATCAGTCGCCGGGCTCTGGTTAGCTTAGTGATGCACCCATGAGAGACGAATGACAACATTTTTGTGTGTAAAATCAACAAGATATTTGTAAATAAATGTGGGAAAAATATGACGCAGTCAGAAGGAAAACTACAAAAACTCCAAGAAAAGATTGCAAAGGAAGGCAAGAACAACGGAATAACCATTAACTATATGAATACAAACGATACGAGTGCCAGCTAGTGAGGCAGCAAGAGGTGCGAGCCTTGCGGTGAAGATATCAAAATTGAGCAGGTAGAGAAATTTAACTCTCTGGGTAGGGTAGTAACAGACGACGGAAAGAGTGGTAGATATCTGTAAGAACATTGGAATAGCAAAATAGGCTTTTCCGAAACTAAGTAAGGCATTAATATATAGGAATTAAAAAGTGAAAGAGAACGATTGACATTGCATTTGAAAATTTGAAGATCAACGGGAACTGTAACGCAAGAAGCCAGACGAACGTTGCACAAGCCAGAAGTGTGAAAGAAGAAATTGTTAGCATAGAATTTACTGTTAAACCATCGCCATTTCAACTGTAAGATGATGAAACAGTGCCGCCAAACTCGCAGGGCATTTAAAGTCATAAAGTTTCAGTACCTTAAAGGAAAGCGATATTTATTCTGCATAGATTACAGAAATATGGCACAAGGCCGAAGGGAGGATTGGGGGAAAGGACGATCTTCTTCTGTCTTAAATATAACTTAGCTAGCCGCAAACACTGACCCAATCGTACGAACAATATTTCTTACACCAAAACAACACATTCATACGTACCTTTCTTACTACAACCACCATAATACCTCACTGTCTCTATGAAAATACTAACTAGTCCCCATATTTACAATTCAGTGTCAAGTCTAGGTACCATAGAGGAAAGTTCATCAGAACAATTACTATGAAAGTATTTATAGATAGATAGACTTTTTATCATTTTACCCCAAGCAAGGCAATAAAGCTATTAAGATGCAAGGGTTTACCTAGTGTTAGAGAATATGAGAAAAAATTGCTATTAAAGAGAGGGGACAATGAAAAAACAAGAACTGAGAAAACAGAAGATAACGACTAGCATTGCATTTAAATTTTTGAAAATCAAAATGGACTGGGAAGAGAGTTCCACAAGCGAGAAGTGCGATTGAAGAAACACTTAGCATAGAACTTACAGTTACACTTAACCATTTCAACTGTAAAATGATGAGACCTTGCCGCCAATCTGGTACTCTGCTTAAATTCATAAAGTCTAGGTACCATATCGGAGAGTACATCTGAACAATTACCATGATAGTATTTATAGAAAAGGCTCGGGGGAGCTACGTTACATCGGAGGGAAAACCGAAACAATAGAAGAATATTTAGCAAGACAGTACAGAACGATTAACATTGCATTTACTTTTTTGAAGATCAAATTTGACTGGGAAGCAAAAAGCCAGAAAGAGAGTTCTCCAAGCGAGTAGTACGAGAAAAGAAACTGTTAGCATAGAACTTACGATTACATCTAGCCAATTCAACTGTAAACTGATGAGACCTTGTTGCCAAACACGAGCTTGTTTTCGAGATATTGAATGTTAAGGGCTGTTAGAGCTCAGTCATATGAGAGATCAGCTACTAGGCTCTGTTTATCTCGATTTTTGGAAGTGCACCCATGAAAGAAGAAAGATTCTTTGTACAAAATCTGCCTGTTCTTCTGTCACCTCGTCTAAGTTCTTTTACATTTGCTCTTGTATTTCGTAAAAAAAATATCAACAAGATTTTTGTAAATAATTGTGGCAATTATGGTGAACTCGGAAGGAAAACTATAAAGATTCCAAGAGAAGGTAGCAAAGGAAAGCAAGAAGAAAGGAATAACTATTAACCATACGAAGACAGAATGTACGCTCATCATCTAGAGATGCGGCCAGTGGTGTGAGCTTTGAATTGGTAACATAAGAATCAATCATTATACAGAGATTTAAATATCTGGGTAGGGTAGTAACGGACGATAGAATATCTTTTTTCTTCAGGACTTAGTCAATCATGGCCCTCCACATATTCCTGTCCCTCAAGTCCATCAAGTAACTTACGCGCTGTTTTCCTCTGTCCATCTTTCCCTCAATCTGCCCTTTCAGTATCAGATTTTCCAAGCCCTCCTTCCTCGTTACGTGCCCCAGAAATTTCAACTACCTCTTCCTGATGTTAAGTATATTGGTTTCCATTTTGCCAAAAGCTTCGTCGTTGCTCACATGTTCCATACACGGTATCCTCAGCATCCTTCTGTGGATCCACATTTCTTCAAGTCTTTTGAGAAGATTGTCTACCATTCACTGCCATACAGGAGGACTGATATCACGTAACAGTTCAATACTCTTTTCTTTGTTTCTAACGAAATTTTCCTGTCTCTTAATACTCTGCTTAGCTTTCGGAATGCTTCTTTGGCCATCCCAATACGTCTCATGATCTCAATGTCACTATTTTCGTCTTCTGTTAAAATACTTCATGACGCAGAAATCCGAAGGTGAGAGCGAAAGATGTCTTCGAGAAAATAAGCAAAGTATTAAGACAGGAAAATTGACATTAGAAACAAAGAGAAAAGTATTCTACTGCTGCGTCATATGACAGGGGAAAAATCACGGTATGCTCACTGATAATGGGAAGTTGTTTGGTTTTCGAGGTACTGAAAGTTAAAACTAGTTTTTCTTTGATTGGGCTGTTAGAACTTGATCAAATGAGAAAACAGCTGCTAGGCTATGGTCATCTAGACTTTTAGAGGTGTACCCATAAACTGTGGGATCATGATTGATCAGTTTTGGTGGAAGCAGGATGATTGTCTACCAATCAATAAGTCTTTTTCTATGTACCGTGTTCCTTCAGGACATTGGAAATCATGGCTCGCCACAATTTCCTGTTCTTTAGGGCACTTAATATATTTTATCCTTTTGTTATCTCTCCTAAACTTTGTTCCGCCATCCATTTATTCAAATTCGCTAGGTAGCTTATGGATTTGTTTCCTCTCTCCCTCTTGCCTTCAATCTGTCCTCGGAGCAGCGTATCAAATTTTCCAAACCTTCTTTCCGCATTATGTTTCTTAGAAATTTCTACTATCTCTTCCTGATGTTAAGTATATGTGTCTTTTATTTTCATTTTCTCTAAAACTTCATCATTGCTCACATGTTCAGCCCATGGTATTCTCAGCATCCTTCTGTAGAACCACATTTCGATTGCTTTAAGTCTCTTCTTCATCTCTGAGATTGTCCAGCACTCATTGCTATATGGGAGGATTGATATTATATAACAGTTTAGTACACTTTTCTTTGTTTCTAACAAAATTTCCTATTTCGTAATACTTTGCTAAGCTTTTGGAAGGCAATTTTTGCTATCCCCAAATGCCTTCAGATTTCCCTACCACACTTTACATCCTCTTTTAAAATACTTCCCGGATATTTAAATTGTTGTACTTCTCCAATTTGTAATTTGCATGTTGAGTTGTCCCTTTTGCTAACAGCCATGCATTCTATTTTCTTGCAATTGATGGTGAGTCTTTTCATCACGCTTTCCTTCACTACCTTCTGTAAGAGTGCTTGTAGTTTCCTTTCTATATCTGCTATCGACACTGTCTCATTTCATATCTTATGTTGCTAAGATCGTGGCCACCTATAAGGAATCCTTATTCTCTCAGAATTGTCTCACTGTATAGGCTGAATAAGTTCAGTGAGAAAATACACCCTTTTTGTATATTTACTGAACACATTTTCAATCTGGATGCAGGCGGTTTGCTGCCAGTATAGGTTCTGGATTATTTTAATATACTTTCCAAATATGTCAAGGTTACCTAACAGTTCCAAGTGTTCTTTATGACGTACTTTATCAAACACTTTTGTATAATCTATAAAACACAGATATAACTTTAAGAAACAACACTGAAAATACTACTGCTATTAAAACTAATATTTTTAATGCCAAATCCTGTCAGGACATAGGCAATCATCACTCGCCACAGATTCTTTTTTATCATCTAATACCATTACATGAAACCATTTCTCTTTTTCTGGTGATAGATTAAATAGCAAGGTAGATTGGTCTCTCTAGCCTTGGGTGGTAGACTGTCTAGGAGAACACTGAAATCAAAAATGTGAAGAAGGCAACAGGAAAAGAGAAAGAAAATGGAGTCTGTGGAGGGCCATGACTGTCTTTCTTCTGAAAGGATTTGAAAAAAAAATGTTAATATATATATATATATATATATATATATATATATATATATATATATATATATATATATATATATATATATATATATTCATGGAGACCTACCGGACACTATTCGGAATATACTTGTCGACAACACTAATATAATAGCATCATCCACTTGCAAAAAAAGGCTAAAAATAATGGAAGCCTTACTTATAAAAATAAACAAACCAACACTTAATATTAACTTTGAACATGGACATAACATCTTGACCGTGTTTTGAAACAAAAAAATGAATCACTTTATAAAACATACACATAACAAACTATTTCTAATTCTAACAGTTGAAATATAATCCTTGATAATGGCTAAATGTATAGCCGAAAACGCTCGGATAAAAAGAACATTCGGACAATTTTTATATAATTTATCCTCTGAAAAGAAAAACTTTATTAGATCGCACGAGAAATTATATAAAAAACTAAATAAAGCACCTTGTCAGTCGTTTTTAATGAAATGTGCTTGAAAGAAGGATTGCTGCCTAAATACACAAATGTATATATATATATGTATATATAGCAAAACACCTCATGTCAAAAGAGTAAAATCTCCGCTATAAAAAATTCTCATTAGTCAAAAGACACATATTTGTGGGATAACGATATATACATTTTTACATATCAAGAACAATTTTAGAGGAAAGATGTATGACAAGGTGGAAAAAGTTTTCAAGTCATGCGTTTCATCCTTTTGGACTTCATCTGTATAGATTGAATGAGTCCGGTGAAAAGACCCATCCTTGTCTTACACCCTTTTCTGTTTTTGTATATTTACTGAACTCATTTTCTATCTGGTTTACTAAGAGTATAGGTTCTGAATTATTCTAACATCCAAATATGCCAAGGTTACCTAACAGTTCCAAGAGTTCTTTGTGACGTACTTTATCAAACACTTTTGCATAATCTATAAAACACAGGTACCTTCTGCATTTGTATTTCTCTTTCAGATATCATTCTAAGCATAAACATTCCTTTTTCTAGTGTCTTTAATGAAGCCGCTCGGTTCTTGTCTTATTTCTGGTCTGATTCTGCTGTGTGAAAATCCGGTTTTCACTGGAGTCAAACTCTGAGTGATGATATCGCTGTTGGATAGATTGATAATTGTTCGACATGAAAACTTTTGCTATTTTCGGACGTCCTTGAGTATATGCAGTATAAACAAAGTAGTCCTAGATACCACAGCAGTAAACTTAAACAATCCAATGGAAAATGACAGAAATAAAGAAAAGAGGACTGCGTGGACCTTAATCACAGTTTCTAGGAGAGTTGTAGTGTAAACCAAAGGTGGCTTTCGTGGGTGTTGAACGAGCACAAATGTTCCTGTAACGGTGACTGACAAGCTGCTCAAGCAGACAGGCGTGTTTGGAAACAAGGATCCAGCAAATGCATATATATATATATGTGTGTGTGTGTGTGTGTGTGTGTGTGTGTGTGTGTGTGTGTGAATAAAGACAAAATTTAAACTTATATTGTCTTTATTCATATTGTCCTTTTAAATATATTTTTTTAGTTATATATAAAATTTTACACACACAGGCGCGCACGCACACACACACACACACACACACACACACATATATATATATATATATATATAGACAGTGTGTCCAAAAATAATTGATATAATTTAAAATGTGATTATCTGAATATCTGAATAGCTACATCTCTCAGGCAAACAAAATTAAATAGGCTTCATTTTCAACAATAAAAGATTTTTATCAAAATTTAAACAAGATATTCAAAGTGATGTAGCTTTTGTAACCGATTTCACAAATGGTCAAAATATACACACCAACTGTGACACGACAGACGTCAAGTCGGAAGTCCAGCCTCTGCCAAACACACTGCAGCTTGTTTTGCGTAACATTCTCCAGCACCAAAGTCTCGTACGTTTCAGACTTTCTGAGATTTCGTACAAATATTTCTCAATCCTGATTGACGATATCTTCCGAGACTGGTGGTCGTCCAGATCCGTTTGCCCTGCACACACAGCCTTCCTCTTTGAATTTTTGGTGCCATGTCTAAATCTGCTTTCCAGTTCGTGCCTTTTTCTTGAATTTCCTCGAAAATACATGCAGCACACTCTTGTTTGACTGTGACCGTGCAAAACACACAAAATGCCTTTTCATTTCAAGTGGACGTCATTCTTCACTCCGAAAAAAGAAAGAATTATACATTCAACTCAGACATTTTGTTAAAATTTGAGATCATTAGAGCAAGAAATGACTGTATTTAGACTGCCAAATGATGTCCATTTTGGGGGAAAGATCTGAAAATAAATAGATAGATTTAGATAAATCGATATAGATTTACTATGTGTAGCACAAGGCCGAAAGTATGGAGCACCCAGTGAAAATTGAACTCACTAAGTCGGAATTGATTTTTCAAAACAAGCTTCCTAACCCCAGGTCGAGTATCCCATATATATATATATATATATATATATATATATATATATATATATATATATATATATATATATATATATATACAGTGGGGTTGAATAAGTGATCGTACAGCAAACAAATATTTGTTATTCTTACTTAAAGCGAAGGAAACCCTCGAATAACAATGTTATATATGTATTTGGGGGCATAGAATCAGAATTTGTAATTTAAAATTAGATATTCATCGATAAGTGATAGTTATGCAAGTTTTTTTTATTTCGAATAGTGTAAAAAGTGTTCATACAGTATCAATTTTTGCATTATAATTTGGTAGATTTTGGTTGTACTTCAAAGTAGAAGATTCTAAACTGTTCTAGAATATTCTCAGTAACTCTATTGCAACATTCAGTTCAAAATTGAATCATTCTGCAGTCACTGTTCACTTATAACGGTTCTAATAATGGCTAAACGTAATGAAATGACTTGTGCTCAAAAAGAATTAATTATTAAGCTATGGAACAATGGGAAAAGTTACAGAAACATCTGCAGTGACACGAACATACCTTTTTCAACAACTGGTTCATTTATTGCAAGATTTAAAAAACGTAATACTGTTGAGAACAAATGCAGACTCGGTGCTCCCAGGAAGATCGCTCCCAGATTACGAAGAAAGTTGATGCGACAGGTCCAAAATAACCCAATGGCCATCAGACAAGACCTTCAGAATGATCTGAGTTTGTCATGAGTTAACTTAACTAAGCAAACGATTAGTAATGAACTACGCAGAGACGGTATAAAATCGCGCTCCCCAAGAAAGACACCACTCCTTCTGAAACGGCATAGAGATGCCAGGTTGAAATTTGCGGCAGAGCATAAAGATAAGGAAAATTCTTATTGGGAAAGAGTTCTTTGGAAAGATGAGAGTAAAATTGAGTTGTTCGGTCGCAATTCCCTGAATCATGTATGGAGGAAAGACGGCGAAGCATACGCACCCAAGAACACCATACCAACTGTCAAATTTTGTGCGGGTAGTATCATGGTTTGGGGCAGCTTTTCGATGCGAGGTGTTGGCAAACTAGCAATTATAGACGGTAGAATGAATGCAGAAAAATATCAACGAATCCTAAGCGAAAATTTATCGCTTTTTGTAGAGAATCTTGGGCTTCCTCCTGATTGGATCTTCCAGCAAGAGAATGATCCCAAGCATACTGCTAAGAGTACAATGGCCCAGTCAGTCGCCGGATTTGAATCCAATAGAAAAATAAGATCCGTGACAGATGTCCAACAAACATCAAAAACCTGAAGACAATTACTCAAGAAGAATGGGACGAGATACCTACTAAAGTATGCAAATCGTTAATTAAAGACTACAGGAAGAGATTGGTTGCTGCTGAACTTAATAAAGGCTTTGCTACAAAATATTAAATGGAGAAAATATGTTTTTGTTCTGCTGTACGATCATTTTTAAACCCCTAAAAATTTAAATAATGCTATATTTTCTTAACCATGGAATATTATTTAGTTTTATATGCATACATTTTTAGTATGCAATCTGATACAGTAAATATATTCATGTTTTGTTAATTTAATAAGTTACAAATAAAAATATGAAATATTTTCATGTGTAAGATCACTTATTCAACCCCACTGTGTGTGTATATATATATATATATATATATATATTGTCATCCACAAACAGACTGTTTCGCTGTATCACAGCTCATCAGTGTGGCTAAACATCCGGTTGCCTCTGGCTAGAATCGAAAACCGGCTGAATTCGCGTCAGTCGGAAATTTTACCCTGAAGCCGTTGGCGCACGGCAGAGAAGAAGGTGAATTTAAGCGTATTTATTTTTAGATAAACACACAGTGACTGAGAGAACTCGATTCGATTTACCGAAGAGTCTTGCATATATATATATATATATATATATATATATATATATATATATATATATATATATATATATATATATTAGAGAGAGAAGCCGCAAACGTTTTTGGCTATAATGTGGATTTTTTAAATATATATCATACTTTATTTTCCATATTTTTCCTACACTTGTTTCCGGTTTCGCGACCTTCATTAGGCAATGAGTGGTTATTTCCACATATTATAAGAAGGAATGAATTTTCCTTATGTTTTCCGATGTTTAACCGTTATTTCTTGTGTAACCCAATTTTTTTTTGGCGGGGGGACTGTGAAGAAAGTATTCTACTGCTTAAGAGGTAATAAAACAATTAGGATTGGTCAGAAAAAGGGCGAAGGAAGGAGGTCTTCGTTTTTATCTTTTTATCACCCTTGTATCTACTTAGACCTATCTCCATTTTTGTGTATTGTGTGTGCGTGTGTGTTTTTGCTAGTATGTGTATGCATATTCCTTCTCCATACATATATATTATTTTATTATAAGGAATTAGTATATATATATATATATATATATATATATATATATATATATATATATATATATATATATACTGCCTATGTTGAGTAGGGTTCGTGTGTGTGCTTGTGGGTAATTTATTGTGATTGTTTTTGCTAGTATGTGTATATATATTCGTTCTCCATAGATATTTGTGTGTGTATGTGTGTGTGTATGGGTGTGATCCAACCAGTGTATTTGGCGTGTTTTCTGTGTTGTTTATGTATGTGGGGTTATGATCTGTTTAGTACTGGTTTAAATTTATCTATGATGTTTTTTTCTTGTATTTGTAGGTAAGAATACTTGTCTGTTTGATATAGTGGCATAATTTTAAGTTTACCCTGATTTCATTTGTAGATGTATTGTGATACAAAGAGTTTTCTGTTGTCTGGTAATTTGATGTTGCCTTTGTAAAGTGGGACGCTGTTGTTTAGTGCTCAGCTGATACCTATATAGGACTTGTTGCATTTTGTACACTTGAGTAAGTGTGTGTGTGTATGTGTACGTGTGTGTATGTGTTGTTATTATCATAAGGTTGAACTTTCTGGCTTTCTTCCGGTGTTTGTTATAATGAGTAAAACTTCCCCAAAATAATGTAATAGTTTCAAAAGTAAATGTATCCGTTGCAGAAAAACTGAATGTATTTAGATATTTACTAAACTTAGTTTAGTCTGGCACAAGGCTACAGGTTTTCAGTACCCAATGATGATCAACGCTACTTCGGTCTCAATGATCCTCATGATGGCTTGTGATATCAGCTCCATTTTAAATTTATTATGGGGAAAATTATGAACTTGCAAAACTTCTTTTTTGTTGGTCGATTGCCAACATTTCCTTTCTGTTGCCAACGTCGACGACAGACTTGAAAAGAGAAAATTAAAAAGAAAACAACAATTCTGAGTTGAGCCAGTTGGCTTTTAAAACTTTCATTAGGAGCCAAGCAAATGACAGAGAAGGAAAATTGCAATGAAAAGAAAGTGAAGCAATCGAAAAGATAAAAAAGAAAACGAAAAAAAGGAGCCAGAAAGGCGGGAGTTGTGGACTTTGCCTTAAATAACAAATAATGCACCTTCATTTAACAGCATGAAAAAAAAAATCAAACTACAGATTGAAAAGGAAGGGAGGTATTTCCTCTCTATACATTCACTATTTTTTCAATTCCCATGCTGGGGTGATGAAGTAGAAATTAAACAAAGCAGAAAAAGATTAACAGATAAAAATTTTTAAAGGTTGAGAGTTGAATACCATGCGATCACCTTCAACATTATGTTTCTATGGAAACTTTCACTGACCTATTTTAATTCTTCTCACTTACGGCTTTTCAGCTCTTAGACCAGCTAACCTTTTTACATTTTTTTTTTTAAAAACAGTAA
Source organism: Acanthosepion esculentum (assembly GCA_964036315.1). Classification (NCBI taxonomy): domain Eukaryota; kingdom Metazoa; phylum Mollusca; class Cephalopoda; order Sepiida; family Sepiidae; genus Acanthosepion; species Acanthosepion esculentum. Next base: position 12,381,726 of record OZ038500.1, on the reverse strand, counting down.
ACTTGCAACAGTGTTAATTAAGTTCTATCTTTTGTTTTGTTCAATACTATTTGTACATTAATTAATATTGCATACAAATTAATATTGATTGATTTGTTTTTTACGGCTTATCAACCCTTTTGCAGATTATTTATTTAAAACCAGAAAATATTTTTTAGATTTACCAATTCAAGTTTTACTGATTAACCCAGATCTGATGGGGAGAAGAGGCGATTTCATACTTTTCCCAAGGGTAACTGTACGTGTCGGGTTCATAAAAATAAATCAAAATTAATTATAGCATCAAAAAAATAATTACAATAAATAATTCTAACAATTATAATTATCATTAATTCACTTGTCGGAGTTAGCTCCTCTTTAATTCCCAAATTGTCACTAGGGGTCATTCTCCCTATACTATAAATACTGAGCGACTTCTCGCCTCGTTCTCTTTTTCATTTCTTCATTCAACGACTACAATGTAAGCTCTCTTAGAAGATCTGCGTCTTCCCATTTGTGGGAGACGCCATGAACATTATACACACATACACGTACGTACGAACATTCACCAAAGAACAGACACAAACGTTCACACACACACACACACACACACACACACACACAAATATTATTGTCCATGTCCATTATAAAATTGTTTTGTTTAATACATATATTTGTTTATATATATATATATATATATATATATATATATATATATATATATATATATATATATATATATTGGTTTTGTTTGTCTTCTTTACATCTTCAGTTGGACTTAACTTGAGTCCGGCATTTTCTTGAAGTTGGACCTTTTAATATTCTACCAAGAGTTACGCACGTGTTTCTAATACAACAACACGCAAACACACACAGTCCTCTTCAGACACATGTGAATATATGCATTTATGTGAGAGAGTTCAAATGTCAACAGAGGACAAAGGAAAGCGAACACGTCACAGCGGCTGCGTTGTTATCTACCTGCGAATACATCTGAAAGCTAGAGAAAAAATAAACGGAAAGAGAGAGAGGGAGAGAGAGAGAGAGAGACAGAATGTTACTGCTTATTTATAGTCTTAGAGAGCCTCCCCTAACGGCGGTTTTTTTAGGAAGGTAAGTGGGAGTAACTCGAAAAGTATAAGGAACCCAGCAGGAATTGGAAGTCGGCTCTCTTATAGCACCTGGTATTCCCAAGCGGTGACCCATCTAGTTACTGACAGGCTCAGCGTCGCTTAACTTTGGTGAACCAGTGTTTCAACATTATATATTACAAATTAATAGTACTTGTAAAAAATGCTGGAAATAATTCAGAACTTATGCTGGTGGTCAAGTGGCTGTATACAGAGAGAATTGAGTACATAAAAAGGGGAAAAGGCGCAAGACAAGGATGGGTCTTCTTACCAGATTCATTCAAACTTTACAGCAAGGCAATCCTAAGAGAATTAGAAGTCCTATCAGGATTTATTCTTAACAACATATGCCGATAACTGGGTTGATGTAAAAAAAACTGTAGGAAATCCTAGTCAGCCTTATAAAACTCCTTTCTCAGATCAATGTTTAAAATGGTTTCAAGCGAGCGAAGTGTGCAGGTCATGGACTGGCGCTACAGAATCGCGAACAAAGAACTGTACCAAATAACAGAAACCGTGTCACTTTCAACAACAGATTCAAAAGTTGACAAAACTAAAATAAATAAACAGAGAGGCGTTGCCGGTTAAATCTCACAAAACATGTCTGAATGAATTCTTGCTGTCTAAATAGTCATTATACATCTCTCACTTTCTCTCTCTTTCACTCTCTTTCACTCTCTCCTTTTTCTCTCTTGCTTTCTCGTGTACTTTGTCTTTCTTTCTCTCTCTCTCTCTCTCGTTCTCTCTCACTCCCTCTTTCTCTCTCTCTCTCCTTTTTCTCTCCCGCTTTCTCAAGTGCTATGTTTCTCTTTCTATCTATATCTCTTTTTCTTTCTTTCTTTCTTTCTTTCTTTAATTCTTTCTTTCTTTCTCTCTTTCTCTTGGCAACGAACATTTCGGGCTGGCGCTACAGAATCAGTGAACAAAGGAATGTACCAAATAACAGAAGCCGTATCACTTGAGGTCTTTCAACAGCAGATTCAAAAGTTAACAACTACAAAACTAAACTAAATAAATAGAGAGGCGTTGTCGGTTAAATCTCAAAAAATTTGTCTGAATGAATTCTTGATGTCTAAATAGTCATTATACATCTCTTACCCTCTCTTCTTTTTTCTCTCTCGCTTTCTTGTGTGCTTTTTCTCTCTTTCTCTCTCGCTTTCTCTCTTCGCTCTCTCTCCCGTTCCATCTTTCTCTTTCACTCTCTCTTTCCTTCTCGATCTGTAAACTACAACAGTTTTCTCAGATTAATGGTTACAAACTGCTTCAAATGAATAAATAATGTACGTCTTAGCGAGAATCATCCTTCTTCCAACCTTGTGGAGTGGCGCTACAGAATCCCAAACAAAGAACTGTGCCAAATAACAGAAACCACATGACTTGAAGACCTTCAGCAGCAGCAACAACTAAAATGGATAGCACATGTAACTCAAAGAGAAAATAATGACATAATCAAGATGCTGACGTCCTACACGACTTCGAACACTGGAAAGAACAATAAGAGTTATTGGAATTAAGAAACCTATCCTCCAGAACAATTAATAAAAAGATTTTATAAATTCAACCAACATTAACATTGACTGTTAGTTCAATGGATGCCAAATGTTTCCTTATAAGGAAATGACAGTAGAGTTGAACAATAGGCACTGTTACCAGAAATCATTGCTTTTATTAAAGGAACAGGCCTCGGTCTCGGTCAAATGAACAAACATGCTTTTAGGCTTATTTTACTGGTTTCAGTAAAATAAACCCTCAGGCTATTTTGCCGGTGTTATGGTCCACGTTAGGACCAAGGAAGAACAACACGAACACAAGAGTAGAAATAACGAAGATATATTACACGGAATAATAATACAAGATGTGGAAGGTGTTAGTATGACTGTCAGTCTGGTTTGGAGTGAACTACTATCGGCTCGACTCGATTCGTCTCTCTCTCTCTCTCTCTCTTGAGAGGCGTAGTATACATAGTGTTAGGAAGAGTTCATTCTGTAGTTATAGGTAAGGACCCATAACAGCCGGTAAATATTTTTTATCATTATGAAGACAGTTAATGCTAAAAATAACACACAGATTTAACTCAGAAGTTATTTATATTCACCATCAATTATTAAGACAATTTAAAGTCTTTCCCACCATTAATTGTTAAAATACAATGGTTAAAACATTAAGTGCAGAAGGAGAGTAAGTGTGTTTATGTGCCATAGTCTTAAATAGAACGCCACCTAACGGCCATCTTGGCAGATAAGGTGGGGTAACTCTCATGGACTTATTTGACAACAGGAGAAAATCCTGAAAAGGTATAACAGATATTCCTCGTACAATCTATTAAGTAAACCACATTTAAATGAAGAATTGTTGCCTAAATATACAATGTTAATCACATTAACTGCCAAAGGTCAATTGCAAAATCTGACTTTTTTTAAGCATTTCACCCCAAGCAAGGCGGGAGTGCCACTAGTACGCAAGGCGTCACACAGAGTGAAAGTAAGAGTAAAGACGGGTGGTTGAGGAAAGGATAAAGAGAAGGACGGGGATCAAGACCAAGGCATCAGAAGATGTTGATGACATTACATTAGAACATTTGAAGATTATAGTTATCAAGTAAACAAGTAAGAGGAAGGGAGTTCCACTTACGGGAAGTGAGAGAGAAAAAGCTGTTGGAATTGAAGAGGCGGTTACATTTAACTGTTTCGACAGTAAAAGGGTGGGACCGAGATGCCAACCCAGTAGCACACTTAAATTCATGCAGTTGGGGTACCAGTGAAAGTAGCTCGTCAGAGCAGTTGCCATGAAAATATTTTGTAGAAAAAACAGATGGAAGACTCATCACGTCTTTGAGAAAGTGACTGGAGTCGAGATGCCAGGTCAGGACCTATCACACTGCATATCAGTCTTTGCACCTAATTTAGCCAGTATTATTTTATGAGTTGATCTATAACTTCAACTGAAATCTTAACATTGTTTTTTTTTTCTCACTAAAAGTATCACTGCGAATAAACTTGTCGTTGGCACGAGACAACATGTAATCATCATCATAATAAAAACTGCCAACCACAACAAACTTATATCAAGATCAAATAAATTTTGTAAATAAATATTTATCGAGAATGCTATAATGTTGGAATGAAAACTATACTGAGTAAGTTTTAAAACATCAAACACATTTCAAGTCTACACTTCAGAATTTTAAATTAGCATAGTTTTTATCAAATATACTAGTGTTATGTATGATTCACCCCAGATTATACCGAATGTCATTTGTACTTCATGTAAAATCAGACCTTCAAAGAAGCTAGGTACATCAGCAGGTTTACCTCAAGGATGACTTCCTAGGTAAGTGCAGATCCACTTTTCACATGATGTCAGTAAATGCCCCCTACATGTAAATGCGAGGTCAACCCAGCTGCACATAGGATGTACACCTATGATAAAAATCATGACAAGTAGATATATAAACACCCACCCTACAGGCAGACAGTTTCATTTATCTATACAAGAATGTAGATTTTACATTTGAGAAAGGCCCCAGAGTGGATGTGTCAAAATATTGTATCTTAATTCATCCTGGCAACATGCGGATGAGCATTATCAGGAAGCAGGACTCGAAGATATAAACGAAGAATTCATTTTCTTAAGAGACTTCGCTCACAAACCCAAATGACCATTCGATATATTTGCATCGACACATGTGAATGACGTTAGGTGTGAAATTAAAGTTAATAATGATAACGGATTAATTATTGTAAGTTATGAATTTATTGGTCAAGTGCTGCCAAACATAATAAGCCTGAGGTCGAAAAGATGGATTTCTGAATCTCATGGAATAGCCTTTCTTCATTTATAGATATCATCGGATAATCTACCAAAGCCGATGTTCAAAAACAGTCAATGATGACAGGTAAAAGAAAGTGGGAATATTTAAATTCTGGAATTATTGCTAAGACTCGTTTGCTATTTTTGAAGAACACATGCTTCATTAAATTTGGAAGTTACATTCTGGTTTCAATCAAACTTATTTTCAGCGTAACAAAACTATTTTCAGATATTCCCAGAAGAAATATTTCATAAATTTATGCATTCTTTGAGTAAATAAAATACCATTCCAGTGAGAGGATAAATTCCTCAAAGTTTCTGTTGAGTTGATTTACAAACAGGTTGCTAAGGTGAGTGGGGTTAACTTCCAAGAAAATCATTTGCAAACCTATCCACGTAAAAATGATGGAAATTCTTACAATATAAACCATTCATTGAATACATTCCCAGTCCTCTAAACTGTTTTCAAATTCCATCTATAGAATTGGTCAATAAAAAAATATATTTTATTGTAGATCATAAAAAGAAATTGTTCCTTTTTATTTATAACTCATTTCAATCAGAGGACAGGTCACTATTACCATGGACTGGGTATTACAATTTACATAAATAGCATAAAATAATTTTATTTGCAGATCCCTGTGACTTAGATGTTGCCACCCCGACAACTTAAAACTGATGAGACTCATATTGGTCATAGACTGTTATTATGCTTTATATATATATATATATATATATATATATATATATATATATATATATATATATATATATATATATATATAGTTGGATTGATGTGAGTTTGTGACCCTGGGTTTCACGCTATTTGCAATCGTTAGATGTTTTTCTGACAATCGCAAATAGCGTGAAACCCAGGCTCACAAACTCACATCAATCCACCTAAATATGTTAGCTCTATCACTGATATTGAGCGCTTTCCAATAAGTACCGCTCATATATAATATATAAATAATTTATATAAAAATTGCATATATATATATATATATATATATATATATACACATTATATATATATATATACATTTTACACACACACACACACGCATACATATATATATATATATATATATATATATATATATATATATATATATATATATATATATATATATATATATATATATATATATATATATATATATATAGGAAGCACGGGTTAGTAATCGATAGCGGCTTGGATTGAGGAATCGGAGAGCCGAGTTCGAATTCCATCGAATCCATTACAATCACTTACTTGGGAAAGGTATGAATCCTCTTCTTCTTCTTCCTCCAGCTATGGGTAAATAGCAGGACAGACTGGGTTCAGACTATGAAATATCTAATTTCCTATATGGCAATGAATACTGGACAATCTCTTCACAGATGAAGAAGAGACTTGAAGCGACAGAGATGTGGTTCTACTTAGAAACAAAAAAAAAGAGGGTTGAATGGCTATGTAATATCTAATCATCTATATAGCAGTGATTGATGGACAATCTCCTCACTTATGAAGCAATATAAGGCAACTTGAAGCAATATAAATGTGGTTCTACAGTAGAATGCTGAGAATACTATGGACTGATCATGTGCGCAAGGTTTTATGGAAATTGTAACAAAAAGACACTTATCCTTACCGTTAGAAAGAAACAGCTGAAATTTCTAGGGCACATAATGAGAAAAGAGAGCTTGGAAAATTTGACACTCATGTGACATTTTAACTACGAAATCATTCGAAATTCCATTTTTACTGGTACAAATTCTTTTTTTCTAATTAGCAATGAAAGTGACGATGCCTTCTTATTTATGTGAAACCTTTATTTTTAAGATAGGAACATGTTAATCATCTTTTAATGTCAAACCCTAAAACACAAAAATACTTGGGTTTGTAAAAAGACATTTATCGTACTTGTAGAGTAATTGGCCATAGGTTAAATGTAATTGACAGAAATGTCCAACAAAGAGGTCAACAAAGAGAATTGACAAAGTTTGCAATAAACAATACCATCAATTCGCAACTAGGTATTGATGCAAATGACACAACCATTTACTCCTGTCTTAGAAGCAAATCAATGTAAACCTGGCAACTGCAAGTGTAGTTAACTAGGGCAAGAAATGGCTTGTTAAATAGCTCCAAAACAAAACTGCTTTAATTTAACTACCATAGAGAATCCTTTCTGTCTGCCATCAGCATACTTGGCCTCACGACATGAAGTGGTGCGATTATATCAAATCAATTGCTTCATCTAAGAAAAGTTGAGTCACTGTATCCCCTACACGCAAGCCACCAATCTGCCACTGGGTGACATGCCACTAGCGGTAACCGCTGGAGGCCCACTGTCGGACCGCCGGCGTGTTCGTCACGGCAATGTTGGAAGCCCACCTGCGACCCGCCGGCTCCAGCCACCAGAGGACCGCTGGCGTTGCCATCGACGTCCCACCAGCGGGCCACTAGCGGCTTGCCTTTATGGTGATGCCAGTAAAAAATTTTCCCGTCAGAATCCACTTGAAGATTTATCTACCATTCGTCCATGTATTGAGTACTGGTTTTGTGCTCCTGCTCTACATCTCGAGATTCTTGACAAAATCCGAAGATGGATCTGCAATGTAATCGATCCTGACCCGGCATCTCGACTTCAGTCACTTTCTCACCGACGTGGTGTGGCTTCCCTCTGTCTTTTTTTCATAAATATTTCTATGCCAAATGCTTTAACAAACTAATTTTCCTGGTTTCACGACTACATGAATTTAATCCTTGGTTCTACGTTGTTTCCGTTCTTCATCAATTATCTCCCCTGTATAATCAGTTCCCAACTAGGTATTTATGCAGGTGACACTGCTATTTATTTCTATCTCGATAGAAAATCCGTCAGATCTGACAGAGCAAACATGGCAGCTGCTCTTGAAAAGGACCTTCTTAACTGGGGCCGAAAATGACTTGTAAAGTGGGTCAGAAAATTGCTTGTAAATCTTAACGCCACAAAAACAAAACTGCTTTCATTTAGCCATCATAGTGAACCTTTTCTGTCTGTCATCAGAATGCCTGATGCTAGACTCCTGCAGAGCAACACTGCGCTTTCTTGGTCTCATCTTTTCCACTGACCTGAAGTAGAGCGACTACATCGATTCAATAGCTGCATCTATTGCAAGGAAGTTTCGGTCATTGTATCGTGCCAGATAAATTTTTATCACTAGAGTCCATGCATGTTAATAAATGCTGTCATATCTAGTTTGATGCTCCTGCTGTACATCTCGTGATTCTTGACAAAATCCAAAGAAGGATCTTCAATGTAAGTGATCCTGACCTGGCATCTCGTCTTCAGTTACTTTCTCACCGACGTGGCGTGGATTCCCTATGTCTGTTCTCCAAATATTTTCATGGCAACTGCTGTGATGAGTTTCCCCCCCGCCCGGAAAACCATAAGTTTAACAATGCTACTAGATTGGCAATTAGGTCTCAACATTTTACTACTAAACTCGCTAGATTTGACCACCACTTCTATTCAAAAAGTTTCTTTTTATCGCACTTCCGACCTGTGGAACTCCCTTCCAATTTCTTGCTTCCATGATAACTATTAGGTCATCCCATAAGTTCTGTCCGAATTTTAACTTTTTGTTAAAATGAACAAAATTTAAAGAGTATTTTATAATGTCTAATGGAGCTGAACATTATTTTTATGTTTAGATGCATTTAAACTGATCAAATTTTATTTCAGAGAACAATAAAATTAAATTTTGTTTGATTAAAACCCTGCTAACATGGAAGTACCCAAGAATCATTTGAGGCACATAATGCTTTATGAGTTCAAGAAAGGAAACTCAGCAGCCGAAGCGGCTAGAAACATTCACTCAGTTTATGGAGAGGAATGTGTGAATGAAAGAACTTGCAGAAGATGGTTTGCAAAATTCAGAGGTGGAAATTTCACCCTTGAAAATGAAGATCGAACCGGACGTCCAGTCGAGTTTGATGAAAATCTTCTTGAAGCAGCCCTTGAAGAAAATCCTGCCTTATCAGTTGAAGAATTGGCAGTGCTTCTCAGTTCAAACCATACAATGTTCAACGTCATCTTCAACAACTTGGAAAAGTTCCTAAACTTGGAAAATGGGTGCCTCATGAATTGTCTGAAAACAACCTCAAATCCCGAGTTGACATCTGCTCTTCTCTCCATTCTCGCCAAATTGTTTCACCTTTTTTGGATAGACTTGTGACTGGCGACTAAAAATGGATCTTTTATCGAAGTATTAAGCGTCGTAGACAGTGGCTTGGTAAAGGGGAAGGACCCCAGCCACAGCCGAGAAGGGAATTTCATGGGCAAAAGGTTCTTCTTTCAATCTGGTGGGATTGCCAAGGAATAATCCACTTTGAATTCTTACGACCTAATGCAATAATTAATGCTCAAATATACTGTCAGCAATTAGAGCGTTTGAACCAAGCTTTGAGGAAAAAAAGACCTGCTCTAGTGAATCGAAAACGGGTGATGTTTCATCAGGACAATGCGTGACCACACACAGCAAGTATCACGTCACAAAAGATCGAAGAACTTGGTTGGGAGAAAATTCCTCATCCACCTTATTCTCCCGACCTTGCTGCTTCAGACTACCATTTGTTTCATAGCTTACAGAATCATTTGGAAGAAACAGCTTTTGTAACACAGGAAGAGGTTAAAACTGACATTTGTGAGTTCTTCGAATTAAAGCCAAAAGAATTTTACAGTAATGGAATTAGTAAGCTTGTTAATAGATGGAAGGAAGTCATAGATAATCAGGGAAAATACACTGTTGATTGAATCTGTAATTAAATGTAACATTTGGTCACTTGTTTCAAAATTCAAAATTCGGACAGAACTTATGGGATGACCTGATATAATCTTCTAAAATTAAAAGGCAATATCAATCGCCATCTTCTGTCTTCTTGAAACCTGTTTCTTTTTTGTCCTTTCCTCAATCCTCCCCATTCTCGGTCTTCTCTTTTACTTTCACTTTCACTCCCTGTAACCCGCTGCGTTCTAGTGGCTTTATCGTCATGCTTGTGGTGAAAAAAATAGCCCAGCGTTAGAATTTGAACTCAGTTTTCGAGTTCCATTTTTGGTACTGTTAACCATTAATGTACCTGATGTATGCACTGAATCTGAAAATAAGAATACGTGTTTGAAAAGGTCACCATATGAAAACAGGAATTTGTTTTCAAAAGTTTAGATCATTCAATTTTTCAAAATGACCAATTAATTATTGTCTCAGATTTTGACCTTTCAATATAACACTGGAATGTATATGTAAAGTTTTGGGTAACATGGAAGTGAAAAATGGGACTGACTATTTTTAAGTTGTGCTTACATTTTATGACAAATAATTAAGAAAGATTTTATTTCATACACGGGGGAAATTATTTCAAAATGTTGGCTTAGGTTTTCGCGGAAATATTTAAATCTAAAGTTTTTTCATTCGTTTGTTTGTCAAGTCAATGGAAACTAATGAAAATTTGTTCTAAACCCATATATCAAAGCAATAGATACAACTGGAGTAGATAGATAGATCGACAGACAGACAGGGGTTTCATGCAGTTCTTGCAGTTCGCGTTCTCGTGGTGATGATTCAAAATTGTGTGTTAAAATTTGTTTATTAATTATTGTTGCGTAAAATATTAGAATTAACTATTAATAAATTAAATCATTCAAATTCTTAAGATTGGAAGGCGAAGAATTAAAAGAATAAATTTTAAAAATTTATAAAATTATTTAAATTTAAATTTAGATTCAAAAGTAATCAAGGGAGATAACTCTATTTTTGCGTTAAATATTCTAGTTATAACAATTAACTTAAGCTAGAACACAGGGGGCAAATATAATGTAAGGATGCAAATATAAAAAATAAAAAATAATAATTGGTCTGGACTATAAATCTAATGTACTTATAAAGATGCAATTATATATATACACACGTTATAAACTAATCACGTATATTAATATTGAATTGTATGTGTGTATAGATATATAAGAAATGTTATTAATGTTTGGTTCTAAGAATATTAAATGTTGTTGCATATTAATATTCGTAAAATGTGTTTGAGCAGTTGCTTGGATTTATAGATACATGTAGTCATTAATTCAGACCTTGTGTTCAGCAAGTTAGGTTTATTTGTTTTTATATAATAAGCTTCTCCAACGAACACAAGTTACGCCTGTCACCCTTTCTATTGTATGGCTTAGCTTTCGCGATTATCTCCCAGCTAATTGTTGGGTTCTTGTGGTTGTTTTTTTTTTAATTGCCAAATATACTTTGAAAACGTTGTCCAAATTTTGCATTTGATATTGCTCAGTGTCATTTTGTGGTGGTAAAAAGGCGATTTCCAGTCATTGTCAGTAGATGCAAAGTAATGCTTCACATCATCGTCTGATTTGATGCTAGCTCTGTATATAATGCCTTCAGTCATGCACTGACCATTTAATAAGTAGGTTACGTTTTTACGGCAGTTACATTGACTTTTAGTAGGATTATTTTTAGTGTTTTGTTTGGAAGCTTGCTTAAAACATTATTGTTATGTTGGGATATATAATTATCTATGTTTTATACAACTATTGCTTACCTTGAGGTTATTTTTGTTGAAACTCTTTTTTAATGTTAGAGAATGCCCGAAGTGTTTGTGAATTAAATTCATGAAAATTTTACCTGCATTGGTTTTGACATTACTGCGGTATGGCGGGTTGAACCATATAATGTTACGTTTGCGTTGTTTTAGCTTTTTTTTTTATCTTTGTTGTTGTTTCTTACTACATACTCCAATTTCTCATTATGGTTACTACATTCTAGCACTTGTTATATCTAGCTTTATTATCGTTGAATACTTGTTTGTTACTGGAGTTGGACGATAATCTATATTATACTGATTTGTGCAAATTGTCAAGTATCCTTTTATGGTGGTTGGATCTTCTGTCGACGTACCTATAGTTATATAAATTCTTAGTGTATGGTTTTGTTGTGGAGTTATTTCCACAATAGAACTTGTAGTCGGACTAAATGCGTCCTAAATGGGGTAAACGTACAGAAACGTTAGGAACTTGTAAATAAGTGTTACGCAGAGTAATCGAGTTGTGGTCGCTGATAACTACTCCTCCCTCGACTACCTACTGACTCCTACTTATAATAGGTGGGAGAGTCTATTCTCTAGACAAGGTGTCTTTCACTATAACAGGTTTGTACATGCCCTTACTCAGGTCAGGTCTAGAAAATTGATCACTTTAGCATTTGTATTGGTCCTAATGTTTAGTTTATGGTCCTTAAAGAATTTGGTTAGGTCCTTTCTCATCCGGTCTGCTTGTCTTAGTCTTAGTTTACGAAGGAGAATTATCCCTTCGTCTCTGTATATACCGTTGTTTTTTTTATATCAGAGATAAATCTGAGTCTCCATAGTAACAGTATCCGAACAAGTTCACATGCTTCTGCAGAATCGTGTGCTCCCATGGAAACGCAAAAGTCTTGGTTATCTTTCTTAGTTCCGTCTTGGTATAAAATCGCATTCTGTGCCTTTCTTATGATATTTACATCTTGGTCGGAGATATAGCAATAATTCTTTGAAAGACCAAACATATTTCGTAAGAACTTTGTTTGCGAGGAACTTTGTAATATGTTTCTTTTAGCTTAAAAGAAAACATAGGTTATTTTAATACTCAATAATAAAATTATTTAAATTTGTGGAGCTGTTTTGAAGATTATTGCTTTTCTTTGATATAATTACACTTTTTCCTCAACTGATGTTTAAACACCAACCCTAGAGTCTCTCAAACATCACAGACAAGAATGTAAGGTTCACATTTTGGATAAAGAGATCCAGGCGAATATATGCACGCACATTGGCCGACAGTTATTTATGAAAATCAAGAGTTTAGTAAATAATGACCAACATTATCATCAGTCTCATGATTAAGTTTGGTTGAAGAAATTGTTAAGCAGTGCACCTGATCAGTTCCCACGACAAGTCTCGGTTGCATACCAACATATGCGCTAAAAATTGAGGAGGTTTTTTATTCAGGTGTAGCGTGTCCAGTGTAATTAGACCTGGCGGAGCTCATCCATCCCCAGGTCAAAATTGAATAAAGTACAATGTTAAATGAGATATTACGTAATCATTTATCATTTGGCCAACCATTTACCATGGAAATAAAAATAATTTGGCCAGCATTTACCATTTGACCAGTAATTTACATATAAATATAAAACCATTTGGCCAATATTTGTTATTTGGAAAACATTTTGCCATAGCAATAAAAAGTCATTTTGCCAGCATTTTACTATAGAATTTACAAAAAAATCATTTTACAACATTTCACCATAGAAATCAAAATAATTTCAGCCACATTTGTTATCATATCTCAAGCATTTTGCCATAGAAATAAAAGATTATTTGGCCAAGAATTTTTATCATTTCACCAGCATTTTACCACAGAAATAAAAAATCATTTCGCCATCATTTTTACCGTAGAAATAAAATGTCATTTAGCCAGTATTTTACCATAGAAAAAAAAAATGATTTCACCAGCATTTGTTATCATTTCGCCAGCATATTCCCACAGAAATAAAATATCACTTGGCCAGCATTTTAAAACAGAAATAAAAAAAAATCATTTGGCCAACATTAGTAATCATTTCGCCAGAAATTTACCATAGAAATGAAATATCATTTAGCCTGAATTTATTATAATTCCGCCAGCATTTTACCACAGAAATAAAACATCATATGGGCAGAACTTGTTATCATTTGGCCATCATTTTACCATAGAAATAAAAGATCTTTTCACCAGTATTTATTATCATTTTGCCAGCATTTTACCACAGAATTAAAATATCATTTGGGCAGCATTTTTCATTATTTGGCCAACATTTTACCCTAGAAATAAAAAACATCATTGCACTAGCATTTGTTATCATTTAGTCAGCATTTGTTAGGTTTGGCCAACATTTTACCATAAATAAAAGTATCATTTTGCTAACATTTATTAACATTTCGTCAGTATTTTACCATAGAAATAAGCAATCATTTCGCCAGTATTTCTTATAATTTCGCCAGCATTTTACAACAGAAATAAAATATCATTTGGCCAACATTTATTACTATTTCGCCAGCATTTTACCATACAAATAAAAAATCATTTGGTTAGAATTTGTTATCATTTGGCCAGTACTTGTTATGGTTGGCCAGCATTTTACAAGAGATATAAAAAATCATTCAGCCCACTTTTATTAACATTTCGCCAGCTTTTTATTGTAGAAATAAAACATCATTTCGCCAGCATTTTACCATAGTTATAAAAACTCATATGGTCAGCATTTGTTGTAATTTGACCAGAATTTGACCATAGAAATAAAAGAGCATTTCAACAGCATTTTACCATAGAAATAGGTAATCAATTGGCCAGAATTTCTTATCATTTGGTCAGTATTTTACCATAGAAATGAATAATTATTTCGCCAGCATTTTCACCATTTCACCAGCATTTATCATAGAAATAAAAAATCATTTCGCCAGCATTTGTTATCGTTTAACCAAAATTTTACCATAGAATTATAAAATCATTTCGCCAGCATTTGCTATAATTTCGCCAGCATTTCACCATAGAATTATAAGATCTTTTCGCCAGCATTTTACTATAGAATTATAAAATCATTTCGCCAGCATTTGCTATAATTTGGCCAGCATTTTACCATAGAATTATAAAGTCATTTCGCCAGTATTTGCTATAATTTCGCCAGCATTTTACCATAGAATTATAAAATCATTTCGCCAGCATTTGCTATAATTTCTCCAGCATTTTACCATAGAATTATAAAATCATTTCGCCAGCATTTGCTATAATTTCTCCAGCATTTTACCATAGAATTATAAAATCATTTCGCCAGCATTTTACCATAGAATTATAAAATCATTTCGCCAGCATTTGCTATAATTTCTCCAGCATTTTACCATAGAATTATAAAATCATTTCGCCAGCATTTTACCAGAGAATTATAAAATCATTTCGCCAGCATTTGCTATAATTTCGCCAGCATTTTACCATAGAATTATAAAATCATTTCGCCAGCATTTGCTATAATTTCGCCAGCATTTTACCATATAAACTAAAAAAAAACATTTCGCTATCATTTTTTATCCTTTCGCCTGCGTTTTACCGTAACAAATAAAAATGCAATCAATGAAAATGCTACTTTTTTGCAGTTTCGTCTCCAATTACTTGTGTTCAAATCAAGGATCAGTGAAACATGATTTTTTTTTCTTTTCGTGATTATTGTATCCGTATTTAATATGGCTTCAACGAATAAATGCAGTATTATGGGTAATTGAATCACACCATCTTCTCACATATTTGAGCACAATGAAAATCTGAAAAAACCGTAGAAATGATAACACTGAATGGGTTTGACACCTGATTTGCTTGACTTACTTGACAGAATGCCTAACAAACTATTTATGCTTCAGTAGCCTATTCATTAGAAAACCACACATCTTTAAGTCGTTAACTTGACTGGAATTCGAACTACTGTCTATAGCAATAAGAAAGAATGTCGGATTAAAAAATCCATTTAAAATTACTAGAGATAGGTGTGAAAAAAATCCGTTAAAAAATGTAGAAAAAAATTCACTAGATTTAAAAAGTGTCAATAAAGTTTCTCAATTCTGTGCAAAAGTAGGACATCACATGAAATTCAAATTCCCACATTAACATTTATTAATCAATCAACGACGTTGTCTCAAATGCCTATCAAAAAGCAGATAACCATTCTTGTCGTTTGCTACAAAAATTGGAGGATCACAACCAGAAAATGATTAACAATCTTTTCCATCATAAAAATCGAAATTAAATGTAGGGAAGTATATTTATTAACCAATAAAACTTATAAGATTAGTAAATCTAACTTTTAACTTTCGGTGATCCGATTTTTTCTTATAAATAGCATAACGCAAATTAATAAAGTAGTCTTCAGTATAAATCGACCGAGGGATTGCAAACAATACTGAATTCTCAAATGTTTGCTAACTTAAATTAACTTATTGAATACTAAGTTCCTTTTTGTAAATTAATTCTCACTTTTAAAGTATTTTCATGAACCACTTAGCACAGTTTAAATTACAGTAAAAGACATAAGCAATGGTTAATTTAGTAGCAGTAGTAGTACAGTTATTACTGGCTACTGATGAAATCACATCATACTGTGAATGAAGTAATAATCAAGGTATAACGACTTGTCTCGCTATATCAGTTACGACTGTATAGTGAATTTGATCCTCACTGCGTGCCCCATACTTCCAACTTCGGGCCACATCTAAGCTTCACTTAGAAAATCACTATAACGACTGAAATGTACTCTCTCTTTTTCTCTCTCTCTTTCTCTCACTCCCCCTCTCTCTTTTTCTCTCTCTCTCTTTCTCTTTCCCTCTCTCTTTTTCTATCTCTCTCCCTCTCTCTTTCTCTCTCTCTCTTTCTCTCTCCCTCTCTCCTTTTTCTCTCTCTCTTCCTCCCTCTCTCTTTTTCTCTCTCTCTTGTTCTCTCTTTGTCTCTCTTTCTCTCTCTCTATCTCCCTCTTCCTCTCTCTTTTCTCCCCCATCTCTCTCTCTCTCTCTCTCTCTCTCTCTCTCTCTCTCTCTCTCTCTCTCTCTCTCTCTCTCTCTCTAATTCCATTTCAGTATGTAGCGGTTATGATTTTTACTATTCCTCATTTTGCAAATATGATATCTGTCTTTAATTGCATGTATTTTTTACTGATTTTTGAAAGCCTATATGAAAAATATAATGCAAAATTTAATTCATTGTATAACGCTGAGACACAAGATTTCCTTGTCTATCTCTAATGTATTTTCTATAATCCCAATAAATAATAATGTACTGAAAACATTTAAAATAAAAAGCAACTTTCAACTCAGTATAAAAAAGAGTTTTTTTCGGAGAGAGATTTGGAGAAGAGAGAATATCCCTTTTATTCCGAATATTGAAAATAAACATGACTCGAAACTCTGATATCAAATTTGAAAGAAACAATCATTTATTACAATGACATAAAAGCAAACAATAAAACACAATACAAGGTATATAAATAAGTTTACACAAAATGTTTCTTTTGTTAAGTTAAAAGTCATGGTCCAAAGGCAAAATAAATAATACAACTGACCAATGAATAGAATTAATAAAAGAAAAAGAATCAAAAATTAAATACTATCAGGTAAGCAAGTAAACAATAAAAGTTAAGCAAATTCACAGGTAAAAAAAAAGCAAATAGGTTTCCGAACCACATCTATACAGAAAAGCTAAGTGAGACAAGTGAATGGGGCATATCTGGACTGAGGTTATTTACCTCGCCTCCCGACAAGGCAGGATGCGGCACAAGGCTGTTTTTTGTGGAGCGATTCGGAGCCCGTAGGCTTGGGCAAAAATTCCCCGCAGACCCTGCATACACGGGGTCAGGCTTGTCTACCTCCACAGACGTGACTCCGCCCTTCGTCTTGGGTTCCTCCCTGTGCGAAGGCAGAGAGTTCAACAAGTCAACCAAAACCACCTGATCTGGACTGAGTCAAGTCAAATTGTAAATTGATTTATTTTATTGACTAAGAAAGATATCCCAGCATGCATTTTAGACTTTTGCCAATGAAAAGGGATGGGCGAAAATTTTGAAGTCATTCTATATGGATTGGAATTCAATACTTTTTGTGTGCCTTATTAAGATAACAATTCAAAAATCCCGTAAGGCTTGTGAGTGAAAAGGTTGTTTTTCTTATGCAAGTTGACGTTCACCAAAATGTTGTGGGTGTTCACCCACATCATAGCAGCAGAAATTAGCCTTGTTTTCACGGAGATAAAAGTACACATAAAAGACAAGACATAAAATAAATCATTTTACATAAATAACAGGAAAAATATGATAAATTGCATGTTAATTTTATACAATTTATTTATATTTTGTGTGTATTGGTATGTGTATTCTTTAGGTTACAATAGTTTTATGGTATCTGTGATAAAAGGGAGAATTTACTCCGTGTTATTACACATCATATCACATAGAGAAGTCGGACACGTGTTGCCCGTACTAAGGTTCGTGGTGAAGAGATTGAATTTAATGTCTTTTGGAAGGATGTCCGTATTTCCGGCAGGAACAGTCTTTGTTGTATACGGAGAGTATTTTTGTTATTTTTAATTTTATTTAATTTATCTTAAACACAGGTTTATGTTATTGTTTTATTTTATTTATAATTTTCATTATTTTATATTTTATTTGTATTTATTTATTTATAATAATAATGATGATAATAATAATAATAATAATGATCCTATAGACTCATAAAAGAAGATATAAATTATTTTTTAATCATTTCACTACAGCCACTAAGACACAAGCGGTTAATCAGTGTTAGAGAATACGAGAAAATGTACCATTATGAGAGAGAACAATAAAAGAACAATAATGAAAAAGACAGAAGATAACGATTGACATTGCATTTACATTTTTGAAGATCAAAGTTGACAGGAATGCAAGAAACCGGAAGAGAGTTCCACGAGCGAGAAGTACGAGAAAAGGAACTATTCATCGATCTTCTTTTTGCATCAAGATGTAGCAGTACGTAGATAAAAGTATCCCCGCTGTAACATGTTCATTTCCCCGTTCAACTGCCGACGGAATCACAAACACGCACATACACATTATTAATAGCAATGTTTTAATATCTTTTCCTTTACTTTCAATTGTGTACACATTAATGTAATTTCTGTTGTTAATACATGCATTTACTTGTTGTTTAAATTCCATGTTCTTGTGTTTCATTTTTATCTGGACTCACATGGGTTCGCCAAATTTTGCTTCCGGGACAAATGTTTTAGGAGCAAGGAAATATTTGCTAAAAAAGGTACTCACTTAACAACAAAAGAAATAAGTACCGCAGCAAATTAAACAGATTATTTTGAGTTTAAAGGTGGGAACATGACTAAATATGATATGCTAGGTCAGGACGGATAACATTGCAGACTCGTTTTTGTATTTTATCAAGAATCTCTAAATATGTAGCAGACGCACTAGACCAGATGTGGCGGCAATATTCAATGCATGGATGAATGGTAGACTTATAAATATGCAAGATAGATTCTTCTTTGGATTTTATCAAGAATCTCTAAATATATAGCAGAATCACCAGACCAGATGTGGCAGCAATATTCAATGGATGGATGAATGGTAGACTTATAAATATGCAAGATAGATTCTTCTTTGGATTTTATCAAGAATCTCTAAATATATAGCAGAAGCACCAGACCAGATGTGGCAGCAATATTCAAAGCAAGGATGAATGGTAGACTTATAAATATGTAAGATAGTTTCTTCTTTGGATTCTATCAAGAATCTCTAAATATATAGCAGAATCACCAGACCAGATGTGGCAGCAATATTCAATGCATGGATGAATGGTAGACTTATAAATATGCAAGATAGATTCTTCTTTGGATTTTATCAAGAATCTCTAAATATATAGCAGAAGCACCAGACCAGATGTGGCAGCAATATTCAAAGCCAGGATGAATGGTAGACTTATAAATATGTAAGATAGTTTCTTCTTTGGATTTTATCAAGAATCTCTAAATATATAGCAGAAGCAGCAGACCAGATGTGGCAGCAATATTCAATGCATGGATGAATGGTAGACTCATTAATGTGTAAGACAGGTTCTGCCGAGAAAAAATAATCTAGAATGACACTGTGGACCAACAGTCCTAGCAATTGGTTCAATATAATCTTTCCACTTAATGTCAGCAGAAAACGTTAGCCTAAGAAAGCGCGATGAGTTTTTCTTTTGGGTGTTACCATCAGCCATTCTGATTGAAGACACAAAAGGTTCACGAAGATGATACAAGTTTAATAGGCTGGTAAATGTATCAGTAGATTGTACAAAGACTTGATTTTTTTTATACTTGTATCCAGATATACTGGCGAAATAGTGTTCGGTATTGTTAAACACTCCCTTCTGAACGTTGCAAAATATTGGAAGAGCTATCCATTCGACGGTTTCCAGACAAAAAGAATGAGGTTCCCTCTAAATAACCTATTTATTCGTAATATAGATTTATTTTTTTTAATTTTACATGGATAGAAATAGAAGAAATATGAAACAAAGCAAGTGACAAACTTCGTCAATCAATTGTTTGTTAATAATAATACCGCATATACTTGAGTATAATTATTTATGATCAAGTTTTTTACGTACTAAATAGTGCAGGGGGGGTCACACTATACACAGATCATTTCTTGTAAGAGGTTAACTGGGTCACACTATACACAGATCATTTCTTTTAAGAGGTTAACTGGGTCACACTATACACAGATCATTTCTTTAAGAGGTTAAGTGGGTCACACTATACACAGATCATTTCTTGTAAGAGGTTAACTGGGTCACACTATACACAGATCATTTATTGTAAGAGGTTAAGTGGGTCACACTATACACAGATCATTTCTTTAAGAGGTTAAGTGGGTCACACTATACACAGATCATTTCTTGTAAGAGGTTAAGTGGGTCACACTATACACAGATCATTTCTTGTAAGAGGTTAAGTGGGTCACACTATACACAGATCATTTATTGTAAGAGGTTAAGTCGGTCACACTATACACAGATCATTTCTTTTAAGAGGTTCAGTGGGTCACACTATACACAGATCATTTCTTTTAAGAGATTAAGTGGGTCACACTATACACAGATCATTTCTTTTAAGAGGTTAAGTAGGTCACACTATACACAGATCATTTATTGTAAGAGGTTAAGTCGGTCACACTATACACAGATCATTTCTTGTAAGAGGTTAAGTGGGTCAGACTATACACAGATAATTTCTTTTAAGAGGTTAAATCCATGCATTTTTGGAAATCCGTTGCACAATACACAGTAAATGTTTTGGTTTTTGGTTTTTTGGTTTTGGTTTTTTCTGGAAGTGTTTTCTCGTATCATATAGTTTACGGAAAGTGATTTTTCTCACTATTTCGGGGTACCTGTATACAAAAAAGAATGAAGACCATTTATATCAGGGGTGGGCAAACTATGGCCCGCTGGCCACATGCGGCCCGCTAAAAGAATTCATGCGGCCCGCCAAATGTTAGTAAATTTGAAAGACAAATTTACCAAGAAACGCCAAATTATTGTTACAAATGTAGTGGAAAGGTCGGTGAATTTTTAGATAATTAATGAATAAACGGGGTTTATTCAGAAGACCATGGTAAATTGCGTGTTATTTTTCCACAAACAATGTGTGTGTGTGCAGGAAAGGAAAAAATAAGTCAAACAAAGTAGGGTACCTTTATGTTGAGTGAGATAATATTTCTTTTCGTAGTTGAATGGGAAAATCAACTCTTGTATTATATTAATCTCAGACGTTCATTTCAATGAGTTTGCTTCTATAGAAAAAGGAGTTTTTCTTGTTCTAGAATTCAGATTCGCTGAGTTTCAAAAGGTAGCTGTGGCGAGTTGACTTGAAGACATATTTATGCTGATCGACGAAACGTGCGTTTGTGTCGATTCAAAGATTCGCGCAAACTACTAAATTTCTAAAAAGAACCGCGTTCCTTCCTGTTGCAAAGTTCGCGCCTTGGCGGGAATATGCACCGACCGACCTGATTGGTAGACTTAGCCTCGACGGACCCGATTCGCCAACACATGATACAGGAATGGTTCATTTAAAATTTTGGGGTGTCAACAGTGTATGGACTATCCCAACACAAGCAATTTGACACCTAGTTTTAACTGATAAATGAGTCATTGAGATCCTGTGGACTCGTTCATTTACCTTATCCCCCTAGCAACAAGAACATTCCATTTTGCACGCCTACATGAATCAACTTAACCAATCAAAACATTATAGTGTTAAACAGCGAATCCTATTGGCTCGCAGCGTGATAATTTGAAAACTTCACTTGGAGAAGTTAAATTGCGCCAAAACCAACTTGAAACGATTTTCACACCTAAATCCTTATATAAGGAAGATTTTCAACTGACCCAAGTTAGTTAGTCCAGCAAACAGAGAAACGCTGATCGAATCCACGCAACATACGATTGTAATTTTCCAGCGCGAAAAGAACACAACTGACTCACTCACAAACTCGACTCGAAGATTACTCTGTGATTACAACGAATTTCAACTTACGAGACTTTACTTATCCAAAGTGATTATTCAACACTCACTATAACTTAAGTAAAAAACTATAATCGAACATAACACATATCTACAGTTAAAGGTAGACTACTTTTGCTAACTTCATTCTAAACAGTACAAAACGATACGAACATAAAAAACGTTGTTTAAACATTAATTCCAATTCCTTGTGGATTGTAATGCAAACATACCAACACACCAAAAAATAAGCAAACCTTCGTCCACTAACCAACACAAGACATAAAATACCTTGAAGCAACATTTTGTAAATAATCTTTAAATTGTACATAAATGCATTTGTATGTTTGAATTGCATACATGTTTTTGTCTTATTTTATATTGTAAAATATTTATTGTTGTGGATGCATGAACAGATCACGGAACCTGATTAAAAAAATTCCTTCTGATAAATTCTAACACTCAAGCAAAATCCTAGTTCAAACCGCACATCCCCAACAATCCTTCTGTTACTGAGTTTGTTTCTCAAACAAATCTGCTTCATGTGTAGTTACGACTTCAAAATATCAATATTTTTTTCTTTAAATGGAATTACTTTGTTTTCAAACAAATCTTTGAAGTTTCTACTTTAAAATCTAAATTAATTTTTTTTCTTTAAATTTCATTATTTTATGTTTTTATTTGAAGTTTCTCCTTTAAAATATTAGTAAGAATTTTTTATTTCTTTACGCAGAGTTCATTTATTTTTCAAATAAATGTTTTCTACTTTATTATTAATTAATAAAAAATAATTTTTTTCTTAAAACAAGATTATTTTGTCTTTCAAATAAGTTTCATGTAAAGCTTCAACTTAAAAATACTTAATAATATTTTTTCTTTAAATTACTTTAAACTGAGTTACTTTGTCTTTCAAATAAATGCGTTTAATGTGAATCTTCTACAGTACTTTAAAATATTAATTAATAAAAATTTATTGCATTTTTTTCTTTAAAAGCCTTGTTTTGTCTATTTTTAAATATTAATTATTGTGGCTTAATGCACTATACAGCCCAATAAAATTGTGAATTGTTAATGTGGCCCTTGCACTGAAAGATTTGCCCACTCCTGATTTACATGCTATAAAATATATCCAGGGTGATGCCCAGTGCTGCAGTATTAGTAATATTACCCAGGAGCTGGGGTTACATTATACACAAGCTATATGAAAAAATTAGGTTTTTCGACGAAATCTTCAGGGGTCGCAAAGTATATGAAACAGGCTTATATATGAGTATATATGGTATTAAATATAACAGTAAATGAATGAACATTTTTATATTCTGACTATAACAAATTTAATACTAAAAGGCGACACTACAAGAATTTTTTTAACCTCCCTCCTCGTCAATTAGTTTGGGAAAAACGTTTCATTTTCATTTTGTTTTTAATATAGTAACTAAGAAAGTGAGACACTTTGAAGTCCCCGGGCGGTGGCTAACACCTCTACCAGACGTATGGGTTGACAATTAGACTCGATTCCAGCTCAGAAAGGTATAAAATGAATCAAGATTGCCTAGAAACTGAGGCACCTTGAAGCACCCGAGCGGTGGCTAACTCTTCTACCAGACGTATGGGTTGACAATTAGACTCGATTCCAGCTCAGAAAGGTATAAAATGAATCAAGATTGCCTAGAAACTGAGGAACCTTGAAGCACCCGAGCTAACTCTTCTACCAGACGTATGGGTTGACAATTGGACTCGTTTCAAGCCCGGAAGAACATTAAAAAAATTAAGATCAACGTATAAACACGTCTGTAGCTGGTTTTCAACGCTATGTTTTGGACGTGTTTATTCGTCAGTGTCCGAAAAAGACACTTTCCGTAAAACGTATATACATGTGTAGCGGACCGTGCGGGGTGAAGATGTGAAGAGATATCAGAAAAGGTTAAAATTTCCTGCTTGCCGGTCCAGCTACATGGGAATGTCAGACTTTAATTAAGTCCAAAGAAGACAAAGAGAACAAACAAGACCGATATACATGGGTAAACAAATATATATTAGTAACGAGTTACACAAAGACATGAACAGTTACGCAGAGTTTGTATGGAGAAATTATGTGCGTGTGTTGTAAGTGTTCGTACGTACGTGTGTTGTTCTTAGCGCGTTCCCGGAATTTGGGAAACGCTGTATCTGTGAGAGGTCACATATTGGTGTAAGTGGAAAAAGAACGATTTTACCTCGCCTCCGTGCGAGGTAGCGGCCCAAGGCCTGAGTCGAAAAAGAGAGAGATTTTACCTCATCTCCGCGCGAGGTAGCGGCCCAAGGCCTGAGTCGAAAAAAAGCGAGAGAGAAAAGGGTCAGCCAGTATTTTTAGCCAGGTGGGAGAGACCCCTGTTGAAGGATTAAAGAACTGAAGAGGAGCTAACTCCGACACATGTCTACTCCCTGGGTAGGGGTTAATTCAGTAATAACATTTATTAAACTTAAATGGATATAATTTATGTCTGAATTCCTGGGATAAGGAATTATCATTATTTGCATGAGAACTATTGTCTCTATCGATGTTGTTATTACAACATTTCAGCCATTATGCTCTCCAGCCGTCATCAGGTGCTAAAAGATCTATATAACATTCAGGGAATTTCAAACTGAACCCTTTATTTAATCTACGGCAGTATATTGTTCTTGTTTCATTGATTATACCTAGGGATATGATTTAGCAATACAAGTTTTATTAATTAATCCATAACTGGGGGGTAGAAGAAATAGAAGAGTATTTGCCTGTAAGTAAATATAAAGAACCCAACTGGAATTGGAACTCAGATCTCTGGTTAACAATTATCCATTGCCTCGCCCGCACATCGAAGCTTACAGCACCTGATATTTCCAAGCGGTGACATATTTAGTTACTGACCAGGCTTGACTTTGCTTAACTTCGGTGATCATATGGGAACCAGTGTTTCAATATGATGTGACCGTAAATCTACGCAGAGCAAAGTAATTCATTATACATCACCAAAATTTGTATAACATAACTAACAACTTCAACAAATAAAGCCCGATATTGCCACATCTGTGTATGAGAGTATAAGACCATAGCAGAATAAAAAGCTACATCTGCATTATTCCTATTTGAGGACTGATCAAGTGATGGCACTGTTATAAGTTGGGATCAAATACGATTCAAATATGTATCGGAATCCGACAGAATGATAGGATAAAGAACAAATCGGAAACGTTTATAAATCTAACATGTTTCGCTTCAGAAAATGAGATATTGAGAAAAATGAAGAAAGAAATTCTGATATTCTTATTTTTGTGTTGTTTGTTTTTCATTGGTTGATCATGTTTCATGTGCATTTGACTTATTAAAGAAGTGTTAGTATAATCTGTGGCTTTCCGAATTCAAGGAGAGGTGACACGTCGAAAGTACTTAATAACAATGTTACCAACTATAAACACACGTCAAAAACATTATATTACATCACCAATCTTTATTGAATTCATTCTTATAGAATCTAACGTAGGTCCTAATCTGGAATTTCGGCATCAGTCACTTTCTCGCCGACGTGGCATGGCTTCCCTCTGTCTTTTCGACAAATATTTTCATGGCAACTGCTCTGACGATCTTTTTCCAATGGTGCCCCGACTACATGAATTTAACCATGCTACTAGATTGGCATCTAGGTCACACCCATTTACTGTTGAAATACAACCACCATTTCTACTCCAATATATATATACATATATATATATATATATATATATATATATATATATATATATATATATATATATATATATATATATATAAGTGTTGGAAGAAAAAGGTCCCTTTAAAAGAATGCGTTCCGTCATTTTCCATTTTCAAAGCCATATATAAATTATATTGTACAGTTTTGTGTTTATATATATATATATATATATATATATATATATATATATATATATATAAAGATTTTGTAGCACAGAAATTCTGTATGGCTTTGAAAATGACGGAACGCATTCTTTTAAAGGGGCCATTTCCTTCCAACAATTCTTCAGAAAAACTTGTTGGAACAACAATAATCGGAACAATGAAACTGAAAAAACTAAACACGGTGGGTTGGGATGAATAAGGAACTACGGAATACTAGGATTGGACTTCATTTGATTAACAGCCCAGGTTGCGCTTCCGAATATGGTGACGGGCTGATTAGGTATGGTGTGGATCATGAACTTAGAGATGGCAAGCGACCAGCTTGTAAGCCCCGACGTTTTAAAGACTGCCTAAGGGACTCCCTTAAAAAAAGCCTTGAGTAATACCCAAATGTGGGAGAAGAAACTAAAAGATAGGTGGAGGGTGAGATCGTGCAGGCCGTGAAAAGCTTTGAGCAAAGAAGGATTGAAAATGCAGAAGTTAAGCGTGCGGCTAGACATATGGAAGAGGTGACACCCCTCCCGGGAACGGGATCTAAGGAAGACCTGACTTGTAACATCTGTGGTCGTATCTGCCTGTCGAAAGCAGGTATGGCCAGTCATATGAAATCACACAAAAGGTACCTAATGTTGTTCCGTATGACATTCTGGATGATTTTCATGTACCATCTGTGGCAAGGTACGCAGAGATTCTAGCAGGCTAACGAGGTATTTTAAATCAATCCGCCAGTGGTCAGTAACCAACTAACATGTACATCATGTGGCCTAAAGTGCAAATCAATGCCATGACTTAAGTGTCATCTTAGACGACACTGTCGGAATTAGTTCCTCCATAATTCCCTAATTGTTCACTAGGGGTCGCTCTCCCTACACTATAAATACTGGGCGACTTATTGCCTCGTTCTCTTTTTCACTTTGCATTTCAGCGGACACATTTAAAAATGTGATCTCTCGCAGAGATCCGTATTTTCGCCCCACTTGTGGGAAAACGCCATGAAACACACATACACGTACGTACGAACATTCAACGGAAATACAAACTCTTTACGTTCATACACAAACACAAATGTTAATGTCTTTGTCACTTGTAAATTTGTTGTTTAATACATATATTTGTTGACATATATATATCGGTCTTGTTTGTTTTCTTTACATCTTCGGTTGGACTCAACTTGAGTCCGCCATGTTCTTGTAGATGGACCTTCTAGTAGAAATAAACAGCAGGTGTTCCTAATTCAACAACACGTAAATCCACGCGGTCCTCTACAACACCAACGAAAAGATGAAAATCGAAGGTGATTCGGAACGTGTTTAAGAAGTGTTCATGTTCGGTTACGAGTGGACTTCCACATATATATATATATATATATATATATATATATATATATATATATATATATATATATATATATATATATATATACGAGGGTCATTCAATAAATAAGGTGAATTTTTCGGTATAAGGACTTCTAATACAGATAGAAGCTTACTTTTTCTTTTTTTTTCTTTTTAAACGTAGTCTCCCAGCACTGTCACACACTTTTCCCATCTGTGCACAAGCTTCCGTATTCCCTCAGCGTACAAATCTTTGAACTGATGTCTCAGCCAGTCGCTCACAACACTTTTGACTTCATTGTCACTTTTGACTTCGTGCCTCTCGTGAACGCTTTCAAGGGACCAAACAGATGAAAGTCTGAAGGGGCAAGGTCTGGGCTGTAAGGGGGGGTAAGGGAACAGTTCCCAGCCCAGTTCGTTGATGGTCTGCACCGTTTGGGCTGCTGTGTGAAGCCTTGCGTTGTCATGATGCAAGATGACAACTTCTGACTGATGACCCCTGCTTTCAAAGTCCTTGCAATGTCATCCACTGTCACCCTTCTGTCAGACTGAATGAGGCCATTGACTGATTCCATCACCTCAGGAGACCTCACTTCTGTAGGCCTCCCAGGCCTGTCTTCATCCTCAACACTGCTCCGTCCTTCTTTAAACAATTTAGCCCACTTGTAGACATTTTTGTGGCTGAAACATGTGGCACTATACACAGTTGACATTCTCCTATGAATTTCAACTGGTTTGCACCCTTCAGCAACCAAAAACTTGATAACTGACCGCTGTTCAATCCTGAAGCATGCTTCTTGGTCGGCCATCTTTGTTAATCGCCAAAACTCTCAAAGTTTTTTTTTAATCTGCAAAAGAAATTAAATCCATGTGAAAAAGAAGTAAAACAAAAAAAAATAAAAAAGAGTAAGCTTCTATCTGTATTAGAAGTCCTTATACCGAAAAATTCACCTTATTTATTGAATGACCCTATATATATATATATATATATATATATATATATATATATATATATATATATATATATATATATATATATATATAACATATATATTGTTATATATAACAATTTAATAACAATTTAATACCACAGAATGCATAAATTGTTTTAAACAAACATTGTTTAGTGGGTTTTTTTGGCGGGGAGTTCTGATGTTCTGATGTTGCTTTTGCAATACATTTTAAAGTTCGTCGGTCTCTTTCGGTCAACTTTGGTTTCTGCCCACCATTATTCCTGGCTAATGATGTTTCGCTTTGTTTTGCGTTCGCTGTCATAACCGTGGACACTATAGATCGTGACACATTCAATAATTCAGACGTTTTTGGTCACAGATGCTCCTGCTAATCACGCACCAACTATTTGTCCTCTTTGAAAATCTGACAGGTCGCGCATTTCAGTTTATAACCTGAAGATAAATAATGACTCAATTAAGTGAAAAATCAGGGGAAAGGATTAAAGTGATGGCGCGGTTAGCTTTTAGGTCGGTTTGATGTTTACAAATACCCGGAAATACCGAAATTTAAAAAATTGCTATTTTTGCAAGCTGTTCATATTATTTTGTCTAACCAATGTATGTATATATATATATATTTAAATATGTTTGCAACAGTACAAAAGCGTATTAAGACATAAAAAACATTTTTTTTTATTATAGGCCATGATAGATTTAAAATAAAAACACCAGTCGACCGGTTTCGTCCCCTCTCATCAGAACTGTTAACGGGGAATAGAAATTATGATAAACAAGAAAGTCTGTAATGGATGACATGAATAAATGGGCAAGGGAGAGAAATTATATATATATATATATATATATATATATATATATATATATATATATATATATATATATATATATATATAATAAAAGTAATACCAAAAAAGATGCTAGAGACACAGCACAGCAAGCCCAAGCAAACAGTCTCTTTGTTTACAAAGAGCCGGTCGCCTGGACCTGATGTACAGCGTCCCCAACACCTTAAGATGGAATACTGAGTGTTCCCTGGCCAAAACAGAAAACCAGGTCACACTGAAATCCAACGCACAAGTAGGATTATTTATAAAATGATCCGCTATCAATATATATATATATATATATATATATATATATATATATATATATATATATATATATATATATATGAAAAATATAGTATTAAGGTGTGCTATATGGGATAAAGTGCTTAATTTCAAAGATAGAGCGTATGTAAATATAAAAGTGAACATTGAAGTCAACACTCAGAGGCGACAGGTTGTTTCATGCTAGACGCAATCGTCAGGCCATTCAATCGGCGGCCTGATGATTGGATTTCAGGCAACCTGACGATTGTGCCTAGAATTAAACAGTCTGTCACCTCTGAGTGTTGACTTCAATGTTCACTTTTATATATATATGTTTGTTTAAAACAACATATATATATATATATATATATATATATATATATATATATATATATATATATATATAATGTGGAGTTCGTCTAAAACATGTAAATTAACGATTAAAATATACGTAAATTCAAAAGTTGTAAATACTCCAGCGTGGGTGTAAAATATGAAAGAAATGAATACTGACGATCCTCCAAATAAATGAAGTGACCGAAGAAAATTCTTTTCCTGTTTACAGAAAGAAGGTTGCTATAATTTAATACAACTTTGTCAGGGAGGTGACTTCTTGATGTTATTGATCCTCAATTCTAGAGTGTCGCACTCTAGGCTTGAAGATCAATAATATAATCCTTTGAAAAGTGCCTAAAAATTCATACCATCTGTTGACTCAAGTTTTTGAGTGAAATTGGGTAGATGGAATTACTGTATTTTCCGGCTTACAAGACGCTGCTGCGGCTTGGAAGATGCACCCTAATACTGGAAAGAAATTTCTAAGAAAGAAAAGGTCATTTTCTGACAACGACACATTCACCATGCGTACCTCACATACTGGCGCCAAGTTTACATTAATCACTCGTCCAATTTTGTTTGTATGGAAATGACATACTAGTCAAGAGCAGAAAGGCTCCCACCGCTAGTAAACAGAGCATTTTTAAGCTTGTGGCTCGGCTCCAGGGAGGTTTATAGTCTTGGAAATACTTGTAACAGCTAAGTACTGAGGTTGCATCATATAAAAGACAGAATTAGATAGATAGCTAATATTATAGTGTAATGACTCAACATATAAATCCACGTTCCTATCAGCCAAGCCAATTAGGTGACCGTCCAAGCTTACTTGAGCCTGGGCGTCGCCTTACATTCGTCATGAAAGACGCACACGTATCATTCAGGATATTTTTTAGGAAAAAAGTGCATCTTGTAAGCCGGAAAATACGGAATTTGTAAGCCGTCGATGGTTGTGCTAGCACCAAGTAATCGTGGCCGAGGTTTTGAGTGTGCTGTCTTTGTTCAGGCTGTTGATCACGCCAGATAATGCGCTCTCTTCCAGAAACGGTAACTCCGCTCAGCACAGTTACAGTATAAAATTTTCTCATATTACTATATTAGTACAAAAACGCACAATTTAAAATTTAAAAAAAAATTCAACCTCAGCGTTGCGACTGCACGCTCCAAAATTTCTCACAGTTAATAACACATTTCTAAAAAACATATTTCGGAGTACATCTTAACTTTCGTTGTCCTGTTATTACCTGGATGTAAAAAAGACATATCTCTTTCTATACCTGAGGATGATTGTATGAGCAATCGAAAGCTTGGAGTAAAAAAAGACCTTATACAACTGGAATTTATAAACAGGGATCATAACATTCATCAACGGGTTCGAGATTAATGTATTTTATAAAAAATTGTTTGCGAGAGTGATTCTTGCCATTTACACCATTAACTTCACTATCTGCTTTTTGTATGAATGATTCATGTAATATATATATATATATATATATATATATATATATATATATATATATATATATTATTGGTATAAACGAAATATTTATTGGGTACACATGTTTCAGTTGCTTTAATAGGACTTCTGAATTTAGTTCGGTTTTTATGAATTTCATTGTTTAAAATTGGTGATATAAAATTGGTGATATAGCAACTCGAACAGGTGTTCACACTAAAACAACGTTTACTGCAACATTTACAGCAATGTTGGATAATAAAAAATCCTTTCAAATACATATATATATATATATATGTGTGTGTGTGTGTGTGTGTGTGTGTAGTAAACAAATTGAACTGAAAACTTCAAATATAAATCTCCTCACTTAAACTTCACAAAAATTAATCTGCACGCATATATATATATATATATATATATATATATATATATATATATATATACACACAAATAAGGTAAAGAAAAAATGAAGCAAAAATCCACAGTTTGTAGCATTTACTTTTTTTAAAAGTGCTCAATACAAAGTAGAGCAAAATATTATTATAATATTTTCATTATAAGAGATTATAATGAGAAATTTTTAAATCTCTACGCAAAAGCTTTCATATTTCAATACTACGAATGTACTTCCTCAGGCGATAGTAGGTAACTGGTTATAAAATGAATTTTATGGAAATTTAGAAACAAATCGTTACCTATTTTCCGAAAGTTATGCACCCAGTTTAACTTTCGGAAAGTGGTAACTATTTGTTTTTAAATTTCCCAAAAAGTCATTTTTATCGCCGGTCACCAATAATCGCCTGAGGAAGAACAATCATAGTATTGAAACATGAAAGCTATTGTGTGGCGATTTAAAATGTTTTTATCACAATCTCTTATATATATATATATATATATATATATATATATATATATATATATATATATATATATATATATATATACGCTTATGCAAATTAATTGAAACAACCGCTTAAGTTTCCTTTCTTTCACCATACGGTCAGTTTTAGACCCACTGGAGTGACAGGGTGCAATCGATTTCTATTTTTTACCTCAGATTAGATTATTTGCAGTGGTGTGCAGTAATATGAGTCTATTTTCGGAGTGTAAGATGAAATTTGTTTGGCCTTGAAAATTATTGCATCATCCGAGATTGTATCAGATTTTCATCACACCCAGATTAGTTGTCATACGACCATTGTCTGCGATGGACGTTACTCCAAGGAATGTACAAAAATTGTAACACTGCACGAACACACTAGCAAGCCTTACCAGTAAGCAAATCAAAGTACTATCGACTGTCTCGGAAACTCTCCTGGTTTAAATCCAATCGAGAATCTGTGGTCAATCTGCGAGGAAAGACTTCGTGGAATGGACATACGAAGTATTAACATGTGCTTTGGGTCATGTTTCATTGGAAAAATATGAGAAAAAAAAATTAAATAATAATGGAATTATTCGTTTTCTTTCAATTAAGTTCAATGGTATATATATATATATATATATATATATATATATATATATATATATATATATATATATATTAATTGATTTAAAATATGTTTTTCTTTCGCTACACAGTGATAACCATGTTTCAAAAATAGAAGCTAAAGCCTTTGAATCTAATTTTGTTATTAAATTAAAGACATTAGAAAATTCGCTTGACAAGGAAATGGAACTAATGTCTTTAATTTAATAACAAAATCAGATTCAAAGGCTTTGGCTTCCATTTTTGAAACATGGTTATCACTGTGTAGCGAAAAAAACATATTTTAAATCAATTAATTTATAATATTAATGCTCTGTAAATTTACATTGAGCACTATTGTGTAAAAATAAATATATCTATAAGAACACCGGATTTTATATCTTACTGTTCTTTCTTTTTATTTATATATATATATATATATATATATATATATATATATATATATATATATATATATATATATATTAGTTGATTCGGAAAGTTCATGCCGATTATTCTAGTTCCTGTTCCAACACGTTAGAACACCTCAAATTTACTAACAGGTATAATATGCTTACATTTTCGATTAGAGCACACTTCAAACTACCTCTTGTGAAAGAATGTTTAAAATTACTTAATTTGTGTGAATTTTGAAAATGGAAGATTATAAGGCGCATTGTAATCACTTGATGCTTTTTTTTACCCTAAAGGCAAAAATGCCTCGCAAATAACAAAAACGATATGTGCTGTGTACGGTGAAGGTGCTTCAGCTGATCGAACTGTACGGAAATGGTTCGCTAAGTTTAGAGCTGATATTTGTGGCTTTATTTATTGATGTTGAACGCTCAGACAGACCCCTCCCCCACCACTACAGATGACGACCAAATGAAGACATCGATTGAGAATAACCCGCATTACACAACGCGGGAATTGACGGTGACACTAAATGTATCAAAATCCACCATCCATAAGCACTTGGTGAAGCTTACGTACTAAAATCGCTATGATGTTTGGGTTCCACATGATCTGAGTGAAAGAATCATTTGGATAGCATTTCATCTGTGATTTGCCGTATAAACGCAATTATAATGCATCCTTTTCGAAGCAAATTGTGACGGATGATGAGAAATGGATCGTTTATAACAGTGTCCAGCGAAAAAGTTGCTGGGGTAAGCGTCATGGGCCAAATTTAGCTACCTCAAAAGCAGGTTTTCATCCTAAGAAAGTCATGCTGTGCGTCTGGTGGGAGTGAAAAGGAATCCTGTACTATAAGCTTCTGCTAATTAACCAGTCAATTGATTCTGAAAAATACTGTTTACAAATGGGAAAATTAAAGGCAGAAACTCAAGAAAAATGCCCAGAATTGGTGAACAGGAAAGGTGTTGTTTTCCATCAGGATAGTGTCAGACCTCACATTTCTTTGGCGACCCGGCAAAAGTTGTTGCAGCTTGGCTGGGATGTGTTACCGCATCAGCCATATTCACCAGACATTGCTCCTTTGGATTTTTATTTATTGAGGTCCTTACAAAATTAATGTCAATGGTAAAAAATTCAGTTCTTTGGATGTCATAAGAACCAACTTAATAAGTTCTTTGTCAAGAAATAACCGAATTTTGGGGAAGATGGAATCTTTAAGTTGAAGGAAAATGGAGAACGGTTGTGAAACAAAATGGTTTATATTTAGTTGAATAAATATTTAATGGCATAATTTTGTTTTGTGTTTTAATTTCTCTTAAAAATCGGCATGAACTTTCCAGAAATTATATGACGGAAAGCATTTTAACATCTATCTAAAACGACAAACGATAGTGAATTAAATTTTGA
Source organism: Acanthosepion esculentum (assembly GCA_964036315.1). NCBI lineage: Eukaryota > Metazoa > Mollusca > Cephalopoda > Sepiida > Sepiidae > Acanthosepion > Acanthosepion esculentum. The sequence continues at coordinate 12,347,309 of OZ038500.1, read as the reverse complement.
TATCACTTCTCTTAAATCGAGATACTTATGTATTCTAGCCTTATGCCAAATAAAACAAAGATTGAAGTCCTTGGATGGTTATTCGAGACTGATGAAATCTTTTCAATTGTAGTGTACAACTGAGGATTTGGTTCGAGAAAAAATTCGAAAGTCGCCCACCTCTCTCTCTCTCTCACACATACACACACAATTATATATATATATATATATATATATATATATATATATATATATATATATATATATATTAAAAAACAATAATCCCCATATAATATATGAACTGCGCCAGCATTGCATTAACCATATATTTTTATTAAAACATAAATCATGTAACGGTCAGATCTACTCAGCACCTGAAGATTGCGTTGTGCATGAAACTCCGATTCGTGCTACTGTTGATGAATAATATTTAATATATACTTAATAGCTTTGTTATATTACATTGAGCACTATTTTATTTTATTAACACCAGCAGCCAATGTGATATATATATATATATATATATATATATATATATATATATATATATATATATATATATATATATATAAATATAGGTAACTATACTCGTGTCGAAAAACCTTCGAACTCTTGATTTAACAATAGCCAAATCAATCACGAAGGAAAAAAAGGTTTTAAAAACAGAAAGAGCCAGGAACATGAAAGTCTGTCGAAAATAATCGCACAGATGCAGGTTCAAGGCCCAAAGAAAAAAACCCGATACGAGTAAACAACTAACTAAAGAGCTCAAACATTGTAGCGTTAACATTATTGTTTGTGTTTTCTTAACTATCCCCTCTCCTTTTAGTTAGTTGAATAAATCTATACCCACCCCCCGTTGTCGCTTTTCTTTTTTTCTTTTTTTCTTTTTTTTTTTTTCTCTCTTCCTTGGTCACGTGGTGTTGTCTTGGTGGTCGTCTCTATATATACGCCGTTTTCTGTTGCCTCTTTAGCCAGCCGACCCTGATGATCTGCCTAAGTGAAACCTTGGTAGGTGTGTCTGGCTCATTAGGTTTGATTATATATATATATATATATATATATATATATATATATATATATATATATATATATATATATATATATAATTAAGTAATATCATCGAGTCTGAAACCTCAACAGAAAGCACTGGACGGCCGTTTCGCCCTATATTTGGGACTCATCAGCACACTTTAAGACTATATATATATATATATATATATATATATATATATAGTCTTAAAGTGTGCTATATTTATGGGATAAAGTGCTCAATATCAGAGATAGAGCGTGTGTAAATATAAAAGTGAACATAGAAGTCAACACTTAGAGGCGACAGTCTGTTTCATGCTAGATGCAATCATCGGGCCCGATGATTGCATCTAGCATGAAACAGACTGTCGCCTCTAAGTGTTGACTTCTATGTTCACTTTATATATATATATATATATATATATATATATATATATATATATATATATATATAATTACTATAAGTGTCATTTTTATTGGGTAAAGATGTTTGAGTTGTTTCAGCAGGACTTCTTAATTTAGGCCAGTTTTTATTAATTTTACAGTTTAATAAAATAAAATACAGAGATAGTTACTTAAGCTGGTGTACTCAGTGAAAATAATAGAGTCGTAAGAAATAATGTTGAATAGAAAAATCCTTGCTAGTTTTTGATTTTGTCGACTGCACAGTACAGTAAGGTCAGTTGGGCACTGTCTGTAGAAAAAAGGCCACCATGACGCAATTCACTCCGACAGAAATTTATTACCGACATGTACTGCTTGGCTTTTGTACCGGAAGATCCCATATGAACATTTCAGAATGTCAATCTGAGGACAATGCAGAAGATTCGGAAAGAGTTGGATTTGGTCTAATGGTGCTTACGAAGCTAAGGCAGCTGGGAAAAATCACTCTGATTGTTCTGATGAGAAAAGAACTACCGAATTTGTTGGTGAGTGCCTCAGACTCAATACGGAAACCTACATCAAGTGTCTTGAGATAGTAATGCTACTCTGGATCAAGAGGGTAGCTGCTGGAGGAGCCAATGTCTGGCAAAAGGACTCTTTACCATGCCACACAAGCAGCAGAACCCAGTCATGGCTGTCAAACAATTTCTACGACCACATTACCCCTTTACCCCTTCATCTGGCCACCTAACCCCCCACCCCCAGACTGCAATCCCTGTGATCATTAAATGTGTGGCGCAATTGAGCAAGGGACTACCAAAACTCCCTGTAACACCAAAGATGAAATAAGTACAAAGATCATGGCATCATTCACCAACTTAAACAAGGACACCGTCCGGAAGAGTTGCAGGAAATTCCGAACTCGCCTGGAAGCCGTGGTAGAAGCCAATGGCGATTTTATTGAATAAATTTACTCTTTAATATTTCAAGACATTTTTGTGTAAATTTGGTAAATATATCCGTTAAAATGAGATGTCAATGTTGTTTTCATTTATGCGAAATTTAGACGAAAATTTATCCATATATATATATATATATATATATATATATATATATATATATATATATATATACAAGGTAACCAAAAAAGTTCTGTCCGTTTTTTGATTAGTCATTGAATGAAGTTGAAATATATACGAAATGCGTGTAGCAATTATTTTCAAATTCAGGCAGCCGGAAGTAGGAACATCAGACGTTATAAAAAAACACGCGCACCGTCCCCGGCCATCAGTTATAAGCCGGGCAGCATGATAGTCTGTTTATGATTACATGGAAGATTTCCAAGCAACGACAAACAATTATCATTATTGTTTTGTCCGTGTATTGTTTAATATACTGTAATGTAATTGTCATCTTTGATAATGGCTTACGTAAGCCGAAAGCTTAGATTGGATTAAAAAAATATGTATCAATATTGTGATTTTCTTTCTTCTTTTAATGATAATGTTATTAAGCTTATCAGATGACATGAAAAGAATTTACATAAAATAAATAGACAACACTTATATATATATATACTTATATACTATATTATTTAATGAAACATGCATCAATGAAAAAATGCTGCCTAAATACACACACACAATATATATATATATATATATATATATATATATATATATAATATGAAGATAGGCAGCTGATATTATTCCAAAACAGTATTCATCAACATTTCAATCTGCTCGCCTCACTCCACATTTCCTTAATGTTTTTACATTTTGTGAAAACAGGCCAGTGATGATTTGCAGAAAAAGAGGGTAAATATTCGCGGGTTTCTTTTCCCACTGTTTTTTTCCGCCCATAACCAAAGCAAGAAAAAAATGTTATACAGTCGTTGGGGTCATGACTGAGTACAAACAATCATCTAAATTTTAAATGCAGATTTTGACAGCTGAAACGATTTTTTTTTTAAATTCTCTCATGAACACAATCTAAGCATCTATCAACAAAACACGTAACACTAATGGCAGCTCATAGATTATATGATGACTGTAACCATAAAATTTGATTGATTGTTTACAGTTTAGCAACCGTTTTTGTGGGTTAATTAAAAACATATTTTTGAATTGTATATTTTTTTCAAGTGAATATTGTATTAAAAATTTCAGGTATAAATATAAATTATATAACAATGATTTTTCCAGGTACAAATTTAATAAAGTTTTTTTTTTTTTTGTGCTGTTTCCCTTCAGGGCGTAGGCGATCATGGCCCGCCACATCATCCTATCCCTTTTAGGTCTTAATAAGATTTGTTTTTTTGTTATTTCTCCCAGACCCTGTTCTGCCATCCATTTGCTCAACCTCATTAAGTATGTCACGCGTTGCTTTCCCCTGTCACTCTATCCGTCCTGTGAGTATCAGATTTTCCAAGCCCTCCTTCCTCATCTACGTGTTCTAGAAATTTCAGCTACATCTTCCTGATGTATAAGTTTCCTCTTTGTTTTCATTCTCTCCCAAAACTCGTCGTGGGTTAGATTGTAGAGGTAAAGAGAACAAATAAGACCGATATATATATATATATATCAACAAATATATATATATATATATATATATATATATATATATATATATATATATATATATATATATATATATATCAACAAATATATGTATTAAACAACAATTTTACAAGTGACAAACACATTAACATTTGTGTTTGTGTGTGAATGTAAAGAGTTTGTATTTTGGTGAATGTTCGTACGTACGTACGTGTGTGTGTGTGTGTGTGTGTGTGTGTGTGTGTGTGTGTGTGTGTGTGTGTGTGTGTGTGTGTGTGTGTATAATGTTCACGGCGTCTTCCCACGAGTGATGAGACGCTATCTTCTAAGAGAGCTTACATTGTAAATGTGTTCGCTGAAATGAAGATATGAAAAAGGTTATTTACCTCACCACCCCGCGAGGCAGGATGTGGCACAAGGCCTTTTTTAATGCGGGGTAAAAACGACCCCGTGGGCTCGGAAAAAAGTTCATCGTAGACCCCGTAAAGAACGGGGTCGGGTAGCTGTCTGCCACCCCAGACGAGACTCTGCCCTTCGGCATAGCCTCGTCTGGGTTCCTCTCAGCCCGAAGGCAGAGAGTTCGACTAGCTTATCTGGAGACGAATCTCTAACTAATTGCCGAAGAAATGAAAAAGAGAACGAGGCAAGATGTCGCTCAGTATTTATAGTGTAGGGAGAGTGTCCCCTAGTAACAATTAGGAAATTAAGGAGGAGCTAACTCCGACAAGATGTTCGGCCCATGGTATCCTTAGCATCCTTCTGTAGAACTACATTTCTGTTGTTTAGTTTCGGGAATTTCCTTTCAGAAAATAAAACATGCTGCAACAGTATTTTCACATTTGCCCGAATTAATAACGAAAAAGAAAGAAAAAAATGCAAATCAAATTCAATTACAAAGAAAAAATATTTATGTATAACGAGCTAAGTAAGGGTTCTTGCAAAAATTCGTCCCTTTTTGCTGAGAATAAGATAACCTATTCTCGGAGTAACACAATGTAAAATAACATAGCAGAAAACAAACTTAAAAATTACAATGCACAAAAAAAGCAATTGCGCCCACTTGCTGTGTCAATAAAAACAATAAAAAAAGTGGGGAGAGCCTTAGCTCTACAGTACACTTTCAGTCTTTTCAAGGTTCAAAAGTTTTTTATCTTTTTTCTTTTCTTTCTTATATAGATAAGGTTCTCTTCTTGGTGGCCAAACTCCCTTCTTTCTTCACTTATTTTCCTCCCGTCCGCCTGGAAATTACGCCTTTCTTTTACGGCCGTAGAAGGTGAAAATTTACTTAAACACGTGGTAAAACACTTTTTGAAAACGCATGTGTTTTTTCTTCTTCTTCTTCTTCTTCTTCTTCTTCTTCTTCTTCTTCTTCTTCTTTAGCTCCAAACTCCACTTATGGACTTCTTTTCAAACTTTCTTTTCTGGGGCTTCTTCTAGAGGACTTCACAAAACTTTCTCTGAAGGGGAAACTTGCCCTCAGCAACTTTGTTACCCATGCATCCTTCACTTATGGGCAAACGCTGCCTGCCTTTACAGCAGGGAGAAAGAAAACGAACCTCTTCTTTCTAAGCTATCTCGTTTCCAACTGCTGCTAAGGTCCAGTCCCAGTTCTCCGTTCCCTTTCAAAAGGGGGCGGTTCACCCTTTAACCGTCCAATCACAGTCCATTAAAAAAAATATCAGCAGGTTCTTAGAGCCAGTAACAAAGTGAATGTCTCTTGTTTTACCTGACCTAAAAATTTTCAAATCGTGTCTTCATCTTTGAGGAGATTGTCCATCATTCGTTGCCATAGAGTAACACAGATATCACGTAACAGTTCAGTAAATTCTAATAAACTTTTTCCTTAAAAATAGATTGTTCGGCTTTTAAACTGTACAAAAATAGATTATAAACTTATATTCTATTCAGAAGTTCAATATTTACAAACTGTGGTTATCTACTCTGTAGTACTTGATTTTTGTTTCTGCCAGAATTCTCTATAGATTATAATCAATACATACTCAATCGTGTATCGTTTATGACATGGTGTAGCGGGCCGTGCGGGTGAAGATGTGAAGAGATATCAGAAGGTTAAAATTTCCTGCGAGCCGGTCCATCTACGTGAATGTTAAGTCCAAAGAAGACAAAGAAAACAAACAAGACCGATATATATGGGTAAACAAATATATATTAATAACAAGTTACTCAAAGACATGAACAATTACATAGTGTTTGTATGGAGATATTATGTGTGTGTGTTGTGAGTGTTCGTACGCACGTGTATTGTTCTTAGCGTGTTCCCAGAATTTGGGAAACGCTGTATCTGTGAGAGGTCACATATTGGAGTTGGTTAAAAAGAGAGATTTTTACAACACCTCCGCGCGAGGTGGTGGCCCAAGGCCTAAGTCGAAAAAGAGAGAGAGAGAGCTAGAGAGAAGGGTCAGCCAGTATTTACAGCCAGGGGGAGAGAGACCCCTGTTGAAGGATTAAAGAACTGAGGAGGTGCTAACTCCGACAATGGTATGCGCAATGATATGAAACGGAATGCAAATCATTCAGACTAACAATTTCTGTTGTTTTTAAATGCTTTTATAATTCATTTTCTCTATCTCCCATGTATCTGAGTAATCAAATTGATTGATTGACTCATTCATTTTTTTACGGCTTATCAACCCTTTGCAGGTTACTTAAAGCCAGCAAATATTTTTAGATTGTAGGAATATTTGTGGGGAGATAATAATGATTTAGTGATACAAGTCTTACGTACGGTCACCGAAGATAAGTTTATAGTGGATTATCTGGGGCTAGATTTGGGCGTTGCCAGGCCGATTAACCCACTATAAGGGACTTATGAAGGAGTTAGCTCCTCCTTAATTTCCAAATTGTCACTAGGGGTCATTCTCCCTAAACTATAAATACTGGGCGACTTCTCGCCTCGTTCTCTTTTTCATTTCTTCATTTCAGCGACTACAATGTAAGCTCTCTTAGAAGATCCGCATCTTCCCATTTGTGGGAGACGCCATGAACATTATACACACATACACGTACGTACGAACATTCACCAAAGAACAGACACAAACGTTCACACATACACAAAAATATTATTGTCCATTGTGAAATTGTTTTGTTTAATACATATATTTGTTTATATATATATATATCGGTTTTGTTTATTTTCCTTTCATCTTTATTTGGACTTAATTCAAATCCGGCCATTTTCTTGTAGTTGGACATTTAATATTCTACCAGGAGTTACACACGTGCTTCTAATACAACAACACGCAAATACCCGGTCCACTACACAATCACATCTAAAGTATAACAATAATAATTTATATAAACATTAAATAGTGGTTCTGTATTTTACAAAAAAACAGTAGTGATGTTTATAGATAGTACAAGGTTGTTATTTATAATTTAAGTAAAATTAAATAAAAGTTTCATTTGGCAATGTGTTCTGTGAATGAGGAAAAGGAAGTTGAATGTATGAAAGAAGTAAAAGGGCTGAAAATGACGAGAGAGATGTGAAGGGTGGTAATGTTTGTTGAAGCCGACATCTCTTTGATGTATCGCTCACAGTTGTAAGTGTTCGTCTCTCTGACTTCTCTGTTGGAATCTTTTGTTTGTTGTTCTAGACATGGGTCAGCGAAGTTGAAAGAGGCTCCGATTAAGTTGTTGATTATTTTTGGCGCGCTTATTTCTCATTGGTCAAAATATAATCAACTTCAACTGGAAGTATGCGTGGAGCCTATTGCGCAAGACACGAAATATGTCATTGTGTTTTAAGCTATGAAAGAGGTAACTTCCTGTTTCTGCTCTTAGTGTCACTACAAGTTAACGTTGAACCTGGTCAGTGCGTAGATGGGTGACTGCTTGGGAATACCAGGTGCTGTAAGCTTCGATATGAATGGGGGTGTTAAAAGGCTTACGGCCATATCGCGTTGAAACATGGGTTCCCGTACGATAACTAAAGTTAAGCAACATCTAGCCTGGTCAGTATATAGATCAGTGACCATTTGGGAATAACAGGTGCTTGTAAGCTTAGATGTGTGGATGGCATAATGGACTTATGGCCACATCACAATTAAACATCGGTTCCTGTACGATGACCAGAGTTAAGCAACGTTGAGCCTGTTCAGTACCTAGATGGATGATCATTTAAGAATACCAAGTACAGATGGTATAATGGATAATGGCTCGGAATTGTGAATTAAAGAGCTGAGTTCCAATTCCAGTTGGGTCTATTATATTCTAGTGCCATTAGCAAATGACTCAGTTTAGCTGGTTTATTCTCTAATGTTTTCACAAACATCGCAGGCAGCATCATGCATGTCATCTGTATGGTCTTTGAAGCTCTAAATCAAAACTTTTTAATACATTTCACTTCAATTTTTCTTCCGCAATCCAAGAACTCTTGAAAGTAACAACTTATCTATCTGAACCTTCTTCTGCCAGGTACTATAGTCATATATGCACGCACACATGCACACACTCACACACACATAGAACTTGTTGCATTTTGTGCACTTGAGTGCTGAGGTCACTTTTTGGAGTTGCAATTTGAGTTTTTCTTTATCGTGAATGCTGTTGTGTGGATTAATACTACACACAAAAAATAACGGTTAAACATCGGAAAACATAAGGAAAAATTAATTCCTTTAAATAACATGTGGAAATAACCGCTCTTTGCCAGAGGAAGGTTGTAAATGCAAAACATGTGTAGTAAAAATATGGAAAATAAAGTATAATATATATTTAAAAAATCCACGTTAAAACCAAAAACGTTTATAGCTTCTCACTTCTCTTTAAAATATACACTTTTATCTCATTGGAACAACTATAACCTCTCCCCATATATATATATATATATATATATATATATATATATAAATAAATATATATATATATATATATATATATATATATATATATATATATATATATATATATAGGCATGCGGTCAAGTAAGATCTAGGTTCAAAACTCACTAATGTTGATTTGTCAGGAAGGAGACTTCCTGATATTAGTGGAATGGATCGAGGTTGATCCCAGTGTGCAGCAACTTTGGAAAGTGCCTGAAAACAGTGCTGCGGGTTGACCCCTGAATTGTGAGTGAAATTGAGTAGACAGAACCCTTGGGTGCCATCGATAGCTGTGCTAGCATGAAGTCACAAGTCATTGTGGCCGAGGGCTTGAGCATGCTGGTCTTGTTTAAATTGTTGATAATGCTAGATAATTCGCTCTTTCCCAGAAAGATAACTGATAACTGACATCCATTAAACATGGCACATGGAACTAGAACAGTCTATCCCAGTGAGTGAAATAAAGGGTTCAGTTCGACATTCCAACCACCTGAAGAAGGCTGGAGTGTACAACGGCCGAAACGTTGTAATAAATATGGCGACAAAGATGAGGACAATAGTCTAAATAATGTAAATAATGTAAAGAGAAACTATTTACAAAAAAATATCACCTGAAGAAGGCTGGAGCATACAATGGCTGAATTATCATGAATATGACAATAAAGATGAGGACAACATTCCAAACACTGTAAATAGTGTAAATAGTTACAATACCAAATCTCAGAAATATAGATAGATCCTGAAGAAGGCTAGAGCATACAACACCTGAAAGGTCATGAATATGACAATAAAGATGAGGACACCATTCCAAACAATGTAAATAGAGTAAATAATTATGATACCTCATCTCATAAATATAGATAGATCCTGAAGAAACCTGGAGCATACAATGGCTGAAACGTCATGAGCATGACAATAATAATCAGTCCTCCAAATCTATAAATCAACCATTTGCCCTTGCATGGAGTATTGCTGCCATATATGGTCTGGAGCCCCTGCTGTTTGCCTCAGGGTTCTTGATAAGATCCAGAGACGGATATGCAACATAATTGGCCCTGATCTGTCATCTCATCTGCAGTCGCTCTCTCACAGATGTGCCGTTGCCTCGCTTTGTCTTTTTTACAAATACTTTCACCGTAATTGCTCCGATGAGCTGCTTTCGCTGGTTCCCAGGCCTCATGAATTTAAGCGTCCTACGAGGCTGGCATCCCGTTCCCACCCCTTCACTGTTGAAACTGTTAGATGTAGACATCTCTTCTACTCCGATAGCTTCCTGTCTCGCACCTCTCGCCTGTGGAACTCCCTTCTTTATTCCTGTTTCCCTGACAAATATAATCTCCATCTATTTAAGTGTAACATCAATTGACATCTCCAGTTGCCTTGATCTATCCACTTCCCTTCTCCACATCCTTTCCCCTTTCATTCCTATCTGCTCTCGCTCCAAACCTTCTGTAACCCCTTGCGTGCTAGTGGCTACCAGCCTTGCTTGGGGTGAAAAGATTATAAAAAAATAAAAAATAATAAAGATGAGGACAAAGTCCAAAGAATGTAAATAGTGTAAATAGTTACAATATCTCATCTCAGAAATGTACACAGAAATATATTTATATAACGAAATAACTCCTGAAGGAGTTGTCTAGCAACATACAAGTATAAAGTCGTCTGTGTCAAAATGACAGAGCACCGGATATTATTACAAGATGTTATTTTGACTGGCAATCATCAGTAAAGATTATTGGTGATATGGGCACTTAAACCAATATGGCCACTAACTTGATGGCTGTCTACTTGTTAATCAAGTATGACTGTATCTAATGCATGAATATATGAATTAAGTCAGTTTTTACATTGAGAGTTTACACTGTCACAATAATTTTAATAAAAAATTACACATGCATGTCATGAAAATACGCTTATTTGAGTAAATAAATGTTTATTTTGTTCAGTGTTGTGCTATTGACAATTTTTCTTACACAAATATAGCTTACACATTTATAAGGCTACCATTCAAGTATACATTGAATATTACTACCACATCCAGTTTTGTACTTCTACTACATATTTCGATATTCTTGATGAGATCTAAGGAAGAATATGCAATGTTATTGGTCTTGACCTGGCATCACAGCTTCAGTGACTTTCCCACCACCCTAACATAGCTCACCTGTGCCTTTTCTATAAATATTTTCATGGCAATTGTTCTGAAAAATTTTCCTCTATGATAACTACACTTTATGAATTTAAGCGCAGTACTAGATTGGCAGCTAGGTCTCAACATTTTACAGTTGAAATGGCCAAATGTAACTGTACGTTTTATGCTAACAGTTTCTTCTCTCACACGTCTGACTTATAGAACTCTCTTCCAGCTTCTTGCTTTCCAGTGAACTTTGACCTTCACAAATTTAAATGCAATGTTAATCGTTATCTTTTGTCATCTTAATTCCTTTTCACGTATTTTTCTCTCTTTTTAATAACGTTTTTCTTATATTCATACACACTCATTAACCCACCTTGCATCTTAGTGGCTTTATTGTCTTGCCAGAGGTGAAATGATTAAAAAAAAATATGCAAAAGAATATTACTATACACAAATTTAAATGCTGTGCTCCAAAATTAAAAATAAATATAAATTATTATGTTTAGAATAAAAAAATTTATTAAACAGTGAAATATGTACAAGTGACCTCCATATTGTGTGATCCAGAATAACTCTTAAGTCTTGTAAAGGATTTACACTTAATTCCACATATATAATTCAAAATCTTTTGTATTGCTTGTGTATTGGGTTCTACATTGATATTGTAAAATTTAACATGTATAGCTAAACCAAGTCTAATTCTACATACTTTATTAAATAAATCTGTAAAAATTATTTTCATGGTCAGTTGAAGTTCCTAGTGTCTAGGCTATATATGGTTGTTTGGGCCAGTTCGAGAGAGGCTGACATGGCTACAAATGTCACATACAGAATGTATATTGTCATAATCAATTGGCAATCCTTTCTAGTAGCCCTTTTCAACTGCATCTATTTTCCTCATAAATATGTTTCCTCCATTTTAATTGGTCATTAGGATCATTCTCCGAATTATCTAGATTGATTTTAAAAACTATCTATGATGTGTCTATTGAATATGTAAAACATGATTATATATATATCGTCTAACCCTTTCCTTTCCTATATAGTTACTCTCTTTTTCTTGTCATATCCAGTAAAGTTGAGAATATTCAAAGTCAACCTCTTTTGCTCTCTCTTCTCCCCCCATGTCATTATATATATCTCTCCCTTTCCTTATAGAAAAACCTTATTTGAAAATCTCTATCTTTTTTTCTTTTTCTCTATCTTCTATATTTTTATTTATTTTTTTTTATTTTTTATTTTTGTCTGGATAAATTTAAATCCATTTATTGTTGTAAAATCTCTTATTCTGATGATTCAGAATTGATCTGGTTCCATGAAATAAACTATTACCAATGGATTTCTAAGGACTCTGTTTTAATCTCTCTCTCTCTATATATATATATATATATATATATATATATGTGTGTGTGTGTGTGTATGTATATATATATATATATATATATATGGATTATTTCTGCCTAGGATCAAAATCATTTATTGCTTCTTTATTGGTGCAGAGGGGGAGACACTGCTTTAATGGTTACCTCACTGCTTTACTATAAACACGTCAGAGAAAGAAGCACACTACAGAATGTAAAAACAGCAGAGGAAACAGAACAAATAATATATTTAGATCCCAGCCAAAAGGTTGAGTAAAGTGGTTAGATCCTAGGTAGAGTTCTAAGAACAGTACTCAGATACCTTGATCCTAAGCAGAAATAATCCATATATATATATATATATATATATATATATATATATATATATATATATAATTATTTATTTAAATATTATAACATAAATATGTTATAAAATCACTACAAAAATAGCCATTTTGTTTCAACACTTCTGGTGTCTTATGTTGAACATCATCACTTGATAAGACATCAGAAGTGTTGAAACAAAACGGCTATTTTTGTAGTGATTTTATAACATATTTATGTTATAATATTTAAATAAATAATTATATCTGCTCTACTCTGTATTGAGCACTCTTTTAAGAATAATAATTGTTGGTTATTGGAATTTATTCCGTATATACCAATCCTATACTTATATATATATATATAAGGAGGCACGGTGGATAACGGCTTGGATTGAGGAATCGGAGAGCCGAGTTCGAATTCCAGTCGAATCCATTACATTCACTTACATGCTAACACCCTTGGGAAAGGTGTGAATCCTCTTCTTCTTCCTCCAACTATGGGTAAATAGCAGGACAGACTGGGTTCTATAGCCTTGGACGGCAACTGGTCTAGGAGAAGGACAACTCTGAATTCAAAACCCGCGGAGGGTCGTTTGGGGACCTTGTGGCATTCGTTGCACCAGGTCCCTGTATTCGTCCCTCCAAAAAAGTGTGGATGGCCCTGCACAAAGCCTTCACCACTATAATCAAATCTTGTGTGGGTGTCCGGCTTTCAGTTTCTGGGAACTGATCTGTCTGGCCCTCATACGTCGAGTTCGACGGGAGAGTCCATCATATATATATATATATATATATATAAAATCAGGAGTAATCTCCCTTGTTTTATGATTACCTCCCTTCGGAGAAATCTTTTGTTTCTAGAGTACTATAAATAGTCACATGCTTGTTTCAATTATTCTAAGCAGAATAAAGCTTCCTCATGCCTTCTCTTGCCCTCTTTCGTTATTACACTTTGCTAGTCTATTCTATAATATAAAACACACATGACGTTATATATTTTTCATCATACAACCTGTCTCTACATCTTAGTAACGAGATAGCAGAAAGCCTTACTTGACACCAATAAACGAACATGAATCATATTACTATAACAATGGAATATCTCATCAGTAAGTAGAGAAGAATATGCTACTAAAACATTGCATTGTTTTATTATTTTAACTAAAAATCCTAAATTACTTCTGCATAAAATTTAACTAATGAAATTAAAAAATTATTTAAATTAAGCCATCATTTTTGATGGTACAGATCATATTCACTTTCTTTGGATATTTTTAATGATTTAAGAAAATAAAATTCTCTCTTCCGTGTGACAGATAGTTGTATTAAAAAAATCTGACATTACTTTTGAAGAAAATCATGATCAATGTTTGTTTTTTTTTTAAGTATTTCACCTCAAGCAAAGTGGGAATGCCACTAGTATGCAAGGGGATACAGAGAGTGTAAGTAAGGAAAAAGACTGGGTACAGGTGGGACTGAGGAAAGGATAAAAAGAAGAATGGAGAAGGATAAAAGAAAGAACGGGATTCAAGGCAACAGAAGATGTTGATTGACATTACATTTAAATTTTTGAAGATTATAGTTATCAGGGAAGCAAGTAAGATGAAGGGAGTTCCACTGTTGAGAGTGTGAGAAAAGAAACTGTTGGAAAGGATGAGGCAGTCACATTTAACTGTTTTGACAATAAAAGAATGGGACTGAGATGCCAACATAGCCGTACACTTAAATTCATGCAGTCGGTGCACCAGTGAAAATAGCTTGTCAGTGTAGATGGCATGAAAATATTTATATAAGAGACAGAGGGAAGACACATTATGCCGGTGAGAAAGTGACTGGAGTCGAGACCCTAAGCCAGAACTGATTACATTTGCATATCCGTACAAAATTACTTCAATATGGCTGCCCTTTTTCAACTGTATAGTTTGTGTTGACATTCAATGGATATTTTTAATTTAGATTTAAAAAGCAGAATTGTTTCTTCAGTACAACAACCCAATTGTATAGATAAAAATCCTAGATTACTCATACAGTAAATAAAACCAATTCAACTATGAAATACTTAAATATGGGATGTTTTTAACAGTATAGTCAGACAATTGAAAATATAAAAGAAAATCATTTGTTCTCACAGTATCAAACTTAAAAACATTAGATGTTTTTCATCTCATTCTTAATTACAATGTAAAATGAATCCCACTAATTTTTTGACTGTGACCTTCACACTATATTCATCTTCTTGAACAAAATTCAGCTTTCTCAAGTGACAGCCTGCTTGATACAATTGCATAATAATGTGAATGTCAAACGCCTACAATGTATATCTGTCATATAGTCAAGTGAATGTCAAAGTATTTATTAAGGAAACTACTTCTCTTGTTTTTCACATATTTCCTTACACCTACATTCAGAATTTTTCTTGGTTGCCTACTATGAAATGCTAATAAGTTGTTTAGTCTCATAAGCAACTGTTAAAGTGGGGGATCAGTTTTCTATTGTCATTAAGTAATAAATTGAACACCTATCCCCTTAATAGCTACAGAGTTGGGACTGCTGAAAAGTTTTTCAACTTTTTTTTAAAAAATTCATTTTTCCCCAAGTAAGACAGTAATGCTACTAAGACACGGGGGTTTACAGGAAGTGAAAAAGAATGAGCAGACTTTAGTGAGGAGAATGGAGGAAAATAACAATAAATGAACAGGGTTCCAGAAGACAGAATATAGCGATTGGGGTCGCATTTATATTTTAAAGATTTTAGGTAGCAGGGAAGCAAGAAACAGGAAGGGAGTTCCACAGATAAGAAGTGCGGGAAAAAAAAAGTTAGAATAGAAGTGGCAGTTGTATCTAGCTAGATCAACAGCAAAATGGTGAGACCTAGTTGCCAATCTAGTAGCAAGCATAAATCCATGCAGTCAAGGTACTAAGGGGAAAAGCTCACGCAGAATAATTACCATGAAAAAATTTGTAGAAAAGACAGAGAGAAGCCATGTCACATCGGTAAGAAAGTGACTGAAGTCAAGATGCCAGATCAGGATTGATTATATTGCAGATCCTTCTTTGAATTTTGTCAAGAACCTCAAGATGAATAGCAGGTGCACCAGACCAGATATGGCAGCTGTCTTCAATGCATGGACAAGTGGTAGATTTATAAATGTACAAGACGGATTCTAAGAAGAAAAATTGTCTGTCATGACACAGAGAACCAACTTTTCTAGCAGTAGACCTCGCAATCGATTTGATATAATCACTCCACTTCATGCCACTCGAAAACGTGTGACCAAAAAGCATAGAATTTTGCTTTCCTGTAGTTTAGCATCAGCTATGCTGATGGCAGACAGAAAAAGATTCTGTGGTAATTAAAGGAAAGCAGTTTTGTTTTGGAGACATTCAAATTTACAGGTCATTACTTGCCCCAGTTAACCACTGATTGGAAGTCATTTTCAAGATCAGTTGCCAGATTTACTTTGTCAGATCTGTCAGACTTGCTACAAAGACAAAAGTAAATAGTTGTATCATCTGCATAAATACCTAATTAGGAACTGACCAAGAAAAGATGATGTTTGGTTGGGCCAAGAATGTTTCAGCACTTCTTTGGAGTATTAATACAAGATTATACTGGACATAAAGTGGGGAAACAGTTTTCTATTGATTTTAAGTAATAAAATGAACCCTGACTTCCACAGTTATTAAACAGGCAAATGGGGAATTATTGCAAAAGGACAAACCACTTGTCAACATTTCATGAGACAACATAGCAGAGTAAGCCCTTTTATTGGACACGATTGATGGTTATTAAAGAAAGCCTGAACGCTACAGTGGTCAGATGTAAATAAATACATTGTTACATTCTTGTTTATCATATCAGCTGTCTATGATATTCTCTCTATAAAACTTTTACATTTATCAAATGCCTTGTCCATGTTATTCTCTTTAAAACTTCCACATTTGTTACATCCAATGTCCATGATATTCTCTTTAAAACTTTCTTGTTCATCACTTCATTTGTCTATGGTATTCTCTTTAAAACTTCCTCACATATCACATAACCTGTCCATGATATTCTAAGTGTTCAAAATGTAATGACAAAGGTGGGAAAAAACGTAAACTCTGCATAATGTGTATTTAAATACTGATGTTATTGTTAAGAAAAATCTCAGAAATTCTGAAACTTCATTTCAAACAGCAAAATTCCACTGTCTTTTTATTTTAAATATTTTAACAATGATGTACCATTATGCAAGAAAAAAATAACCAATTTCAGTTCAATCTGCTAGAAAAAATAACCAATGTCAGTTCAATCTGCTAGAAAAAATAACCAATGTCTGTTCAATCTGCAAGAAAAAAATAACCAATGTCAGTTCAATCTGCAAGAAAAAATAACCAATGTCAGTTCAATCTGCTAGAAAAAATAACCAATGTCAGTTCAATCTGCAAGAAAAAATAACCAATGTCAGTTCAATCTGCTAGAAAAAATAACCAATGTCTGTTCAATCTGCTAGAAAAAATAACCAATGTCAGTTCAATCTGCAAGAAAAAATAACCAATGTCAGTTCAATCTGCTAGAAAAAATAACCAATGTCAGTTCAATCTGCAAGAAAAAAATAACCAATGTCTGTTCAATCTGCAAGAAAAAATAACCAATGTCTGTTCAATCTGCAATTTGACACAAAAAATGGATAGGGAATATTAAATATTATATTCTTTGTTATTCGGACATATTTCACTGAACCTTTATTTTCCTTTCTCCTTTGAATCCTTGACATTTGACTAACGGCTAGCATTAAGGATGTTCTACAGGACATGTAAAGGAAATGCAGTTTTGGATTACACTTGTTCAAAATGTTATCACAAGAAAACAGCAATTTATCTTTGTAAACCATTTTATTTGAATTATTTATTTATTACTTTTATTTTTTGTTTTTTAATTTTTATTTATATAATATAAATTTTATGTTATATATCTTATTTTTATTTACTTATTTTTATTTTTATTTATTTATTATAACATTTTAAAATTTGTTTTATATATTTATTATTTTTTATTTGATTTATTTTATTTTTGCTTTACTTGTTATTTATTGTTTTATTTATTATCTTGTTTATTATAATTATTAGTTTCTTCTTTTATTTTTTTATTTTATCTTTTACTTTTATTTTTATTTTATTTATTTATTTTTGTAATTTAATTATAGTTATTATATTTATTTCTATTATTTATTTTATTTATTTTTTTTGTTTATTTATATTATATTTATTTTTACTTTATTTTATCTTATTTTATTTATTCATTTTATTTCCTTACTATTTTTATTTTATTTTTTTAATTTAATTATTATATTTCTTTATTTGATTTCTTTATTATTTTACTCACTTATTTATATATTATTTCATTTCATTTATTTATTTATTATTTTTCTATTTATTTTAAATTTTATTTTTTATTTTATTTATTTATTTTGTCAATATATTCATTTTTAACTGTATGCTGCGAATATCTGACTAAAACATCCTCTTTGAATTTTTTTCTTCAACCAAATGAAAGGCCTTCATATTTATGAATATATTCTGGATATATATGAAGGCATGAAACAGCTTTACTGCATTCTGATCTGTTTTTGTTATTATTTCAATTAGCAACAAGCATCTCAGATACTTATTCAGATCTGCCAAAGATTAGTGTAGTATCTGTCCACCCAGCTCATGCTCAAAGTATCACTCATTAGTCTTCCTTCAAAGATCAGTGTAGTATGTGTGCATCCAGCCAATGTGTCACTCATTAGCCCTCCATCAATTATCAGTGTAGTATCTTTGCACCAAGCCAAGGCTCTAAGTATCATTTCCTGGTCCTCCTCTAAGTATAATTCGTAGGGATAATTCCAAGGAGGATATAAATCCAAAGAGTACTCAGTGTAAGAACAGAGCAAATATAATAATGAATACAGAATCCTTAAAAATCCATTCAATCAGGTAATAATTTATATATATATATATATATAAGGAATACAGAATCCTTAAAATTCCATTCAATCAGGTGATAATTTATTTTGTGAACACAGGCATCCATCTCTTCAGACCAAATTTTACAAAATGAATTTTGAGATGGACGTCTGAGTCCACAAAATAAATTATCACCCGATTTAAGGATTCTGTATTCATTATATACCCCTCGTATATATATATATATATATATATACACACACACACACACACACACACACACACACACACACACACACACACACACATACACACACACACACACTACAGTTCAAAAGTTGGAGGTGACACCTGAAATATTTAAATTGGCCCAAAAAGTAGTTGTTTTGTACTTTAACTAAGAGAAAATTATTATACATGGTTGAAAAATGTGAGACATGATTTTTATTAGACATTTTATTATGAAAAAAATAAAAAAATATCATTTTATTATTAAATTTTGTTCTCGTCAAAATATCCTCCTTTAAGCCTTGATTCCTGCAACACAAATCTTTGGCATTTGTTGCAAAAGTTTCTCAAAATCTCAGTTTGATAATTGATTCTGTTCTTTTTTCAATGACTCTAAGAGTTCTTTCTCATTTTTTTCACTCTTCTGTCAAGTTCATCCCCTGATAAGTTTTGATGGGGTGGCTTCAAACTTTTGAACCGTAGTGTATGTAGATATAAATATAAAAAAAAATTAAAATGCAATGTCAATCATCATCTTCTGTCTTCGTAATTCTTGTACTTTTATTGTTCTCTCACCTTAATAGTAATTTTTCTCACATTCTCTAACACTCAGTAACCCCTTGCGTCCTAGTGGCTTTATTGCCTTGCTTGGGGTGAAATGAGTAAAAGAAATATTCTTTTAAATGTTCTGGAACCATACAAATTACCAACCATTTTCTCAGCATCTTTTGTGATGACATGCCTTGCAACAATTTGGTTTTATCTTTAAACCTTGCAGCAGTAAGTTTTAAATAACATGAACTGTCGGAAAGGGAGGTGTTCAAAGAAAAGCAAAGATTGAAATTTTCAATGTTAGATGAGCTGTGCTTATATTTTAGCAAATAATACCAACCAGGGATGGAAGGGAGATATCAAAATCAAGCAAGTACAATCTGGGAAGTGTTTTAACAGATGACAGAAAATGAGATACAGAAATCAGAAGCTGCATTGACATATCAGAAGGTGCCTTCCAAAAGCTAAGCAGAGTATTAAGATGCAGAAAAATTTCATGAGAAACAAAAAAATGCTCAACTGCTATATAATGTCAATTCTTCTATATGGCAATGAATGCTGGACAATCTTCTCGCAGTGGAGACTTGAGGCAACAAGAGATGTGGTTCAACAGAATGATGCTTAGTATACCATGATGTGGTGAACATGTGTAAATACAGATGCAAAAGAGACCCCGAGTTTCATATGAAGCTAGTCACATGCTGGTTTTCCCCTTTAGCAGTAGAACAGCTTGGCATGTCCAGATACAGACCTCTCTGCAACATGTCCAGATTTGAGTCTTTGTCAACTGTCTCATCTCAATAAAAATGATGGGAAAACTAGAAAACCAAGACACACTTAGCTACTGTCAGAAATTTGGTGTCTTGTGAAAACATTCTCTTGGCAAATTTTGTTCTGGAAGTTGCGAACTACCCGCTGTGCTGTAGTTTCTAAGGCAGTGGTCTCACTTGTCATCACTCAGATTTTTTTCTTTATTTCCTCTTTCCCCTCTCTGCCTGTTACCTGCCCTTAATTGTTAAGAGAACAATCGGTTAAGGGTTTCCCCCTACAACCTTGACACACAGAGGACATTTGTACATAGAATCAGTTGAAACATGTGAGACATATAATGAGGAAAGAGGGCTTGGAGAATTTGATACGTTTAAGACATACTGAAGGTAAGAGGGCAGAGGGAAACAGTAAGTAACCTACTTAACATTTGTATAAATAGATTGCAGAACAGAGATTGGGAAAGAGAGAGCAAGCAGGAAAATATTACTTAGGGATACAAAAGATAGGAAGTTGTGGAGAACCATGATTACCAATGTCCTGAAGGGATGCAGCACATAAAGAAGATGCAAAACCCAATATAACAAATGATAATTGAAATTCCAATAAAATTAGGAAAATGAATAACAAAAAACTTCATTAGTAAACCAAGCATAAAATGTGATTTTTATTTTATTCGAAGAGGATAAAATATAATTTTTTTACAAGTTAAAAGAAAAAGGATAACTTATGGCTAATAAAAAAAAATAATAACCACAACATTAATTCACTTTTATTTAAACAATTTGACAAACATTTATGTCATTTAACGTCCCCAATAGTTCTTTCATTTCCTTAACGCCAAGAGATTTTTAAAAACTTTAGAGCGTTCTTTAATTCAAATTTCAATGCATGTTATTTCTCTCAGTGGTACTCTTCCTGTGTGTATACATAAAGGTTCAAAAATAAAACATTGACATTCAATAATCACCGAGCAGATCCTGAATTTTCACCTACACCCTTGGCCAAATTATACAGGAAGATGTGGAGGGGCATGATCACCTACACCCTTGTGCAAATTAATTGAAACAAAACAAATAATTCCATTATTATTTACTTCTTTCATATTTTTCCAATGAAACATGACCGAACGCGCATGATATTACTTTGTATATCCACCTTTATTTTTCAGCAGCTCTTTGATGCAATTTGGCATGGAATCCACTAAGCTGCAGAAATCCTCATTGATTTTGGCGTCATGGTACTACATGTCTATAATGGCCGTCATAAGCTTCTCTTTCGTTGTACAGTCAGCGATCTCTCTGTAAGGCTTGACAGTGTGTTCATGCAGCGTTACAATTTTCATACACTTCCTTGGAGTAATGTCCATCACAGACAATGGCAATTTGACAACTAATCGACAGTTGAGACAATAGTGTCTGGCCATGATAAAAATCTGATTCAATCACTGATGCTGCAATATTTTCAAGGTCAAGCAAATTTTATCATACACCCCAAAAATAAAATCCTTTTACTGCACACCACTGCAAATGACCTAATCTGAGGAAAAAATAGAAATTGATAACACCCTGCCACTCCAGTGGATCTAAAACTGACCATATGGTGAAAGAAAGGAAACTAAAGTGGCTATTTCAATTAATTTTCACAAAAGGTGTATCACAATGAACAACTACTCTCTCAGCTAAAGAAGTTGGGAAAAAAGGACAGTTCCCTGTACCACTCCAGTAAGTACCTGACTGCTATCCTCTTCTTCTACAAGATCAGTCCGAAAATGGAGCACTGCTACCATATATGTGTGGGAGCTGCACAGTCTTCACTTTTCAGTCCAAAAGTGTCTGCATATCTTTGTGGATAATGAATTATTTTCTACTCTTCAACCTGTTTCCCCACAGACAAAACATTGCCGCTCACTCCTCTGTCATTATTTCCATGAAAAGCGTTCAGACAAAATATATTCTTTAGTTCCACCAATTCTAACCTTCACGGATAAGATCTATCTGTTGTTTTCTGTTTACACTGCTATTATTTTAAGTTAACGAGACTCCCTCGTCAATGTTTTCCTATAAGATTA
Organism: Acanthosepion esculentum; assembly: GCA_964036315.1. Classification (NCBI taxonomy): domain Eukaryota; kingdom Metazoa; phylum Mollusca; class Cephalopoda; order Sepiida; family Sepiidae; genus Acanthosepion; species Acanthosepion esculentum. Next base: position 12,325,138 of record OZ038500.1, on the reverse strand, counting down.
TAAAAATATATGAACTCGGTACAATGTGATATTTATTATTTACCATTAATTCAAAAAATTATTATTTACCATTTTACAAAGAAATAAATTTAAAAAATCTTTTTATTAAAAAATTTACAAAAGCTTACAAAATTATCAACGAATTGTGTTCTTTGGGATGGTTGCCAAAACATCAGCAAATTCCAGTTGATTCAAACTTTATAAAATGGTAAATAAGGATTTCCTCATAGTTTGTTCACATATTTTTATAATTTAGTAAATGTGTATAAATAAAAAATTGTTTTCATATTTCTTCATAAATTTTTAAATGATAAATATTGCATTGCATTAGTTTGTTCACATCTTTAGAATGTTTTAAATTTATAATGATTCTTGTAAAGAAACAATCTAATAAATAAATAATGTTCAATATTTTTGTTGTAAATTCTCAAAGAACAAAGATAATGTATAAATATACTTTCATATGTTTTGGTTTTATTAAAATTCTAATCAGCACTTTTTAAAACAATGATCATTGCCGAGAGGAGTGAGGGCAGTGCAAAATAATAGCAGTGTCAAGAGAGAAAAACATCCTTTTGACACACCATTTTATTGCATGCACAAAGGTTAAACTTTTCATTTTTTTTATTAATATCCTCTTTGCATATATATTTCTTTTTATTTATATCTGATGTTTAGATATTTGTACAGATGCATATTTGTTTATTTTTTATTAATAATTTGTTCTTGCTTATTTAATTCTTAAAAAAATTCCAACAGGTAAATGCTTTCCTTCATTTGTTTTCTTTTCATAAAATCATTAAGTGTCTTGAAAATGTTTAATAAAAATTATGTTTAATGACACTTTCAGCAAAAATGCCACCCTCTTTCCCATACTTGAATAGAAATAGAACAATCTGATGTACAAGCATCCATGATGCCTATTTGCATAGTAATGCAACAGCACAACAAGGAATAACATTATATTTAGCTCCACAAAAAAACCATCATGGCCGACATCATGCTGCAGAAACAGAAGACATTTGATATACTTACAAGGAATAGACAAGAAAAGACGTTCCCCAGATCATAGGTAATACATCTAAAAGCTGAAAAAGAACAAAATACAAACACATTAAAACAAATTAATCCACACATTTCTTTTACTTACATATTAGATATCGAGATCAGAAAAGACTGAGTTATGCATAGAGATAAGGTTGGCAAAGTCTCTTAAATATGGCCAATACTTTTATGAAAGTGTATTGAAATTATTACGGAGTCGCTAACTGTGTGCCCTGTGATTGGATGAAAAACAACCAATCACAGGCTACCTTTTTAGATTTTCACCAAACCTCACGAGAGCATTTTTACAAACCCTCTTCCTCTTTTGTTTGTGGGACCCTCAGAGACAACAGGTCCCCCTCTGCACTCTCCGTCATCTAAATACCATGACGTGTGAGGATTTGGACAGCAACTGAAGCACAGAAGTCAAGGCTCTATTTCTTCAACCCAGCCAAAATGACACAGGAAATGTAAAACCATTAAAAGGACGCATCTTTCAGATAAGTTCTGCAAACCCGACTGTTTGCCAGAAACTTTCCTCTCTTTTCCTACAATACAAGTTTTTTTAAACAATTCCATCTGTGTTTGTGTTCCTTTCTTCTTGCCGGCGTCACAATATTTTTCGTTACCAAATATAATTGGGAAAATCCCAATAAGTGTTCATCTTCAAATGAACAGTTTTCTAAATGTTATAAAGAAAGTAATAAAAATTTAAAAAGAGCAAAATACAAACACATTAAAACAAATTAATTCACACATTTCTTCGACCTTTTTTTAAACTATTTTACCGCAAGCAATGCAATAACTAAGATGCAGAGAGTTACTGAGTGTTAGAGAATATGAAAAAAATATACTATTAAAGAAAAGAAGGCAATACAAGAGCAATAATTAAGACAGTAGATAACGACTGACATTGCATTTAAATCTTTCAAGATCAAAGTTGACTGGGAATCTAGAACCCAGAAGAGAGTTCTACAAGTGAGATATGTGATAGAAGAAACTGCTACCATAGAACTTACAGTTAGCCATTTCAACTGTAGACTAATTAGACCTTGTCACTGTTCTAGTACTGTGTTTAAATTCATGAAGCCTAGCTACCATTAAGGAAGGTTCTTCTGAACAATTACCCTGAAAATATTTATAGAACATGCTCTAGGAAGCTACTTTATGGCAGGACCAATAACATTGCAGATTTTGGGGTGGGATCTCTAAATATATAGCAGGAGCACCAGACCATATGCGGCACCAATACTCAAAGCAAGGATGAATAGTAGATTTATAAATACTAGTGGGACCTGAGGAATTTCCACAGACCAACTAATAGAACATTGAGTAAACAATAATTTTTTTTTCATATATGTATGTATAAAAGTAATGAAGCAGGAGCAATTAAAATCTCTGCATATATAATAGAATGAGTCACTTAGGCAGCAACTAGTAAAATTGCGTATATTTGTACAGGTATATTTACAAATACATAAGGTTTAGCTATTCTTTTTTAGCATACAATACTCATAGGCTGGGAAAATAAACAACACATAGAGATACTTGGGAGTGTCCAACATATGTGCAAAGGTTGTCAGTGCCAATCAGTCTGTGGTACTCCCCCCTCCCAACATCGAGCCATGCCAGTTTCCTCCAATATGAATACAGAAAACAATAGACCTATATATGTACAAAACTATATAATACATGCCACATATAAATAGATTCCTCTTTTGAAAGATATTCATTTAATATATATATATATATATATATGTGTGTGTGTGTGTGTGTGTGTGTGTGTGTGTGTGTGTGTGTGTGTGTGTGTGTGTGTGTACATATAAACCAAGGACACATACCTAATGCAATCAAGGGTCTCCAGAAGTTCTGAAAATACTCCACTTGTTAAAGTCTGTACCTCTCGGCAGACAATGTTCTTAGTAACAGTTCACCCTCTTTTCCTTCCTTGTCTGTCTGTCTGTCTCTATCACCTTAACCCTTACACCTGAGAGCTCTAGAGTATGCCACACACAATTGTTTGTGAATGAACACTGGCTGAGGTAAGAACAATCCCACCTTCTTAAATGTCTGCCCGGTGACTTGTTAATAGTCATGGGATATGACAAACAGATAGGAAACTGGGTTCTCTCCAAGGTGAATGGCAAGTTAGAGTCGCTTGGAACCAGCTTTATTCTGGGGATGAGGACAAGTCTGCCAGTTAGTGAACCACTAATCAAGGAAGCCTCAGTTGAGTTTTAATGCATGGCCACCATTTCCAGTCTTGCACCATTGCAGAGTTCATTCTGGATATAAATGTTATGAAGAAGCATTACTACTGAGCCGGGTTTTAAACTCAATTTATGAGGAGACATTCCTGATGATGTCAAAGTTTAGAAATTCAAGTGGGTAGGGCTCAGTCTCAGCAGGATCAAAACTTTATCTGTACTATAATAGGTGCAGCAGTCACCTGAAAGTTGTTTCAAAACTTCTTCATTCATCAGGAGGCAGAGTTCTTTGGCTAAAGAATTACTCTGCTCCTTCTCTTTTCTTCAGATGGAGTGTTGAAGATATCATCCACCAGACAGTATTCAACACATGAAATTTGAGGAACTTCTATGTCATTAACAGCAAGATTAGGATCTTGTGAAGCTGCTGATGTTCCATTGCCAAGATGCAAGAGCCATACTGCAAATTCCCTTTGATCTGCTGTTGTCCTGATGTTTTGGCTTAAAATCTACATTGGATGAAAATCAGCCGCAGGGGAGAATTTGTAATACAGATTTCAATGATTGCCTCATGACTTACTCTAGACAATATGGGTAGGACTTGCCTAAAGTCTCCCCCCAAGTGCACAACTTTACCACCAAAAACAGCAGCAATGCCAGCAATATCTCGCAAGGCTTTATCAATAGCATGAAGCGCAAATGAAGGGATCATAAAAGCCTCATCCAAAATGATCAAATCCAGGTTTCATAAATAATTTGCATGGTCTGAAGTGGCAGGTACATTACAAATACTGGCCTCCGTGAATGGGACATGTATTTTGAACAAACTATAGATAGTCTTTCCACCTGACAGTAGTGTAGGGGCAATGCCTGTCCAGGCACCACTGCACACATTGTAGTTGTTCCTTTGCAGATATGAAATTATGGTATTAAACATATAAGTTTTACCACCACTTCCTGGAATATCTACATAGAAACAGGCGTGGATGGGTACCTCACCCCCTCCTCCTCTTAACTACAGATTCAAGCACAACATCAGCAATCAGTCTCTGTTCATCAGTAAGTGCCGCAATGCCTGGTTGATCGAGGTCTTCGTGATGGTCAAGCTGCGGGATTCCAATAGGTTCAGGCAGGCCAATTGCTACAAAATTAATGCCATTTTCTATCAGAAGTGCATCCTTTGAGTGCAGTGTCTTATTTTCTTCATGGTCTGCATTAAAACCTTAGTGAAAGAAATTTTCAATCATGAATTCCTTGTGAGTGCTCCACAGGTGAAGAGCATTTGCTGGGTTCATATACGTGCACAGGGCAGCAAACATAACACGCAAATCTAAAGGCATCTGACAGGAAGCAGCTTCTAGCAATGTATATTTCCAGTGTGTCATCATTTGAGAGAAGACCATATCTCAGACATGCTGCCTTAAATGTTGGCAAGATTTCTCCTCCTACTGTGCACAAATCCTGGAAGCTCATGGCACTTGAAATGTGAAGCAGCAACATTCGTAAATTGAATTTTTCTGTGTCTGTTAATTGTATACATTCTACTGATGATATTCATATTATTTGCCTTGGTATCCATCTTGTAGGGTGCTTATTAAACACACAATGTCAGGGTACAAGTGGTTCCTTGCATCATGCTCATTCAGTTTAAACCATGCAATGGGGGTAGTGTCATGGTCCATCTGTGCCTGAGCAGCTTGCTGAGTGTTGCCTCTGTGAAAGTAAACTCTTTGCTGGTCTTCAAGATGTACAGCAAGTCTGTAACATTGTGAGATGTGTCATGTAGCTTGAACTCCCCACATAGCTTCCAGAGGAGAAACATATTGGCAAGTAATTTAGTAATTTCATTACGAACTTGACTCTGCTCATGATCTGCCGCTGGGTTGCTTCTTACTTTAACCGTCATGTCCCTTGTTCACGTACTTGAAGATATATTTAATGCTTTTCACTGATGAACAAATTTCTACATTAATGTGAGCTCTGTCATTTTTCAGCAGGTCGGCATTGTACAGCACCACGTTCCTATTGTCGACTGAGTGATGTCCAACTTGAACTGCGACTCTAATGCATCTTCTGTACTCTGGATAGCCATTCAAATTCAGAAGCATTTCCAAATACAATCTCCAACTATTTAAGTGTAACGTCAATCAACATCTCCAGTTGCCTTGATCTATCATTTCCCTTCTCCACATCCTTTCACCTTGCATTCCTATCTGCTCTCCCTCCAAATCTTCTGTAACCCCCTTGCCTTGATCGATCCACTATCTTTCTCCACATCCTCTCCTTTACCACTCCTATCTGCTCTTCCTCCAAACCTTCTGTAACCCCTTGCGTACTAGTGGCTTCCAGCCTTGCTTGGGGTGAAAAGCTTTAAAACAAAATCTCTGTAGTTCTTTGGGAATTTCTTTTGGCGTGACCCATTTTCCATGCAAGGGGAAGAAGGGTTATTTGTCCCACAAGGACCATGTATCATGCATTTTTTTTACTAAATCACGCAAGACTGGATCATCATCGGCATCAGGAATTTCAGCTGTTACAATTCTGTCTATGTCATTGCTATTTTTGAGTTTGTCTTAATTTCTTCATACTACATACGAACATATGGCAGTGGGGAAAACCTCTCTTCTGAAACTCAATAACATGGACATGAGCCATTGGCACCCGAAAAATGTGTCTATCTTTTATGTTCCTAATAAGTTTTGCAAAGTGTGACTTGTACACTCAGGCAACTAAATCTGCCTGTTTTCAGGTGTGTTCATTTTGCTGTAGATTATCAACTATTTCAGGGCACTTTGAGTTGCAAGTGTAAGTGATGAACAAGTCTGGCTTACCATATTTTGAAACAATTGACATGGCATCCTGAAAATATTGATGTATATTCCTTACACTGCCTATGAATGAAGGCGGCAATATCACTGGTACACCTGGTTCAATATTCTCATTTGCTCCTGTGTTCAAATAGCCCATCAGTCTGTTGTAACTTTCCAGTCACAAGATATTGCAGCCTGCAACCTTCAACCTTGACATATGCATACACAACATACTGTTGACATAATTTTCCTGCCCTGTGAATAACACTAAACCCACCTCTGAATGCAAGACGATAGCCGTAGTATTCTTGCATTGTTAGATTACTCACACATGTCTGGCATTCCTCGACATGTTGCATCACAATGAGATCCAAATTCCCTATGGGGAAACTAGAGATTCAAGCACAAGGAGATGCTGCTGTCATAGTATCTATTCCGTCCGGTGACTGTCCTCTCCTCTGCTGCCTGGACAGAATCCTCGGACTTGTTCCTTAAAATCTTTTCCGTGGCAGTGGTATGACCGACTATGACTAGCTAAGACCAGTTTTACCTAGTGGCCTGAGTGGTGATACCCAGAAGATGGGTTTTCTCAAACGTGCATGTCGACCTCTCTACATTCGGGCAGAATAGAACACAGACGAGTCTGGGCTCTATGTGTAATTTTTTCCCGAACCAACGAGCTCGGAAGACCCCACGTAAAAAACGGCTTTGTGCCGCATATATATATATATATATATATATATATATATATATATATATATATATATATTGTATTTTTTGTAAATTTTTTAATAAAAATATTTCGTTTCAAATTTATTTCTTTATAAAATAGTAAATGATAAACATCGTATTGTACTTGGATCATATACTTCTATAATCTAATAATAAACGTAACTGAGGGAGAACAAATGTATCCATTAATAGTAGTGTCAAGGGAATAACAGCTATTTTGACCTTCCAGCAGCCACCATCTTGATTTAGGGCCGCACTCCTTCTTGAAGTAGGCCTCCGTGTCAGGTCTGATGTTTTTTTCTTATCAGAACAATCAGAGTGAATTTTCTGAGCTGTTGTGCCATTGTAATCACCATTACTCACTCAACTCTTCCGGAATCCTCTGCACTGTCCTTAGATTGACATCTAAACTCTTTGAAATGTTTGTATTGGAGCTTCCGGTGCGAATGCCAAACAATACAGCATGCCATTTCCAAATTTCTGGCGAAGTGAATTGCGTCATGTTGCTCTTTTTCTCACAGACGATATTCAACTGATCCTACTCTACTGTGCAGTCGACAAAATCTAACACAAACGAGGCGCATGCGCGAAATTAAAACTATAAAATACAACTAAGTCACCACATATAAATGGAAATCAAAAAGGGAAAGATTTGCGAGACAGGAGGATTTCTTTGGTAACAAAGAAACGAATACGGAGCTGTTACGTCGCATCTGCCCTTCTTTACGGCAGCGAATGTTGGAAGATTTCCTCAAAGATGAAGAAGAGACTCGAAGCGACGGGCATGTGGTTCTACTGAAGGATGCTAAGGCTATCATGGACAGAGCGTTTGAGCTACGATGAGGTCTTAGAGAGGAGGCAAACAAGGAGAAGGCTTATAAACATCAGAAAGAGGCAGCTGAAGTTTCTGGGACTCATAATGAGGAGGGAGGGCCTGGAGAATCTGATAGTCACGGGTCGAATAGAGGGAAAGAGAGACAAGGGAAAGCAGCGCGTGACATTCCTGGCGGGGGACGACAGAACATGGTCTAGGGGAGGAAGCAGAGGGAAGGAACTTGCTGAGAGCTGCAAGGGATAGAGGGAGGTGGAGAGCCATGATCGCCTACGCCCTGAAAGGACATGCGCATAAAAAGAAAAAAGAATAATTATTGTGTGCTGCATGATCATTGTGTGCTGATGGTTGCTGGTCTCAGGGAGATTGGATGCCTCATAGAAATCTTCAACTAAATTTGGCTTAGAGTCTAAAAGGATGGAATTGGAACAATATTTGGAGTTAAAATTGTCTACAGTAAAATTGAATGTAAAATTTGTAGGAAAGTTTGATACTTCTGAGCTGATTTTTATTTCACAGGCTTACTCTCCCTCTCTCTCTCTCTCTCTCTCTCGCTATCTCTCTCTCTCATATATATATATATATATATATATATATATATATATATATATATTTGTTTGTTTGTTTGTTTGGGGTTTTATGGCATATCAACCACTATGGGTTATTTAATGCCAGATCCAGTATTTACTAGATATATCAAAAACGTATAGTTGGCAACATCATTGTTTCAAAAAGGTATAGCTGGCAACGTCATTGTTTCAAAAACGTATAGCTGGCAACATCATTGTTTCAAAAATGTATAGCTGGCAACATCATTGTTTCAAAAACGTGTAGCTGGCAACTGTTTCAAAAACGTATAGCTGGCAACATCATTGTTTCAAAAAAAAATTTATCCCTGGCAACATCATTGTTTCAAAAACGTATAGCTGGCAACATCATTGTTTCAAAAACGTATAGCTGGCAACATCATTGATTCAAAAATGTATAGCTGGCAACATCATTGTTTCAAAAATGTATAGCTGGCAACTATTTCAAAAACGTATAGCTGGCAACATCATTGTTTCAAAAAAATGTATCCCTGGCAACATCATTGTTTCAAAAACGTATAGCTGGTAACTGTTTCAAAAACGTATAACTGGCAACATCATTGTTTCAAAAAAAATGTATCCCTGGCAACATCATTGTTTCAAAAACGTATAGTTGGCAACATCATTGTTTCAAAAACGTATAGCTGGCAACATAATTGTTTCAAAAATGTATAGCTGGCAACATCATTGTTTCAAAAACATATAGTTGGCAACATCATTGTTTCAAAAACGTATAGCTGGCAACATCATTGTTTCAAAAACGTATAGCTGGCAACATCATTGTTTCAAAAAAATGTATCCCTGACAACATCATTGTTTCAAAAACGTATAGCTGGCAACATCATTGTTTCAAAAACGTATAGCTGGCAACTGATAAATTAATGCAATTTGAAAACTTAATTCGTGCACTATATATTGTTTCAAACATAATAAAATATCGAACGGTTTAAATATTCGTAATCATGTAAAATACATTGTAATATAATTGTTGAAACTAAAATAATTTTCACTCACCATTTACCATATACCAACACAGGAATTTTTTATCGGTCGACTCTAATATTCCTCCTTAGGTGGTACAGCTAATCAGTGTAGCAAAGATAACATGGGCCAGCAAAGAACCTCCTGTCCAGTGTAGATTTTTACGTGTTAATATTAGCGAATTGAAGCTAAGTGTGATTTTTTTTTTAATTTTTGCTACTTGTTTGAACTTTTTATCCCTTCCATCAAATTTTAAAGTTTTGTTTTCCGCTCCAAGCCGCATACAAATTTTTTTTCTACTTGACTCACTTTAATTTCTTAGTCAAATTGTAATTTTACCACCCCCCTCCTACATTAGTTTTTGGCTTTTTAAAGCAAGACTTGAATTTTTTGTTTTGTCTTATTTTCTTTTTCTTATTCTTTTTGGGTTTTTACGTGTGGCATGTTTTTGGGCAGAGCTGTAGAATCCTCCGTATTTTTCCACTCAACCCGTTTAAAGGCGGAATTTTCCATAAGAGCTAGTTTCGACCAATCAACACCACACATTGCGAAACTCGGCTTATTATTGGTCGAGACGCCCCAGGATAAATTTCGGCGGGAACGCGCTGGGAGCCGATCTAATTTTCGCAGAGTAAATAAAAGGGCGAATCTTAGTCCGATTCACTAGTCAGCAATTCACTCTCAGAGAGATTTCTACAGAGATCCACGCGTGTCTACATCTTGACTTAAAGGACTTTTCGCGCGTCAACACCTGACTCAACCTTCAACCTCTTTCTCTCTCTCTCTCTGAAATCTTAGTACGTTTCTAAAAAAGTGTTATTCTACACTACCAAACAGAAATTATTACTAAAGCAAATATATATAAAAAATACGGTCCAAGGTGAATAACTCTGCCAAAACAAAAACATACAAAATTCAGCAAAAAAATCTCGCAACTACAATACTTTAAAATTTATCTCTCGATAAATTTTCCTCAAATTTTTATGTGAACACTTTTCCTAAACAAAGGAACATTCATGAACTTTGAGTTCATAAAATACTTCATTCAACTTTTGTTCAACAATTCAGTTATTTCGACTGAAACACAACTTTTTCCAAAATTGTATTGTAATTTATTTGTACATAAATATTCAATGTTTGTTTCTAATTGAATTCACGACTACCTTTATTTCTTCGTTCAATATTGCCTTTGAGATTTATTCCTTTTGTATGTCTACACTAAATTGTTGTGATTAATATGAAGAACATGCTTTTCACGTTTATTACCACAAACCTAAAAACCCTTCTGATTACACACTAATTCATAGCAATCCCAACAAATTGGTAACCCCGACGTTTGTACAGGCAAAACCACCAACAAATTGATAACCACATTATTTCAAACAACAAAACCTCAGTCGACATGGCAGATCCTGTACAACCAATTGAAGCTGCACTCAGGATGGAACTCCCTTCCTATACCACGAATACACAAACGTGGTTCATCCAACTCGACGCGATTTTCCAAGCCAGACACGTGACGTCCCAGCAGTCGAAATTCGCGTTTGTTGTGGAGAAACTTCCCGCTGAAATCGCTGCGGAAGTAGCGGATATCCTTATTAATCTCCCGCCCGAAAAGCCGAATGAGGTGCTTCGGCACGCAATCCTACAACGAACAGGTTGCTCCGAGGAACGAAAGATTAAGGATCTCCTTACGAATGTAACACTCGGGAACAGCAAACCCTCCCAACTTCTTCGTAAAATGATTACACTACTCGGTGACAACAGTATATCCGAAACTGTATTAAAACAAATGTGGCTGGAGAAATTGCCGCCCGATATAGTGCAAATTTTAGCAGTCCTAACTGAGGAGGTTGATGTCCACAAGCTGGCATCGATCGCGGACAAAATCGTGGACACTAGACCAGCGCGCCAAATTTCCTCTGTCGTGACAGATAACCCGACCCCGGATGTTAACCAGCAACTCCATTTTCTGACTACCGAACTAAGGAACCTGTCTTTACGCCTAGACAGAATTCAGAGCATTCCTGGACGGAGTCGCGATACTTCAGCTAACAGACACAATCCTGGTAGGCGACGATCAACGTCAAGACATACTCGTCACCGCCAGAGAAACTATTGCTGGTATCATGAAGTGTTTGGCGCCCGCGCAAGAAAGTGTCAGCCACCATGTGCGTATAAGAACGCGGGAAACTCCGAACCCGGCAGCCATTAAGGGCGTGTGCTGCTGGGCTAAATAACGGAAATCGCCTATTTTACGTTCTCGACAACAACAGCAGATTGAAGTTCTTAGTTGACACTGGCGCTCAGATCAGCGTTATACCGCTGAGTTATTGTAAGAAATCGTCATTAACGCCCAGACAAACTCAACTCAAGCTACAGGCTGCAAACGGCACATCCATCAGCACGTATGGCGAGCGTATTATGTCTCTAAGCATCGGCCTACGGAGAGAATATACATGGACCTTCACTATAGCCGATGTAGAGTTACCCATTATAGGAGCGGATTTCCTCGCACACTTCGACTTGTCCGTGGAGCTGTCATCTCGGACACTTACCGATATGCGCACGGATATGCGACGACGCGGATTTTTATCCAAGCTTTCCACGGTTGGACTGACTGCTCTGGTACCTAGTGCGAACGGTTGCGAAGATTTGCTTAAGCAGTACAAATCTCTTTTAGCACCGTTCACTCATACAGAACCCATAAAACACAACACAACACATACTATTAAAACAACTGGACCCCCAGTCCACGTGTCACCCCGTCGTCTACACCCAACTAAATTACGGGTGGCTAAGGAAGAATTCGAAAACATGCTCAAACTGGGCATAATAAGACCATCTTCCAGTCCGTATTCCACACCGTTACACATGGTCCCTAAGAACGAACCTGATGCCTGGCGACCGTGTGGAGATTACAGACTCCTAAACGCTCGGACTGTGCCAGACAAATACCCAATCCCTCATATTAAGGATTTTGCTTTGTCCCTTGAAGGCGCTACTATCTTCACCAAGCTGGACTTAAGGAAGGCTTTTTATCAGATTCCTATCGAACCATCTGATATTCATAAAACAGCAATAACGACACCGTTCGGTTTGTACGAATTTACCCGAATGCCGTTCGGACTCCGTAATGCTGCGCAATCTTTTCAGCGTCTTATAGATGAAGTCCTCCGTGGATTACCTTATACTTATGCGTACATTGACGACGTACTGATAGCAAGTAAAACGCCCGAGGAACATCGTAACCATCTACAGTCGGTCTTTGAACGATTGCAACATTACGGACTAAAGTTAAACATTGATAAATGTTTATTCGCTGTCCCCGAATTAACTTTCCTTGGTCACGTCATTGATGAGAATGGCTTAGCTCCCCTGGACGAAAAGGTCAAGGCCATCAGTGAATTCCCACCACCGTCAACATTGAGACAGCTACGGCGATTCATTGGCATGATCAACTACTATCGCCGACTGTGCCATTGTACTTCTTCCACTGACGAATCTTCTTTCTAATCATAAGCGAAAAAACCCGAAGATTGTGTTATCTGCAGACGAGCTGGACTCTTTTCGTAAAGCAAAACAAGCTTTGCAGGATTGTACCAAACTTGTGTACATTACGTCCTCACCCGACGCGAAACTGACGCTAACTACCGATGCGTCGTCGGATACAGTTGGTGCCGTACTTCACCAGATAGTCGACGGTGTGAAAAGACCACTGTCATTTTTCTCTATTAAGCTAAATACGGCCCAACAGAAGTATAGTACCTTCAGCCGTGAACTGTTGGCAATTTATTTAGCCATCAGACACTACCGTCACATCCTGGAAGGTCGTGACTTTTCAATTTTTACAGACCATAAGCCACTTACATACGCTCTACATGCTAAGTCGGATAAACACAATCCGCGAGATATCCGCTACATGGATTACATATCACAATTCTCGTCGGATATACGCTACATTAGTGGAGCTAGTAATACCGTGGCCGACACCTTGTCTCGTACAACTCTCAGCGCAGTGCAGAGTACAACACTGAACTTTGATAACTTAGCTGACGAGCAAGACAAGGACGAAACCCTGCAAGCTATCCACTCGGACACTTCCTTAAAAATTGAAAAAAGACCGCTCCCGTTTACAAACAGATCAGTTTATTGTGACATCAGCACGGGTAACCCGCGTCCGTACATTCCGCCAAATATGCGCCGTTTCATTTTTGAACATTTTCATACACAAGCACATCCTGGAGGCAAGGCGACGTTGCGGACCATATCGGACAGATTTATCTGGGCCGGTATGGCAGCTGATATTAAGCAGTGGTCCCGCACGTCTTTACGTTGCCAAGCAACCAAAGTTGGCAGACACACAAGGGCACCTACATCAACCTTTGCCGACCCAGACGGTCGTTTTACTCACTTGCATGCAGATTTGGTGGGCCCACTTGAAAATGTGAATGGATTCGAGTACATTTTGACCATAATCGACCGGTTTACTCGGTGGCCAGTCGCCATCCCACTACAATCAACTACAGCTGAAACAGTGGCCAGTGCTATTTTTAATAACTGGATCACAAACTTCGGATGCCCTTCGGTAATCACTACCGATAGAGGTCCACAGTTTCAATCAGCCCTTTTCAACGAATTCACTGATCTATTGGGAATTAAACATATTTCCACTACAGCATATCACCCTTGTTCCAACGGCCTCGTAGAAAGATTCCATCGGCAGCTTAAATATGCTATAACTGCTTCAACTAAAGGCCGAACTTGGGTTGATAAACTTCCCCTGATCATGCTGGCTTTGAGGAATACTGTCAAGCAGGACTTGAACTGTACCAGTGCTGACTTGGTTTTTGGGACTCCCCTAACCTTGCCAGGACAGATCTTCGGCCCTGTATCGGACAACCTACCTAGCAGCCAGTTTATCAGCGACCTTCGGCAGAAAATGTCTGAAACTGTTTATACGCCGACCAGAGCCTTTCACAGGCCATATTACATCCCAGCTGATCTGCATACAGCCAAGTTCGTATTTCTACGCCGAGATATGGTCCGTAAACCTTTAACACCCAACTACACTGGACCGCATCAGGTCATTTCTCGAGCGTCGAAATATTTTGTTCTAGATCTCGCCGGCAAGCGAACTACGGTCAGCATTGACCGGTTAAAACCAGCTTATATCAACAGTGACGACCAACCTGTGACCACTCAGCCAACACCTGTTTCTGAGACATTACATAAACACCCATCTTCTACGCCTGAACCCCAAATTAACCCACCTACACGGACCAGGTCCGGCAGGCGCGTTCATTGGCCAGCAAAGTACACCACATTTTATACATATTAATGTCCAAACTACGTTGACCATTAATCTCGTGGGGCTATTTGTAGAATCCTCCGTATTTTTCCACTCAACCCGTTTAAAGGCGGAATTTTCCATAAGAGCTAGTTTCGACCAATCAACACCACACATTGCGAAACTCGGCTTATTATTGGTCGAGACGCCCCAGGATAAATTTCGGCGGGAACGCGCTGGGAGCCGATCTAATTTTCGCAGAGTAAATAAAAGGGCGAATCTTAGTCCGATTCACTAGTCAGCAATTCACTCTCAGAGAGATTTCTACAGAGATCCACGCGTGTCTACATCTTGACTTAAAGGACTTTTCGCGCGTCAACACCTGACTCAACCTTCAACCTCTTTCTCTCTCTCTCTCTGAAATCTTAGTACGTTTCTAAAAAAGTGTTATTCTACACTACCAAACAGAAATTATTACTAAAGCAAATATATATAAAAAATACGGTCCAAGGTGAATAACTCTGCCAAAACAAAAACATACAAAATTCAGCAAAAAAATCTCGCAACTACAATACTTTAAAATTTATCTCTCGATAAATTTTCCTCAAATTTTTATGTGAACACTTTTCCTAAACAAAGGAACATTCATGAACTTTGAGTTCATAAAATACTTCATTCAACTTTTGTTCAACAATTCAGTTATTTCGACTGAAACACAACTTTTTCCAAAATTGTATTGTAATTTATTTGTACATAAATATTCAATGTTTGTTTCTAATTGAATTCACGACTACCTTTATTTCTTCGTTCAATATTGCCTTTGAGATTTATTCCTTTTGTATGTCTACACTAAATTGTTGTGATTAATATGAAGAACATGCTTTTCACGTTTATTACCACAAACCTAAAAACCCTTCTGATTACACACTAATTCATAGCAATCCCAACAGAGCCAAGTTTTGTTGAATTTTGTTGGCCCGTTTTTCTTGAGTTTTTTTGTTGTATTGGAAATTTAAAAAAAAGAAAATTACATTAACAGCAATAAGGTCGTGCTGCCAATGGGGGACTCTGAAGAATCACCGCCGGTAAAGAAACGGCCTGGGCTGAAAACAGGCCAAAGAAAAGCCGTACCCTTTTTTTCTTGCGAGTTTTAGCACTTCCATTAGAGGCGGATGGTTGCCAGCGAGATCTCCAACGGACGCACAGGAATCATTGATTTCCCGTACGACAACTAAACATTAGTATGGTTGCTTCCCAGAATTGAACATGTAACATCAAGTCCATTTTTTCTCGAACATACCACTACCTTACATATTTTGTATTGACTTATAAACCTAATGTTTGTTGGCATGGTCTGTTGTAAGAAAAATGTAACATAGCCGCGAATCTGGCACGAACCTACAATCATAGACTTCGTGGGTGGAGATTTTGCCACAGAACCATCATCACCGCCTTACAAATCCTTGCCTAATAAATGAACTTGAAGTGTTGACTCTTTGGAATTGAAACCACAAACTACGTATGTGTCTGATTAACTTCGCCGAGGAACATATGAATCCTCATTTCAGGAAACTCGGACATTCACTAAAATTATTTCAGCAAGCTATTTTCCAAATAGGTACATATACATAATTTCTGTGTAAAATCTCATTTATTAATTGAATAAAAATATTTAATGTCTTTTGTGTAAATTAAACTCTTACAGTTAGAATCTGAAAAATAGACGAGTGCAGTTGAAGATTTATAGTTACGTATTTTTTTTGTGTGTGTGTATTGTGCAAAACTATGTATATCAATTGTTCATAGGATTTTAGAATGACGAAAATTCATATTTGTTTCAAAGGTTTATTTATTCTTAAGAATTTTTAAACCAGCCAATGAAAATCTCAAAGTTTTATTAATGTTAATGTAATTATTTTGAATTTAACTTTGACGTATCAAAATATATCCACCACTTAGGGTTTGGGGTTAATTTTTTTTAAAGATATGGTTTATACGGTTAACTGTTTATTGCACTTTTTTTATTTTGAACATTGCCTGTTTAGAGTTTGTTAGTGATTAGTCAGACCGTCACAAAGTGAGAGTATGGTTCAAGTTATGATTTCTAATCGAATAGTAAGGATTAGATGGGTCATTTATTAATTTATTAGCAGGTTTGAAAAGGCGGTTACAAAGAAGACTGATGAAGTGCTGACAGGGGCGCATCCGACGTGCTCTTCTGATGCTGTTACTCATCTGCTTCACTTTTCGTTGTGTTGTGCATTGAGAAATCATTTTCTATAAACATCCGTTATTTGAGCTCCTGTCAGTTTGAAAGAATCTGTAGATTCTCCTCTGCTATCTTTCATCGACAACGGATTCCCACCCACAGAATTGCCGATCACTGGAATTTATTTCTTTTCCAAGAATTCTTTGTAAAATACAGAAATGTTTCCTGTTGCTGCTTGTCATGCTTGAGTGCACTCGCCATAGCTTCTCTTTTGTTACAGCAAACAACAGCTTGAATGGGTTGAACACTAAGCGAACAGCACTAAAATAAGAACTAGACATGATATCCCTTGAAATGGAGAGTGGAATGAGAAGAATTTCTTTTCTCGTACTTCACACCTGTGGAACTTTCTTCTGTTTCTTTGCTTCCCTGGTAGCTACAATCTCCAAAAATTTAAATATATCACCATCTTCTATCTTCTTGAATTCCGTTCATCTTCTGTCCTTTCATCAATCCTCCCTTTTCTCAGTCTTTTTTTTCACTTTAACTCCCTGGAGCCGCCTACATACTAATGGCATTTATTTTTCATTTTATTTTATTTATTTATTTATTTTTGTAAAATGTAAGTCTCTCAAAATCTTTAATAATACTTTGCAAATACGTATAAGGACACCTCTATTTACATTATTCGGACTGTTATCATCATCTTTATTGCCATATTCACAACGTTTCGGCCGTTGTACGCTCCGGTCTTCTTCAGCTGATTGAATATCGAACCGAACTCTTTATTTCGTCCACCGAGGTAGATTGTCCTAGTTCCACGTGTCATGCCTCTTCTGGATGTCTCAGTTATTTCCCTTTAACTTAACCTGGTATTGAACTAGTCACTGGATCTAACCAACGTCTTTATCCACTGGACCATGTGTCCTTGAGGACGTCTCTGCATGAATTTCTGGGACTTATAAACCTAATGTTTCAGCAACCATTATTTTACCAGTGCTCATATTGCAATTTTTGTTATTATTATTGTATTTTTTGCCAGAGCTCATATTGCAATTTTTGTTGTTAGTCATTGCTTTTCTCTAACACTCGTTATTACTAGGTCCCATATTGTATTCATTTCTATGCTTGGTCGGCTCAGATTTTTGTGGCTGATTCTTTAAGTTTCGTATTTTTCAGTGATGATCTCTGTCTATTATTTCAACTTCATTCCACAGGGGGCAGTGATCTCTCTCCCCCCACCATATTTCTATTTCCCCTAGTGTTACTGCTTTAAGATGTTCTTGCAGTCTTACCTTAATGAGGTGGCCTGTTTCTCCTTTCAGACAGATATTGAAGGACACCCCTATACACACACCTTCATTCCCCCTTTTATATTTTATATTTAGTTTTCTAAGGCAATAAAATATGTTGTTAATTATATGTAATTATTTATATATTAATGCAAATACAAAAAACCTAGGCTTACTTGACTGCACACAGGCATATATAATAATTATGTAATTAATAATATATAATAAAAAAAACACTTTCATTCAACCGGTTTTGTATTTTGTGCAAGCTTAATGGTGTCTGCGACCAAACTTATCTGCTGAGGGTGACTTGATGTTCTTGCCATCTACGGACTCTGTGGTGATTCACCCGTTCAGTATGAGGTCATTCCGAAGTCATAAAGTGTGTTCAAAAGGGTAGAAAAGTGCGCCAATCAGCAGCTGTAAGCTGATTGGCTAAACTTAAAACTGCCAACGGCAAATAATCATATAATATCTTATTTCTCATATATTCTCAACAAGAAAGAAAACATGCCTAGTTAAATGCACTTTCATATGCAACCATTTAGTCAACATGTCAAGTTTAATAAGTAAGTCACCAGAGTTCACAGTGAATCTCTTTATTAGTGTGATATTCGATTTACAATGAGAACTGCATTAAATATTTAGATACAAGTAAGATTAGTATAAAAAGATTAGGAACCTTGCGGGCAGACTGCTCTGGGATTCCTTGGCATTATTATGGCCATACTATTCTGTTAGTACAGAGAATATTAATTACTTTATTTTATTTTGATAATATCAATAGTAAACAAAATCAGAATCTGTATTATTTTATTTTTTCTTTTAGGCCTGACGTGAGCCTTTCTTTCTTGCGATGCATCTTCTGGAGGTTCCTTTGCATCATGGTTATGGGTCAAGGACAATTCCAATGGAGTGTTTTAGACTGTCTCTCCACAGACCTGCTTCTTTTCATTATGCCAGCTGCGAGAACCCTTTCATTTCCAAATGTAATTTTGTGACTCTGCCCAGTTGCCAGAATTGTTTGGGTTTAGCTGAATTCTTAATTAGCACAACTTCATCAACATGGATTTTACTGTTAAGGCCTGAATGAATGACATAATGCCCATATATGGTACAATTTCTATATGTACAGCTCATACATTCCAACACATTGTTGAGGGGCAGACCCTTTTACACGAGATGGACTCGTCCAAAGTATACTTATACTGACAGAGAGAATACCTGCAGGTTGAGATACGTTGAGTCAGGGTGAGAGATACGGAGACAGTACACAGGGTGTTCACAGAGAGTTATACGAGAGTCCAACGAGAGAGATAATTACGCTTCACTTACAGAGACTTGTACATATACTTTCTACTAAGCCGCATTCCTGGACTACTAATCTTCACTTCAAGTCTGTATTGTTACGTTTAATACACTTATTTTTCTATTTCAATTACTGGCGTTGTTTATTTTTTTGTGCAGGATTCCATTCCCGGAATCCACAACACACGTAAATATCAATATTTGATGCTTCTGACTTGATGAGATATAACTTTGCATCCAGCTTATGATTTCCCAATCTGGCCCGTGTTCTGCATTTATGTATAATTCAAGCACCATGGCTGTTGCATTATATAGTTTTGTAAATGTAAAGAATCTCTGTGTGTTTATTATTGTGGTTAAATCCCTCTTGTTAGTAGACTGCTGCTAGTTCAGTAAAAAGAGTCTTTTGTTAGCCTCGACGAACCATCTTTCCAGAACTCCAATTTAGTCAGAAATTGGTCAAAGTTAACTCCTCCTGAAATCAGGCATGTATTTAAATTTTATCCTTTTTTCTATTTTCTCAGTTCGATCTTTGATGGCTTGTATATACTTAATCCGGTTTCTAACAAGTAGGATTTTGGTTTTAGGTGCATCACTAAGTAACCATGGTAGTACAACCTGTACATCCACCATAATGCACAAATTTTCAATCATAATATTTGAACATGATTTCAAAATTATAGACAATGCTTTAAAGACTATATACACTGCCAATAACTCTATGGTAGGAATAGTTTTTGTTTTTGATGGAGCCATTTTGTGCGAATTGCCATTTTGCATTGTATTGTTGGGATTGCTATGAAATGAGTGTGAAATCAGAAGGTTTTTGGTTTGAGATGATAAGCGTGAAAATATTAATCACAACAATATTAAGCATAGACATACAAGTTGAATAAATCTCAAGGCAATATTGAACAAAGAAACAACGGTAGTCGTGAATTCAATTAGAAAAACACTGAACATTTATATACAATAAATTATAATACAATTTGGAAAAGCTTGTGTTTCAGTTTTGGTAATATGGATGTTTGACGAAATGTGAATTAAGTATCTTAATGAATTACAGTTCAGGAATGTTCCTTTGTTTAGAAAATGTTCACATGTAAATTTAAGGAAAATTTATCGATGGATAAATTTTAAAGTAATGTAATGCGAGATTTTTGTTTGTTCTTGTTTTGACAGAGTTATTCCCCCTGGACTGTATTTTTTATCTTAATGCTTGAATTGCAGTTTCTGTTTAGTAGTGTACATGACACTTTTTTTTATAAATGTGCAATGAATTCAGAGAGAGACAGAAAGAAGTTGAAAGTTGAGTCAGGTGTTGACGCGCGCAAAGTCCTTTAGTCAAAATGTAGACACGCGTGGATCTCTGTGGAAATCTCTCTAAAGACTGACTGGTGATTGGACTGAAATTTGTTCTTTTATTTTCTCTGAGAATTTGGAATAGGCTCCAGCAACTTTTGGCGGTAAAACACATTCTGGGGTCGTCACGACCAATAATAAGCCGAGTTTCGCAATGTGTGGTGTTGATTGGTCGAAACTAGCTCTTATGGAATAGTCTATTTTTTTAACGGGGGTGGGTGGAAAAATATGGAAGATTCCACAGTATAAACGACGAGGACATAAGATGCGGTTATGCAAAATATATAAAACTTTAAGGCTTCCTCTGTATTAATAGCTTGACGTGAGAAAGAAATGTTGGATAATGTAGACAATGTTACAAATATATTCTTGGGAACTTCCTCATATAATGATAATGTATCATAAATCCTGGCTGACTGGGCTAATATCTGCCTCCTAGTCCTTACATTTCTGTTTATTGTGATCTTTGTCACTGTCATCGTATCACTGTTAGGACAATGGTTATATCCTAATATATTTTCATAATGTTCATGTGGAGAGATGGTATTTTCCTTTACTATAATTGATTTAAGCTCCTTAATTAGTGTTACAAGAGCCTAAGTTGAAATTACCTTCCTTGAGTCTATCAACCGCCTTTTTATACAAATTTATCACGATCATTGCTAGTTTGTTGTAGATTATCTGCATAAAAGTTATTTTTGAGCATTTCAGTACATTTGTAGTGGACCGTGCGGGGTGAAAGTGAGGGTGAGATCTCTCTGGGTTAAACTTTCCCGCTGGCCGGTCCCGCTACATATGAATGTTGGACTATAATGGAGTCCAAAGAAGATCAAGAAACAAACAAGACAGATATACATGTATGCAAACAAATATATATTAATAACAAATTACAATGACATGAAAGGTTACAGAGTGTTGTATGGAGAAGCTATGGTGAGTGTGTTGAGTGTCCGTACGAACGCGTATATTGTTTTTAGCGTGTTCCCAGAATATGGGAAACGCTGTATGTGTGAGAGGTCACATATTGGAATAAGTAAAAAAAGAGAAAGTTTTTTTTACCTCGCCTCACACGCGAGGTTGCGGCCCGAGGCCTGAGTCGAGACAGCTGGCCGCACGTGTGCGTAAGCCGTAAAAAGAGAAAGAGGCGAAAGGTCAGCCAGTATTTATACTCGTGGGAGAGAGGCCCCTGTTGAAGGATTAAGGAAATGAGGATGAGCTAACTGCGACACATTCATCAAGCTGGTACTACCCTAAATAATATTTTAAAATGTAGTTAAGAATAAATGGGCTTGTGGTAAATCCGAAAATGAAGTTGTTATATCTAAGGGCAACAGTTCGTCTCCATTTTTTATGAAGAAATAGAATTTGTGATTATCTTCCTCCTTTTTAAGTTTAATCATTTGAAAGGTTTTCCTTATGTCGCCTAACATAACATACTTGTTTGTTTTGAACTTTGACAATAACTCTATCATATTGTTGATCAACTAGCATCTCTTAAAAACACTTAAGTACTTTTACAAACTCTTGTATTCATTGAAATGCATAAAAAAAAAAAAACATTTTATTTAATCTTACTTAAATATCTTGTGCCATCTATGAACATTACTACAATACGAAACTACTTATTAATGTTTATATAAATTATTATTGTTATACTCCAGGCTTGATTGTTCTTAAGGTGTAGTTTATCATGTTTTATTTATTCATTCATACATCGTTTATAACCCACTATAAACTGGTGAACACGACGTGGTAATATTTTTTTACGCGCAATACCAAACACCAAGATAAAATTTTTCACGCACATTACCAAATTTAACCTGGTGAGCAACCCAAAGTAATTTACGAAATACCAATCATCAAAAACTGAACTACTGCTAATACCACAAAACTTAAACTATTTCTTCAACAAAGATAACTATGGCAGGAAAATGAATCGACACTGAACAAGTTTGATCAACCAAGATCCATCTATACAAGCCGTGACAATCAAAACACCCGCATTTATAGAAATTAACGTGATCGCTTGGTTTCCATTATGGAAGCACATAATTCAACATTACGAACAGTAAACAAGCGAGACAAGTTTTATCATTCTTTGGCAGCTCTTCCTCAAGACATGGCAGGAAAAATACCAACAATTATACTACAATCAAAGGATTTAAACATCCTACGAGGCTGGCATCCCGTTCCCACCCCTTCACCGTTGAAACTGTTAGATGTAGACGTCTCTTCTACTCCAATAGCTTCATGTCTCGCACATCTCGCCTGTGGAATTCCCTTCCCTATTACTGTTTCCCTGACAAATACAATCTCCAACGGTTTAAGTGTAGCATCAATCGACATCTCCAGTTGCCTTGATCTATCCTCTTCCCTTCTCCACATCCTTTCACCTTTTATTCCTATCTGCTCTCGCTCCAAATCTTCTGTAACCCCCTTGCCTTGATCGACCCACTGTCTTTCTCTTTCTCCACATCCTCTCCTTTACCACTCCTATCTGCTCTTTCTCCAACCCTTCTATAACCCCTTGCGTGATAGTGGCCTCCAGCCTTGCTTGGGGTGATACGCTTAAAAAAAAAAAAAAATGTTTTTGAGATTGTCGCCTGCACATTATAGTGCTTGGGATGATACACTTAAAAAAAAACAAAAAAAAACAAACAAACAAACTATGATACCCTTAAGGAAGCATTATGAAAAGTTGAAACCAGAGATGCTTGACGAACTGTTGTCATCCTCAACCATATCAGGACGGCCTTCAACTTATTTAAACGAATTGATGCCGTAATCCAGTCGTATTGGAATAAACGAAGATATTGTTCGACACAAGTTCATTCATACAAGCGCTACCACTCTTCATAATGCTAGTGATAGCTGTACAAACAGATCTGAAAACGGATCGGTTAGGAAAAATGTCCGACGATCTTCTATGCCTCAACACACATTCAACAAGTATCCAGAGAAAACCAACAACGGCAACCCCAACGACAACGACAACCGCATACATACCAGGATAAAAGAAAGGGTTACCCACTCGGTATCTTCCCGTTTCACAGAGATCAGAAGCCCAGATATTTATTTCCTGTTTACTGCACTAACAGGAAGTCAGGCTCAAGTTTCTTGGTTGTTAATCGATCCTTCTAAATATGAAGAACTAGAATTAACAAACTTTCACATCAAGACTTTAGCTGAAGAGATGCAAACATTTGACATGGACAAATTTTCCAGCGGACATCTACACTGTATACCTAATTCATATATTCCTAAAGTTTTACAAAGCTGTGAATATATTTGGCTGAGAACGGCCCATTCCAAGTAATAAGTCGAAATAATAAATATTTTACAATCATATTTGTCCGACAATTGCACAGAAATGTTTCCATTAACAGACTAATATCAGCTTATATTTCTAAAACTACAAACTCAATGGATTCCGACGAAAGTAATCCGAAACTGAACAATTTCCCGTTTCATGTCGATGGAGCTGATGATGAAAAGCAAATAGCTAAAACCAAATCCAGTAGAACCGGTAAATGGAGAAAAGGTAAAATATTTTTACTACTGAAAACCAACACACAAAAAGAAAACACTAAATCATACTCCATTTTCTGGGAGAAAAGTTATGTAGTGACACTAAGAGCAGAAACAGGAAGTTACCTCTTTCATAGCTTAAATAAAACATAATGACTTATTTCGGGGTTTGCGCAATAGGCTCCATGCATAACTTCCGGTTGAAGTTGATTGAAAACAATTCTAAATAAATATATGTTGATCAATAAGAAATGAGCGCGCTTGAAATAATCAACAATGGAGCCTCTTTCAACTTCGCTAACAATATAAATAAACCCCTGACTAAAATAAAATAAAGAGATTCCAACAGGAGATACAGTTATAAAAGTTTAAAAGTTCATGGAAATGGTGATGATCGGTCATTCTTTATTCTTTTTTTTTATTCATATGTATAAGTTGTGGGATATATTGCTACCCCCACCTTCATTTTGACGCACGCGCGACATTTTCACCCCTTCCTCTCACTTTCGACCGGTTATAGTAGTAAAGATGAGGAAGAATTTATTTTTTCGCGCGCTTTTGCACTGACGTCACGGCAATTTGGCTTTTCAAAATTAGTCGCACCCGTGGTCGTCTGACCATCGGCTGGGCTGGCTCACTTGTCTCTGGCCGGTAACCCCATATATACAGACAGAGACATTTTATTCCGCAAAACCTTGCCTAGACCTCATGGCTCGTCTCGGTATCTTAACGCATACGACACGGTCGTCACTTTGCGATGACAGATTTTTTTTCGTCCCGAGGCTAACATCTTTATAGAGCTGCCAACTTCCAGGAACTTTCAACTTGAAGAGCAAGCATTTTTCATATTCTTCGAACTGTACTTTCTGAACCTGTTACTTTAAAAAGAATTACATACACTTACAATTATAAACTATCGCAGTGAGTATTTTTTCCTTGCCGTATGTTACTATGCATTACAACTGATTTTCTTCCTGAAGGAACCTTTTTCCCGTCATTAGCCATCTTGGATTTGAATTTTGGCGCGGAATCTTATCTTGTCAACTACCATATTTCCAGTATCTTACTGAAGGCTTAACTCAAGACAATTAAATTTCATTATTACTATATTTCCAGTACCTTACTGAAGACAATCTACTCTTCTTCAACTATATTTCCAGTACATTTACTGAAGGTCTTCACTGAAGGTCTTCACTGAAGACACTTGTTAAACTCTAATAAAATTTATGTTTGTTCTTAACCTTTCGTTGTTTTGCCTGTCTACTTCTTTTCACTTTGTACGTTTGTACGGTGGAAAAAGCACGTCTTTATATTTTTCTTTTTTTTTACTTTGTTTGTGGATTCGGTAGTAGTGTGTAGCGTCTGGAACAAGGCCTTATTTTCGTAGGCCAGATCTGCACCGCTATCGGGTCCGCAACAAAGTTCTAAACATTTATTTATGGGACACTGAAAATTTAATCCTTTAGCTTTCGTCTAAAGCTAAAATTGAAAGCTTCAGGAAGGCTATTCATTTTTTTTTAATTCATTTTAAATCTTACGTGTGCCGAATTCGTGGAGATACCTATTTTAAATGGTTTGCTTTCCTTCACTCGTTAAAGACAAATAAAAGCAGAATATTCCTTTACAAAAAAAATATCATATTTTATAAATAAAATGATTTGTTTACTTTAAAGGAATATTTTGTGTTTAGCGAAAATACGAAACTGAAAGCGGAATTATTCATAAGGTAAAATTAAAAAGAAATACACAATGCACTGAGTTTACCGAAGACGTAAAGTTCATGGAAATGGTGATGATTGATCATTTTTATTTTTTTATTCATATTTATGTGTAAGTTCTAAACATTTACGGGTCACTGAAAAGTTGTTCATATAACTGACGTTACACTAAAAAAAAAAAAGATCGATTATTGATTGATTATAATGATCGATTATTGATTAATAATAATATCAATGTAAGTCTTACATTGATATTATTATTGTAAGAGCTTACATTTATATTATTATTGTAAGAGCTTAAGAAAGAAAAGGGAATGAATCCATTACAGAAATGCTAACAAAAAGAAATACAAGAGTTGCTTCCCTTCGTAAACGAAAACTGGATTCGCACCATTTAAGGGTCAGAACCTTTTTTTCTTACTGTAAAAATTTCTTGTGGTTATGTAGTTTTTCTTTTGTCTTTGTTTTAAGTTTAAAAAATAAATCACGTACCATTGATAGTAAGGATTTCCGTGGGGGGGGGGGAATAAACAGTTAACGTCAAAACAGATTGGAATAAAATTTGACTCATTTCATGTTCTCACTGTAAAATTTAACAAAACAAATTAAAACCGAGACATTAAAATTCTCAACTCACATCATAAATAGTGCATTTTTCATGTAAAACTTTGCTCCATTTACCTGTTTTTCTTTCTGATTTCAAAAATTCATTGAGATCAGTTTTCATAGTTCCGCTTTAATTCGTTTTTATTAACCCATGGGGCTACTTAGAATTATGACACTTTTTTCAAAATTCTACAAACTAATTTTGTTTTTGTTTTTTAAGAATTTTCATTTTTTTTAATTTGTAAAATAATCTTTACTATCACAAATGAGTGTTTTTAGCCAATATCTCAAATCGTAATTTTCTTGAAAACAACTTTTTTACCATTAATATTGCTTGAAATACTGACCTAAAGTTTTCTAAATTTTGCTGTTGACATAACTAGTATGCTAATCCATATACTGTAATTGTAAAATACTCATCCTGGAAATGCTCTTTTGACAACCCTAATGTGTTTTAATAATGAAAAATATAACAAAATATTTATTTACTAAATTAAATGCTACTAATTAAATATAGACATGAAGATCTGAATCAAACAGAATCCCATTCATACATATGGCAATAACTTTAAGAATATGTAAAT
>OZ038500.1:12207032-12292848 GCA_964036315.1 Acanthosepion esculentum | reverse complement strand
TATATATATACATATATATATACATAATATATATATATACATACATATATATATATATATATATACATATATATATATACATACATATATATATACATACATATATATATATATATATACATACATATATATATACATACATATATATATATATATATACATACATATATATATACATACATATATATATATATATATACATACATATATATATACATTATATATATACATACATATATATATACATACATATATATATTATATATATATACATACATATATATATATATACATACATATATATATATATATACATACATATATATATATATATACATACATATATATATATACATACATATATATATATATACATACATATATATATATATACATACATATATATATATATATACATACATATATATATATATATACATACATATATATATACATACATATATATATACATACATACATATATATATACATACATATATATATATATATACATACATATATATATATATATACATACATATATATATATATATACATACATATATATATATATATACATACATATATATATATATATACATACATATATATATATATATACATACATATATATATATATATACATACATATATATATATATATACATACATATATATATATATATATATATACATACATATATATATATATATATATATATATATATATATATACATATATATACATCAGCAGGAATGTTGGTGAGATATACTTGTCATTCGTTTTGAATTTTTTAAATTCTATATCCATATACTAAAAGAGATAAACTAAAGAATTGAGATAAAAAGATAAAAAAAAAACAAGACAAATGAGTCACTGGATTTAACCATTTGTGAGTTCAATACCAGGTCACAGCAGTGGTGACCCAAAACTTGGAGTGTGAGTTAAAAGGAAATAATTGAGACATCCGAAAGAGGTATGGTACGTGGAACTAGAACAATCTACCCCCGGTGGACGTAATAAAGGGTTCGGTTCAAAATTTCAATCACCTGAAGAAGGCCGGAGTGTACAATGCCCAAAACGTTGTGAATATGGCAATGAAGATGAGGTTAACAGTCCGAATAATATAAATAATCATAATACCTCCTCTCAGAGATAAAGACAGATATCAAATAACTTAAGTAAAAATAAATTAAAAGAAATAAATAGGAAGTAACAATAAATTATATTAAGGCCTAAACAAATTCCTGATTATCTCCCTTTACACTTGTTGATTTTGCGTGAATTTCTGGCTGAGAATTTTACGATGAACCATATTCTTGAAATATTGCTTAGTTTATTGCTTGAAAAATATATGATATTGCAGTTTTCATGTGTGTGTATGTAGGCATGGATTCCATTTGTATATTTCCTCTTTGTTAGATGTTATGGTTGTGAACGTATCCACTAAATTACTATACTTGAATATACAATGAAATACATGCACATTATAGGGGAAGGGCAAGCAACCCATGTAGATTCATAAAGATCCTCACCTAATTGAATCTGTTATCCTTGTCATAAAATCTGTCACTAGAAACTCATGGAAATATCTTTTATTTTTATCCTATCATGATGTATTTGACAAAATTTTAATGATACTATATAGTGCAAAAGTTTTAAAATTGCAAATTCGTCATAACTGCCATAAAAGAATATTTTGCATTACAGATGAAGCTTTGGCTCAATATGGAGGCATTCTTCTCTTCTATGTACCACGTCTCTTCAGGATGCTGACGATCATGGCTCTCCACAATTTCCTGGCCCTTGTAGCTCTGAATAAATTTTGTCTTTTTGTTATAACTCCTGAATCCTGTTCTCTGGGCCATTTACCAAAGATCAGGGGGTAAATTATGCACCGATTTTCCTTTGTTCTTCTTGACTTCAATCTGTCCTGTGAATATCAAATTTTCCAAGCCCTCTCTCCTCATTATGTTCCCTAGAAATATCAACTGTATCTTTTTTTATTCTAAGTATTTGTCCTTTTTGTTTTCATGTTATTTAAAACGTTGCCATTGCTCCCATGTTCGGTTCATAGAATTCTCAGCATCCTTCTATAGAACCACATTTTTGTTGGTTTGTCCGTTCTTCATCTTTGAGGAGATTGTCCAACATTCACTGTCATATAGGAGGACTGATATTATATGACAGTACAGTACTCTTTTCTTGGTTTCTAATGAAATATTCCTGTTTCTTGATACTTTATTTCGCTTTTGGAAGGCAACTTTCAATATCCCAATATGCTTTCTGATAAGTGTCGACATTTTTGCCAATAGTGTAAACCGGATATAAGAGTTGTTGGGACCGATGACGAAGTCTCTTATATCCGGGTTTCTCTTATATCCAGGTTTGGTCTATTTTGTTTTATTAACACAGGCTCTAATTTGGGACCAGAGATAATCTCTCTTATATCCGGGTTACACTGTATATTAAAAGTTTTCTACTTGTTTAGTTTTGATATCTGTGATTTGTAATCTGCATGTTGGGCTGTTCCTTTTGCTGCCAAACATACATTCTGTTTTCTTACAATTAATGTTTAGTCCTTTCTTCTCCCTTTCCGTCAATATATTCTTTAGGCGTTCTTGTAATTTCTTTTCTGTGCCTGCTATCAGCACTGTGTCATCTGCATATGTTGTTAAGATTTTTGACCATCAATAATAAATCCTGGTAGGACTTCTAATTCTCTCAGAATCACCTCACTATACTGATTAAATACATCCAGTCAGAAGACACATCCTTGTCTTACCTCACTTTCTATTTTTGTTTAATTACTAAATTCATTTTTTATTCACATGCAGGTGGTTTGCAGCCAGTATATGTTTTGGATTATTTTAATACCCTTCCCAAATATTCCCAAGCAGTTCGAACAGTGTACCACACCTGATTATTTTGGTAGGAGAGTTTCGGAATGAGGGGCAACAAAAGAAGAACGACTTAAGGTAACCTCCAGTTTGCCAAAAATGTTTGTGTAAAAGTTTTCGACAACATGACCTATTGTCTTCTATTTGCATATTAGCGATGAAATCATTAATATGCAAATACGTCTTTAAAATTTAGTATTACTAACGTTTTCATTACAAAAGATATCACATCTGAAATAAAATCTTCAGGGGATTTTTCTTTTGGTTGCAAAAAATTAATGAATACTCCCCAAAAATAAAAAGTACACAATATATTGAAAGGTGCGCCCATATTTCTACCATGTTTTCTAATAAATTAGCCTATACAGAATAGATTCATTAATGAAAAAGTAGTTAAAATTCCTGGATTAAAAAAAACAAAAAACAAAAAAAAACAGGAAGTTATGTTTTTTTTTTGCTTTCATTTTTGGGGGAAAGAAAAAAAAAAAAAAAAAAACCATCCATTTTGGTAGTTAATTATCTTTATTTTATTTGTGCCTTGTGAAATCTTACTTGAGAACAAAAGACCAAAAATACAATAATGTATCATGAAAACAACAAGTACTATATGACGATATAATTAAAAATATTATTGGGGTGGGGAGAGGTGAATGGATGAAGAAAAAAAAATCTTATCCTTGTTGAATGAATCCCGTTTTTTTTTTCTCTCCTGTAAGATATGAAGAAATGTAAAAGAATTTTGTCAAGAAGGAATAAATTTAAAGAATTTGCTCAACATTACCCAACACTGCACCATGAGACTATAAAAGTATCTTTTTCTGTCTTTCACATTTTGGTACCTAAACTGGTGAATTATGGCTAAGAAGCAAATCAACAAGACTAAAAAACAAATGAAAAAGGAAACCTGAAAAGTACAAAAAAAAAAAAAAATACCAACTGTAAAAAGACCAGCAGGGGGAACTGAAAAAAATGATTGTTGACCACAGTGACTGCATGTAATGTGCTGCAAATAGTAATGTTTAATATCTTAAAGTAGAAAGGTAGGGTCAAGAAGAATCTGATAAAAGAGGCGAGACAGATTTACAATGAGATGATGGCCACAGATTTTTTTTAAATAAAGTCTTCTGTGGCATTAGAAGGATATTCAGTGAGTGAAGAAAGTCTCAAGTTTGTGAGGACAAATTTGAATTCCAAACCAACCTGAAGAGGAATAGAATCATAAGATAAATGCATTGTCATTGAATATTTTTCAGGTTGTTAAATAGGAAAAATGTCATAGCTTCATATTGAGAGCTCATCCATAAAATGAACAAAACCAATACTTCAATTCAAAAGCTTTGAATCCAACACCTTTTTACACTTAGGTATGTAACTTTTTTTTGTCAACATTTCATTCTCTACGAGCATTATCAGAACTGAAAAGAATTAAAAAAAAAAAAAAAAAAAAAAAAAAAATAATCTTTGCCATAGCAACCTCGGTACTTCCTATATCAGATCACTATATTATACATTTTAACATTTCCATATGTACAAAACTCATTGATTTGTTCAGCTATTTATTTTAATTTTATTAACTTAAATTTTCAAACACTTTTCAAATTAACTACAGAATTTCAAAGTAGCAAAGTTATCATTTTTGTGGGGTTTTTTTCTCCAGTTGTTTTGATGATGCAATGTTTTTACTTTTTTTTTTAAATTATTGTTCACCCAATACAAGGCCCAAGAGCCATTGAAGGTAGAGTGTTAGGAAATGGGGATGTTTTCAGAATGTAAGGTGTTGCATATTATGCATTTAATAATTCACCCATCAAGAAGCTTTCAACAATTCTGAATAAATAGGTTTCACTAGGAATTTGAAGCACACTGCTCTACAAGTATATTTTGCAGTCGTTTAAGGAAGTAAAATTTTTAAAGATAATTTTATAAAACCAAAGATAAATGGTGATCCAAAAAGCTACAATATCAAATAAACATGATTCATAGTGAGTCTGCTCACGTGTGTGTGTTTTATAGTTGATGAAAAGCAACCAAGAACTTTCCCAGCCAAGCAGTAATCATTTTTGTTTAGTCACCAAGGAAATATTCAGTTTGACATCTGAGAATTCTCTTCAACTTTCAATTTTTCTAGTTGAAAAACAATGCTTATTTGAATCAATTTGCACTCTCAAAAAAGAATTTCTAGTAAAGGACTCCCTTCCAAACATATGCACATCAACACCTGATGGATGAGACCATGGCGTGTGTTTTTGGGGGTTTTTTTTCGCTTCCTCGTTAGTCTGCACATTACTGAAAAATGATCAACTTTTCATTAAGTTACAATCTCAAAAAATCTTTTGACCAAGGTATTGTTATCATTGATTATTTGGTTAAAAGGTACAGTTATTTTTATTGTAGGAAATATTCGTCCCATTTGTAAAGAATGAACAAAGAATGTAAAAATGATTCATTTCCCTACTTTTATAAGCAGCAATATCTGTATTTGGAGAGATGCTTACTGTAACTATAGCTATCATGTTAGTATTGTGGTAACAGACACAATGCATCTAATGTAAGCAGAATATTAAGAAAGAATTAAAAGTTTTCACTTATGGATGTTCATTGCACATCTTAAATCTACTGGCACATGATTTGAAAGTTCCTAATGTCAAAGAATATCTGCTTTATCTGGTTTAATACTAGCTTGAGTCAAAAGCTTTTTCAGATTTTCACTTATTTGGAAAGTTGTATCTCAATGTTATATCATTAATTTGATACAACTCCTCCAATTATTACTAAATTGGTCAGTTGTTATTTTCATATATATAACAAACATTAATTGTTTATCCTTTGTTTTAAAGATTTGATAATGAGTGGCAAACAAAATTGCAATTACAGCCATTTTACTCTACATGTAACAAAAAAAAAAAAAAAAAAAAAAAAAAAAAAAGAAAGAAAGGGTGCAAGGGCAGTGGCAAAAGAAATTAATGATGTGGAATGCATGTCCAGTAAATGTCAATGAATGTGTGGCACAAAAATGGTTCCAATGCTTCAAGGAAGGTTCCAATCATCCTCAAAAACAAAAGAAGATCAGCAAGATGTTCTGCTGTAGAAGATATGGCCTTACTTGAAATGACTAGAAAACAGCTAAACACTTGCACTCATACAGCATCAGCAGAAATTGGTACTTCACAAAACGCACCATCAATTGACACTGCCATAAGCTTGGCCATGTGAACAGACAGTGTCAAGAGGTTTCTCATAAACATTTGCAAACAACTACTGGCAAATCTTGAAGATTTGCCATTTTGGGTGTTGAATTGTAACTAGAGATTAAAAAAAAAATTTTAAAAAAATCATTTTTCATAATCCTAATCAGAGAAATGTAGCTTCCCAGCACACACTGCCAATGCGACCAAATGCAAACTTGGATGGAGGGAGGGGGGGCTGAAGTACTGCCTCAACCTGCATACAGCCATGCACCATCAGATTACCACCTTTTCTGAGTCACAGCTAATTTCCTGTGTAGACAGAGGTTCCGCAATGTATGCAATTTTTTAACCACTAAACCAGTCAAATTACTCAAGTGCAGAGTTGAATTTCTGGCACAACAATGGCAACGAACAAGAGAATATAATTTGATGAATAAACACTTTTCATATTTAATTTATTTGAACTATTAAAAAGCAGAAATGTGGAAAAAAAAAAAAAACGCGATTCAACTTAGTACTTTAGGAACAATCATTATGACTGAGAGATACAGTCAAGGTGGTCAATGTCTTGTCATGGTCCAGGACACTCAATAGAACACAATGTCAGACTGAAGAGTTCTATAAACAACTGGCCAATGCTCTTCCAATTTTTAGCAGGGATGAAGTAGATTCACTTGTAAGAAATAAGGTGACCAACCTTGCAGTGAAGCAGTCAACACAAGAACTGGTTTTCACCAATAGCTTAAGCTTTAAATAAAATTCACTGACACATTCACCATTTCTGAAATGGTGTATATTTGGAAAGAATTATTCAAGAATCTTGAAAAACATTCTGGAAAAAAAAAAAATAAATAAAAATAAAATGCAAAACTTGTATTTCTGTTCAAAACAATGAATGAGAATACTGCTCGTGTCGAATGCAAAGATGCTTATGCATAAGCAAGACAATTCTTACATTAATGGTTGAAATTTTTACAGTAATGGAAAAGAATAAATATACGCAAACAAAACTTTCCTTTTCTCAAAAAAGGAAAGTTATATTTTTTCATAAATATTTTGCTTTAAAATAAAAATCTTTGAAAACTTGTTTTCAAAATAAATAAAAATCATTTAGATTAAATATCCCAGAAAATCAAGCAGCTGCACATTGCTTTCATTTTTTTTGCCAGGTGTCATATTGGAATTGTAAATGCAGGTATAAATAGCATATGCAATTTGCACGCATTAACAAATCACTTCATTTATGCAGTGTAAACATTACTGATACTTCAGCTCAGTTCTAGGAACTTATGTCAGCCAGCAATACAAGAGTGAAGACTGGAAGCAACTAAACAGCATCTTAATCTACAAACTAACAATTTTTTGGTCCAAATCAATATTTGGAGCCTTTACTTGGCACAAAGTTGAATGAATCTTAGACTTGGTTTAATCTACACAAAAAAAAAAAAAAAAAAAAAAAAAAAAAAATGTCACCATCTGATAGATGCATAAATTATAGTACCTTTAACATTTTTTTCTAGTAGATGATCAAATGTTGACTGGCTGAAAATGTTTTTGGACAAATTCAATGCTAACATTATTTCTATAGGATTCAGATAAAAGCAAGTATTAAACTCAACCACATGACTTGTTTGTAGTTAATCTCTTAAGCTGAAATCTCCCTCCAGAGTATAATCAGCAATTTTGTAAATGGCTCATCTTGCCATACCATGCAGTAAGCAGAGTAATAATATATATTTTAGAAAATAGTATTTTTCTTTGCAGAGACAAAGGAAAAAAACTTTTCACAAGATTGTGAGAATTTAAGAAACTTGTGAGGGGAAAAAGTGGGTGGGCAAAGGAATGGAGAATATTCCTGTTTATTTGGATAGATCATCTTTATTATTATTGTTATTATTATTTACAAGAATTACAACAAAATGTCAATAGAAAAAAAAGAAAAAAAAAAAAGAAAGAAAGGAAAGGAAAGAATTTAGCCAAGTCTATTCGCCAGTGAACATTCATAGTCAGATTCATACATCAAGAATGAAAATCTACAACAGAAAGATCAGAGATTCTATTTGGCACCTCCATTTTCATTTGGCAGGGGTCGTCGGAACAATAAGATGTGTGGTTCTGAAAAGAAAGAACAATGCTAATTTTAGAATATTTAATTACTCAAAAGTTATGTTTGTACAGTTTTAGGTTAACAATTGAAACTTATTTAAAAACAAACCCACTTCCCAAAAAATCTGATCAAATATTAGATGCATTTTTCTTTTTTTAAATTTCTGGGTCAGACCAAGAATTTTTCAGCATCTTTTTTATATGACCAGGGACTTAGAATAAAAAATTAAAAAAAAATAAAAAAAATTTAAAAGACTGAAACTGACTTAATTCTATGAAAATAATCACTGAAGCCAATTCAAAAATAACTTTCAGATTTTTTAGCTTACTTGCACTATTACAAAAAAGCTGATTTTCTCATGCCATCTTCCTTGAAATTTTCAACCATTTTGAAATTATATGATGCCACAAATACTTAATTCTGTCATGAAAACAGTAAAACACCAAACCAGGTTCAGACATTTTACTATAGCAAAAAACAAGCTGATAATGTTTAAAAAGTTATTTGTAAATATGCCAACCAAATTTCAATATTAAGAGCCTATATTTACATGTGGCGTATTGACCATGTTTTGTCATCATGTCTCAGCTGTCGTACACTCTGGTTATTGTTGATCCAAATAATATTCAGGGAATTTTGATCTGAACCTGTTATTTAATAGACATGAAATAGATTTTGTTCTAGCTCCGCTTGCCCATGTTTAAGGATATCGTGTCTAGATTTTATTTAGTACAAGAATTGAACTTGCAATTAC
The DNA here is from genome assembly GCA_964036315.1 of Acanthosepion esculentum. NCBI lineage: Eukaryota > Metazoa > Mollusca > Cephalopoda > Sepiida > Sepiidae > Acanthosepion > Acanthosepion esculentum. The sequence goes on along the minus strand of OZ038500.1, from coordinate 12,283,898 downwards.
TATGTCATCAAATTTAATCCACTGGGTAATTGTCCAGTAGGACAATTCCGAGTAGAGAAGCAACTGTTGAAGACTTGCTGTCACATCTCTTTATTAATGGCTACCACATCATATTTATATCTATGTTAGGCCTACTAAAAAGCTCCTCATAGCCTAGCATATGCTCCACTTCTTTTAGAAGCGATTGATGACTACCATTTTCCTTCCATACACGATCAGCAATTCCCGATTTCATTGTCTCGCCCCTAATTACACATACTTTTAGTGGGTAGCTATTGTCCTGATGTTGTATGGCTCACAGATCTTCCAAATCTTTTCTGATAAACCCTTGACGTAAGGAAGACAGAATATGGCAGTTTTCTGGCCCACTTTAACCCTTCTGTTACTGACTGCAGAAACTGATATTATGCTTGCAAGGTAATTGTTACTCTGAAGAGTAAGTTCTAGGCCAATTACTTTCTGTGGGTATGTATGACCACTTATAAAAAGATGGGGACAATAATTTTTATATAAATAATGATAACTCCTCATCCCAGAAATTTAGACAAATTAAAAAAGCCAAATTATACACAAACAATACACGAGTGATTCCCAGGGTGAGTAGTGCCACCTTCACCTCCCTGGGATGGTGGAAAATGGGCAGCAAGAGAAAGAGAGTAGAAGTGGCATATCAGAACTATAGCATAAACCAAATAGATACACACACTGTACTTGAAGTGTATCTTGCCTTCACTTTACAGTGTGTCCCATTTATATAACAATTATTACAGGAAATATGAAGACACTCCTTTGACATGCAATACTATTACCAAGAAAAAAAGCTATCAGTGTCTGACTATACATTTGTGGGGGAAACTTAGGGGTGTTTTGGTACACAAGCAGGTGGCAACCCCAAAAAGTTTGGGAGTCACTGTAATATATCAAGAGCATGAAAAATCTAGCCTAACTTCAATAAAATTCTGGATACTGAAGTTGTAGGAATATTTGAAGCATTATAATATACAGAGCTACCATTACAATTGCTGTATAATTACAGACAAATTACATATCAATATAGACATTTTTTTATATATCAAGAACAGTTTTGGAGGGAAGATGTATGACAAAGTGGAAAAAGTTTTCATATGACGCGTTTCCTCCATTAAGATTTGCTTGGACTGAGTTTGTTTATGCTGATGTGACTACTTACACATATGCACAATCAAGACACTAGAAATTTTACATGTGCGTGCGTATGCATGATAGAATGGGGCATCTTGATTTCATCAAATTCAGATTTTAAATATGTTTTGCAATAAACAATTTCATCAATATCTGCTTCTCATAAATTTATAAATCAATCAAAATAGTTCTATTGTATTGTGTTTAAGTTATTTTATGACTAAAAATACCTTGACCGCGAAGTTTGAGATTTGTGAATACAACTCATGATAAAACCTATCGGTATAACAAACATAGAAAGCTCCACAATTCTAAGAATAAAAACTTACAAGATCTATTAAAAATTCATTTAAGTGTTAAAATAAGTAAATTTAAAGAATTCTAAATCGATTTGTACTGTATAAAGAAAAGAAAAAAAAAGTTTAATTTTGCAATTGCATTGTTATATTTCCTGTACGAGTAATCTTGAATTTTTAGCCTTAAGTCAATGGTCACATCTAAGAAAGAATTCCACTTTTGACTTTATAAACCATTAAAGCCAATGTTAACACAAGGTATATTTACTTTGAGTGGGGCTATGAGTATAACAATGGAATCATTAGCAGTGAGAACATGTTATTGTTGCATTACTATGTGTTTTTTGAATGTTGAATTATTACAATGTGAAGAATGTCATTTTTCTCTTCTTTTAGCTAAAAAAAAAAAAAAAAAACTCCTATTCGTAGAATTATTTTCTTTATTGTTGATAAATAGAATCCCTTCCTTTTAGACAAATAAAAAAAAAGTATCAGATAAAAAAAAATAAAATAAAAACATTTACCTGGGTCATGTTTCATGTAGTGAATCCAGCCTTGGCTCTGTTGTACACCAATACCCCTCCATTCACTTTCTGACATCAATTTATTTTTGGGAACCAGTTTAGCTATTTCTTTTGGTAAGACTACATGTCTGGAAAAAATGAAATAAGTTTTCTAATCATCATCGGTGATGTTTGTCAAGAAAAACGAAGAGAGATCATGAATGTTAGATTTTTAAGACAAATAATTTTCTTTGCTTACAGTTGACACTACTACAACTGCACAGCAATGAAAACAGCACGCAACTTTCAATAGAATCGGTCAGGTGAGCTGAAGAAAAAAAAAGATTTCCTATCAGGAACAATTATTATAAGTATATTCTCAGGTCACACTATTTGCAACTACTTAGGAAGGTAGAATCTTTTTCGTATAGGATAGAGAGAGACACAGTTTTTACTTGGAGAAAACCGATTATCAGCAAGAAACATGGAAAGAAGACAATGACATGTCCATGAAATAATAATTTACATACAGCATTACATTCATTAGACTTTTTGTTGTCAGGGAAAAAGTAAATAAAATAACTTAGATTTTGTAGGTTTTTAGGGTCAGGATTTTCTTTGGTTTTTGTTTCTTACAACAAAGGGGGGGGGAATTATTTTAAATCGTGTAAAGGAAAATCAAAGTATAAAAGAAAAAGTTACATTGAATGCGTGGCTTTTTAATTCTTTGTCTAAAATTGCCAGATTTTAAATATTTTTATCAAAATCACGAGTAACTTAGTTAAGTAATAATAACAACAAATAGTGGCTTAGAGACTTAATTACAATAAAAATATTGTAGAAGATTAAAAAAAAAAACACATTCAATTTGTTACGCGATAAACGAAGAATTTATTTTAAAAAAGTTTTTTTTAATACATAAAAAATGTCCGTTACTTCGTTTTGTTACGGATTTTATTTTCTCAAACGTGGTTGTGTCAGTTATTTTATAAATCCACTATCTTAGTTCATTTTAACGTTCCAAACGATTTTTATATAACCAAACACTAATTTATTTATGCCTGTAAAATAAAATGTAACACCAAATTTCTTGAAATTCACGAGGTCTATTTTCGAAATAAAAAAAATGCAACTTGTTTTCGTAAATAGAAACCAAAGGCAAAATTGATTCATTTGTGATCAATTTTATTAAATAAAAATAAAATGGTTAGACATCCATAAATTAGAAAAAACAAAACAAAATAACGCCTAAATTAAATAAATAAATTATTTAAAAAATTACATCAGGTCGAAATATTTTTTTCTTCATCTTTTGAGAAAAAGATAATTTTTGAAAAGCCACAAGAAGGGGGGGCATCATGGTGAAGTTGGAAAAAGAAATTGTGGAATAAGGCGAAAATTTTGTAAATTATTGATCGCAAATGTTTTATTTTGAATGCCTGTTTATAATTTAGAAAATGGATCAGAATATGAGTCGTGCCAAAAAAAATTACGGGAGATAATTTGGTACGAAAAGAAAGAAAAAAGAAAATCGTTTGAAACGTTAAAATGAAATATACCCGCCAAGTTCTTTTTTTTAAGTTCTACATTTGTAATCCAAGTATTAACAAATCCGAAAAAAAGAAAAAAAAAAAAAATTAGAAGTTCGACATCTTCAGATTTTAGAAAATGAAAGAAAAAGAAAATTAAACAAAACAAATTTTATTTTAGTAACTGCAGTAATAAAATATTTTTAAATCTTTTAAACAGTTCTTTGCAGGAAAGAAGAAGGCGAAAAATATCAATTTTGCATTAAGTGTAAATTAAAAAAAAGGAAAAAGTAATAATTTAAAATTAAATGTAAATTAATAAAAATAATTTCTCGTAACAAAAAAAAAGAAAAAAAAGACAGTTTTTTGGACAAGGAAATCTGAAGAATACCAACCCACAATTCAGTGAAATATTAATTTAAAAATATGCTTTGACAAAGGATAGATTGTAAATAAAAAAAACAATTTTATTAATGTACATAAAAATTTACAGAAATTTTAAAGTAGACCTAAAGAGAGGTTTAAAAAAAAAAAATAAAAATAAAAAATGAATGAATTAAAAATAAAATTAAATAATCATCGTCGTCGTCGTCACCGTAAGAAGTGAAAATAAAGTTTCAAATTCAAGAGAATTTTAAAAATTTGAAACTAAAAATTTACAAGAGTTCAACAAAGTCAGTGTTATTAAAAAAAAAAAAGTTTTCAAATAAATAAAACATTGAAGATAAAGAAATAACTGACTTAATTTCTGAGGAAAATAAAGTTTCCTTCTCAGACAATTTCTTGATTAAATCAGGAAATTTACATTTAAAACAAATGTTTACAAACAAGCAAACAACTTACGACACCGATTTAATATCAGGGCTAAAATATAAAATAAATAAAAAAGCCTTTTAAAAAGAAATTATTTACCTGTATTCATAATTTTCATCGCAGTATTTTTCCGAGTAGTAAATCTGTTTCTGGAAGTTCGTCATATTTGCAACAGAAGCAAGAAGAATGTCACACAAAATGTCTCGCTTATCAATAGGCAACAAAGTCGCCGAAAATTACTTGTAGAAAACACAATATTAATTTGTAAATAAAATCGCGAGCCTAAAAACAACAATTGATGATGAATGAAAAATCGTTCAATGCACCGTCATCGAAGCGATCTTAACATGTCAAGACACGATTTTTGAAATGAATTTTTGAATGCAATTTTCTCGGTTCCGATTGGTCCGTTCAAACAACCAATGAAAGATGCCCTACCCATTTTCAAGTGCAACTCTAGACTTCAATTCAAATCCTACGACTCGTCGGAAAGTTTTTTGTTTTTTTTTTCAATCTTTTTAGGGGGGGGGGGTAATTACTTTTAATAAAAAGCAGTGTTGATCGATAAAAAAAGGATGTTAGAATACATTTTAAACACAAATTCCATAGAATCTCAAGGATTTTTTTATTTTATTTTTCCATAAACAGTTAACTTTTAAAATCATTTTTTTTTATATTTAAAAACTAAAAAGTCAGTTTTTTAATTTTACGTTTTATTTTAATTATTTTTAAAATTTGAAACCTTGTTTTTTTTTAAAAAGCTGCGTGGCTTTTAAATACAAAAATTAAAATATTTCAAGCACTATGTGACTTTTATTTAGCTTTAAGTTAGTTTAACACAAAGCAACAAGTGCATTAACACCCAGTAAGGATCGAATTCACTACAGTTGTAAATGGAAATCAGTGTGTACTCGATTGTACAATGGTTCAGTGATTCATTCGGCCGTAGTGTGAAGTGAAGTGAATCAAACACCATAATTACTTGATATTTCCTACATTTGTGAGATTTTGTACTGGACTCAACCGTTCACATAAAATACACATCTTTTGAGTTTTGCTGTAATTAATAATATTTTCATTAATTCAATTCAAAGAAGATCTATTTTAAAATTAAATAGTTGCATCTTGAACAGCAAGTATTTCAATGTATGGATGATCAAACGGGTAATTTACTTTTAATTTTTCAGTTCTTCCAGTGAATAAAACAAACCTGTTATTTTTTTTATTACTCAGAATATTAGGTAGATGTGTGCAAAGTGCAAAAGTTTCCAGTGTTTTTACAGTAAAATTAACTTTCAGGGCGCTGGGAACTTTTTGTAGACACCGATGTTTCAAATTGTACGTAGACCTAGAATGGATAAGGTCGACTGGTGAAGCGAAATGAACTGGTTCGCTAAGAAGTATGAGAGAAAACAAAAGCAAGAATTAAATTAACAACTGTCCCATTACATAAGTGATCGTTTGAAGAAAGAAATTGTCATTACAATGGATGCAAAAGTGCAATCATTTCTTACATTTGCAATCTTAACTCTTCTTTTTTAAAGTGTTTCTTTAAAAATAGAAATGGACTAAATGTCGAAGTGTAAAACAATTTTTTTTTCCAATACGGTTATCCATACATAGAAGAGAAACAACAGCCATGAATGTTAGTGATCAGTAGCTGATTAAACACGGGCATCGAAAAGCGATATCATTATTTGTGCTGTGAGGCATAAAATTAATTAAAGTCTATTCTCGGGTAGGTCTTCTCCACGGCCAGTACCTCTTCTCTTTCGGAAGAGAACGAGAATGCCAAGTAGGCTAGACTATATATTTTTTTTAACCTCTGGTTGCATGTACGCGTGGAACTTCCATTTTAAACTCGGCCTTGGACTGCATTCCGTCCAAGTGGCTGTTCAGCTGATTAATAATAATAATAATATCTACTTATTTATTTTTAGACATGTGTTGCTTAGCAACAGGACCTGTCAAACCGGCAGATCTTGACACTAAAAAAAAAGTAAAAATCTGATGGTCAATCAAAAAACTGATTGTTTTCTTTTTTGTGTGGTGGGGGATCAGATTCATAATTTTTCATCACATTTTTATTTATTGAATAATGACATCGTGTAAGGCCAAGACTAAAAGTCAATATTTTAATTTATTCTGACAAATTATTCAATTTTTAAAGTTTATCGTTAATTTGCAATTTGAAAAAAATCGACTAATCAGCGTGTATTCTCGTTTTTGCAGGCGCCGATTAAGATGGCGTGAAGGTTCTGGTTACTCCTCTTCTTCTGCTTGGGACAGAGCATTTTCTTTGTTTCATTTTTATTTTATTTCTATTTTTATTTTGAAAGATACACAAATTTATGTATGCAGATATCTTACATCTTAGCGTCCGAAACGTTGTTTTTTTTTTTCGCATGTTAAATATTGAATTACCTCCCTTAGATTGCCTTACCTAGCCTCATATTCTAAACATAATTTTTTTTCAATAATAAATAATTTATTGGGTCTGTGGTAAATTTCTTGTAACTTTACTTTTTTGTAAGTTAAAAAAATGTGACAACTCAAATAGAAGTGAATTTTTTTTTTTCTGATCCAAATATTGAATTCACCCTTTTTTTTTTATTACCACCTTTTTATGATGTGCATAAAGTATTTAAGTTTGTTTGTCTGTAAGTGTAAACTTCTGCTGTTTAAAAAATTATCTCCTTTGCACTGGAGACTCTAGGTTGGAATGTCTTCTTTTTTTATAAAAATAGCCGTTTCAAGATTTTTATGAAGCTAATATTTAAGGTGAATCATCATAATTTTTCTATTACAGAAAAAAAATTATCCTACAATTTATGAATTGATATTTAGAACATCTAAAAAATATTGAAATGTATCTGTGGTATGGATTATTTAAGTAAGTCCAATAGTGTGGCGGACTTCCACCACATTTATTTAATTTTGATTAGGAAGCCAAATGGATGTGAAGAAAGGACAAACAAACAAGACCGATATATATATATATATATATATATATATATATATATATATATAACAAATATATGTATTAACAACAAATTACAAAGCACATAGACAGTTAACATTTGTGTGTGTGTGTGTGTGTGAACATTCATATTTTGGAGAAGTTTGTACGTACGTAAATGCGTGAAATATTATTTAACATCTGACTGCAAGGTCGATATGATAGTTCTCTGAGACTACATTTTGCAGCAAGAAGAGAGTAAAAAGAGAATGAGCAAACTCATGTCTGTTATTTATAGCTAATGTAATCACGTGACAGGCTCACAGCGCCTTGGCAGGAAACTTGACTTAGTCATGCACTGGAAAAATATATTGTGTGTGGGTGGATTGCAACACCCACTTGTGTGTTTATTGACCAATTAGAAGCTGATATTTCCTGAAAATATTTACTAAGCTGAGAAGGCTCTTGGGATCCGATTCTCCCAAAAGTGCACAAAATCTACTATACGAAAATATAGCGATTTCAAAATTGTCACATAAGATAGTAGCATTGATTTCTATCCAATGAATGATTGTTATTGAAATTTGAATTTGTGTAGGTATGTATGTGTGTGTGATGATGATCATTATAATAGGACACACTTCATTCTAAGTTTTTTAGTTAAGTTACACCTGTGTTTGTTTTCACACTACAGTATTGAAATTATTTTCTTTTATTAGATATGTGGGACGTTTTTTTTTTTGTTTTTTTTTTTATGGAAGCTGATCTCATGTTCTGAAAATGGTATCTTTCAATGAACCTGATGCTTCAGAAAGATTTCAAGTACTGGTTCCTGACCAATGCTTCCTCTTTGTTAAAATTACTAGTCTGAATTTTACAAGCAAGATACAATTGATAGCCAGTCAGAATGGTATTGACCTTGCAAGTTTAATGTGAAAGTCATGAAAGACCAATCTAGATGATTTTGATTTTACAAGTAAACCAGAAATACTTTGAACAAAGTAAAAATAAAAATTTTGAAAAGTGGACCCAGAATTGCCCGAAAATAAACTCTGAGTAAGTTGGCTAAAAGAAGTCAGAAGATAATATTTGCTGGATTCCGGAACCTTTCGGAATGCTGGGCAAAGGGAGTCATCTGCCAATTATGGACACAGAGGTCATTTGTTTAATGACTCCACCAATTTGGAGGAAAGTGTTTAAAGCACCTTAAAGGGGGAAAAATAATTATGAAATGAGAAAATATGTTTTGAGCCTCCTATAAAATGAAACAAGAAAATAATAAAGGTTTTATTGTTATGATTAATTACTATTGTGTTTCATAGGAAATTTGGCTGTAAGGATTTTATTAGTTACATCTGAAATATCAATAATACTCATGCTAAAAAGTTATTTTTCACTAAAGATTTTATTGGCCTAATGAGAGTTATCTGATGGCATGGTGGTAGTGAGAGGGACCTCAGCCAATGGAATTGCAAAGTGGCAATGCTGAAACTGGATAGGGAATTGAACAAACCAAATTTGGAAGAGTAAGTAATCAAGCCTAATGAATTATTAATTAGTTAACTTGAGCTACACTCATCATGAGAGCTCTTCAATATAAGCCATATGACTTTGACCCAAGGACACAGTTTGCTGTAGAGAAAGAAGAATTATCATTGGGAGAAGTTGCAAGCACCATGACAACCAGCCTCTTCTTCAGCAACTTTTGTGACAAAAAAAGATTTTCAACTTGAACATTTTTGACTGCAGAAAAATTAAATCAAAGGAGAATTGGAAACTAATTTTGGTTGCAGGCCTAACAGAGTCCTCTGACTGCACTAACTGAAGCAACCAATGAAATTTAGCCAGATGACAACTAGCCAACTGGCTATAACTATGAAATCCACAGCACTGCTGAATGGGAATTAATGTTGAAACTTGAAGTCCTCATCAATATAATGGATTTTTTTGTTATGATAAAATATTAAAAAGTTTTTTTAGAAAGTAATATAAATATAAAATAATTAAAAATAAATGATTAATTAAAAAAAGTGGAGATAAATAAATATTATAATAGTTTAAGTTGGTCTTTTACACTCACTTTTGGAAGAAGTATATTTAAAAGAAAGCCAGACAATAAAAAATAAATTTGATGGGATACATTTGTCTGTTCAAGTTACTAAATATAGAATTAGCTCAAAAAGAATTGACAGAAATAATTTGATCAAGGTGGACTGTGGTTACTTTTTCAAATTTGAAAAATACATACTCTGTATTTATTGTCCAATCAAAAGTGTGGCTTCCACCCACATAAATTCAAAATTTGATGTCTGAGCCTTTTTTGAGTATATATAAGAAAACAAATCAGTGGATAATGGCTGAACATGTAATAATTTTCAAGCAGAAGGTAACAAAAACTTCAACAAGAAGGTGTAATAATTTTCAAGGGGAAGGTAATTGTTGTGGATTCCAAGATGAAATCCGATATCAATAAATAACAAACGCCAGGAATAGATAAGGAAAAATAATGTATTAACGTAATAATACAAACGGGTAAAACAGGTTAGTAGTTCCAGGAATGCGGGTTAGTAGCAATAATATATATACAGTCTTGGTATTGAAGTATCGCGGTATGACTCCTTACTGAGTCTAGGTGCTGTGACGGTAACTCTTGTGCTACCCTCCTCTATTACTACTCTGATACTACTCAACGTACTGACCACTCGACTGTCTGAACGTCCTCCGGCTATTCACTGGTGGTAGTATATGTATACCTCGGTTGAGTCCATTTGTGTGAAAAGGGGAGACCCCTTAACAGTAATGAAAATTTTGAAGAGACCAGAAAGCATGAAAATTTTGACCCAAAAGCATAAAAATTAAATTAAAAAAGGAAAAGCTATTTTTGGTAGACATCGATGAATAAGCTGGATTTTTTTCTTGCAAATGGTAAGAAGAAGTGAAACTTGCAAATAGAATTGTGCTCTGAAAACAAAAAAAATTGATAAAAGTTTTTTTCACTTAATTCATGTTTACTTTACAGTTTCATGGTTATAAGTGTATAACCACTCGGTTGGAACAGAGTTAATCTGCTATCGTTTCTTGATTCTCTTGTACTTTTATTGGTGTGTTATCAATTTCTTTTCTCTTTGATGGGTTTTCAGTGATTGCTCATTTCTCGCTCCTCTTTTTATTCTCTTTTATTCTTTCCTCACCTATGTTGGTCTCTGGCTTATTGTTGACAATTTAATTTAGGTTATGGTTGGAATTTTGTGTGTGTGTGTGTGTGTGTGTGTGTGTGTGTTTATTCACATGCCTATGTGTGTACGCTTTCACACACACAAGCATATACATGCTCACTCACTCATGTAATCAAGCACATCCCGAAAGGAGTTGAATACAGGTTGTCCAGAGATTCTTCGGGGGAAATCTTTCGCCGAGCTGATGCGCATATTCGCCTTGAACAAAATAAGCAAAATTGTCCATATCAACGACCATCGTATCTATTGAGACAATGGTTTGAGGGTAGTCCTCGACAACAAAATAAACAATGACTTCACCAGGAAAAAAAATAGTACAAACTGTTTAATAAGTTAAATTTCAACATTACTATTGAAATAAACTGCAAAGTGATTCAATACTTAGATGTTGAGTTAAATCTATTGGCTGGTACAGTCTCACTATTCACAAAGCTTTACACTGCTTTAAAATATATACATACCAAGTCTAACCACCCAACAAACATAATCACGTACATTCCAGAAGGAGATGAATACAGGTTGTCTAGAAATTCTTTGGCTGGGAAAATCTTTAAAAAAAATATATATTTAGCAATATTAAAGGAGGGGGGGGCATAATGGCGACCTGATTTTTAAACTTCGAGTCTATCCAAAAATAACAGACAGAGAACCAGAAATGGTATTTGGTTCCCCACCTTCAATATGCGAGTTAAAACTAACATTAGAAGAATATTTTTTGGCCTATTAGAAAAGCACTTCTCTAAATCAATTGAACTATCAAAGGTTTTCAATAGGAACACCATTAAATTAAGCTATAGTTGTATGGGCAATTTAAGTAATTTGGTAAAAAAAAACGTAATGTTAAAACCTTAAATATAGATGATTCAAGAAATAAGGCAAAAAGCACTTTATGTAACTGTAGAATTAAAAAAAATAATATCCTCTAAACATGATGTGCTGTACAGAAGGGGTGGTCTACCAGGCTGAAGTTAGTGACAATAGTAGCCACAAGAAAATCCATATAGGTTATACCGAAGGCACATTCTAAAAACTTTGGCATAACTACACTTCCACTTTTAGGGTGGGAAAATGTAAGTACAATACAAAATTGGCAGATTACATTTGAAAATTAAAGGATGAACATGGCAGGAGTCCAAGCATAAAGTGGAGTATCTTAGAACAAGTCAAACTGAGCAGAGCAAGTGGTGGACGTTGTAGGGAAGGATGTTGTCTACAGCAACTTATAAGAACAGCTGTATGTTGTTAAACAACAGAGCTGAAATAATCTCCAGGTGTAGACATATACATAAAAATATCCTTGGTCTCTATGACCCCAGATGAAAGATTTTTTTTTCTACACTTCCTCCCCTTCTCTACTTCCAGCACTATAGTTGTATAATTGTAGTATGGCTTTACAAACACTCATTGCCCACCACCTGAAGAGACTTGGCAGTCAAAACCAAGGTTGTGTGCAGTTATATAAAGTGTTTTTCTCATTTATTATATTTACTTATCTTACATGTCCTTTGAAAACGCATCTGCATCAAGCACTTTTTGATATACATCCATTTCATGGTATGCTATTTTTATGGCCTCTTAACAGATTTGTTTATATATATATATATATACATATATATATATATATATATATATATATATATATATATATATATATATATATATGTGTGTGTGTGTGTGTGTGTGTGTGTGTGTATTTATAAATAAATGACAATAGGAAAACAGTAATTGCTGACGCGTTTCGTCCAATGTGGACTTTTTCAAAGCATGAAACGAAATGAATTTCATTAAACAAAGAAAATGAATAAAAACAAATAACAGAGTGCTCTTAGCAAGTGGAATGAAGGAAACGGTATTTTCATATTACTGTTTTCCTATTGTCACTTATTTATAAATATTGTCTTCTCTAAAAGTTAACTTTGAGAAATTTTCATATATATATATATATATATATATATATATATATATATATATATATATATATATATATATGTATGTATACCTATGTACCTAAAGAGCCAGGTAAACCTACCTAGGTTTCACCTACGCGGATCGTCAGGGCGTACCGGCTTATTTAACTCTATATTAACAGAATATGTGGCACAAGGCCGAAATGGGGAAGTGGTCGTTCTTCTGTCTTAACTTTAAACTTAGCTAGCCAAAAACGCTGACCCAATCATACTTACAATATTCCTCACACCAAAACAACACATTCTTACTTACCTTTCTCACCACCCCCGCCATAATACCTCAATGTCTCCATGAAAATACTAACTGGTCCCCATACGTACAATGTATCGTCTGTGAGGGGAGGGAAATAAAACAACAATTTAAAATTTTTATTAAAACTAACCCCAATGAGTATTTACAGTATGAACTAATAACTATTTACAAGAAACTAAACAAAATCATGTTAGTAATAAAAAAAAACACAATCACTAAATGTGGCAGAAACATCAGTTAACTGGACGAAATTAATGCGGGACTATAATAAAATAAAACAAACATTCATCCCAATTACTCACACAGACACGCACTCATTCAGACACAACAACAAATACGAAAACACACACACACGAAACGAAAGACGCCCCGCATCCGCTAGAGAACTGACGTCACTAACCACCTAACGAGGGAGTGGATGGGGAATTAAACTTAAAAGAAAAATAGGGACAGAAATAAAAGGGGCCAATGAGCATACATACCCTAGCTAAGTTTAACGAAAAAAGGAAACTAAAGAATCAAAACTAAACCTAAGCTAACCTAATTTTGGGATGGGTTGCCCGTGTTCAACCCAGCTAAAGCAATATTCTGATGCCTAACCGGCATCAAAGTGCCACTCCAGGTCAGCCCCTTTCACACGACACAAACGCGCAAGATTCACCCACCTTTTGCCGAATTCTGATGAAGTGAGCCGCCACCTTTCCGACCTAATCTTGACTTTAAGCTGATGCTTAAAGTACAAGATCAGCTGGGAAGAAGTGAACTTCTCGCCTTCATAGAATCCCTTCTGACGTGTCGTCCAAATCACGACTCTCATATCACCTAGCAAGCATACGAACACATAGTGTTCAGCCTTCGTCAACGGTGGAGCCACATTGCTACAAACAGAAGCGGCCTCAAGGACAAAGAACTTTCCAGGCAGCATGCTAACCATGAGGCCTTCAACATACCTGCACAACAGTGCTACCACCCTGCAATGAAAGAAGGCATGACCAATGGTATCGACTTCCCCACTACAGCGGCGGTAATTTGGATATTTTTCCAAGCCCGCTGTGCAAAGTCTCTTGGCGACCCAGAGGGCCCCACGCATCACCAGCCAGGTGAATGGTGCCTCATTGTTATTGAGACATTTCAACCCGGGCGCCCAAGGCCATATCGAGCGAGCCCACAGCTTCGTAAGACCAAGCTCGTCAATCAGTTCATCACGAACGCCCCCCACTAACTAACACCTGATATAATACCTTACAAGACAACGCCTGGAAGTTGGAGAGGCCATCCAACGCCCATAAGAGGCGTTTCAGAGCTTGACGACATTCACGGTAGAAGGAGCACTCAACTCAGGGTAAACGGTGCACACGTCTCAGGGATGGGAAGTTCTTACGGGCGTCTTCATTCCAGAAGGCACCCACCTCATCCGATTCGCGACACATTCGATCCAGGAACCCAATGCGAAGCATATATTGACGAATCTCAATGCTAGGCATACCGAGACCGCCTTCAGATGGATGAAGGCCACAGATCTCCCGAGAGACTCTGGCGGCCTTGCCTCCCAACAAGAAGGAGAACAGAGCCTCACTAACGCCAGTAAAGTGTCAGATGGAAGTGGAAGCACAGAGAGTCGGTAAAGGAGAATCGGGTAGATGTGTGAAACACATACTTCCGCCCTCCCCATTAAAGAAAGATTCTTCTGAGACCACAAATTAATTGCGATCTCGGCCTTCCATTGCACCTCCGACCAATTCATTTCCAACTGGAGATCAGGACCGAACCAGACACCGAGAATCTTGACCGGCCCATCCGTCCAGAGGAAAGGTCCGGGAAGAGAAACTCCCTTCCACGCACCCAACCGCAAGCCAATAGACTTATCGCGGTTGATCTTGGCCCCTGTCACCATCTCATAACCACTGATTTCTTTGCTGACTTCGCCAATCTCGGCCCTGCTCGACACAAGAACCGAAACGTCATCAGCATAGGCAGAATACCTGGGCGAGGTGGTAGCACCAGGTAGGTAAATTCCGCGTAGGACCGGATTCGTCTTCAACTTACACAGGAAAGGTTCCAACGCAAGAACGTAAAGCAAAGGCGAAATCGGACAACCTTGACGAATGGAGCGAGACAATACAAAAGGCTCCGATCGTATTCCATTCACCTCCACCAGTGCACCGGGAATCGCATACAGCAGTCGGATCCAGGTGCGAAAGTACAGCCCGAAACCGGCCGCCGAAAAGACAGCCTCGAGAAAGCGATGGTCAGCCCTATCGAAGGCCTTGGACTGATCTAAATCGATCAGCGCGGCTTCACCGTCGACTTGCTCGATGATCAAGCGTACCATATGAAGGTTGTCCTGAATAGTCCTGCCCTTCACAGCACAAGTCTGTTCGGAGCCAATCAGACTAGAGAGGACAGCCTGCAAGCGGTTCGCTAAGACCTTAGCCAAAATCTTTAACTCTGTGTTTAACATAGTTAAAGGGCGAAAGTTACCTAACCCATCCCCACCGTTTTTATCCTTACGTAACAACTTGATTACGCCCCTGGTGAAGCGTTGGGGTATAGACCCCTGCTTCATCCAGTTGCCGAAAATCAGTACCAGCAAGGGAACAAAAACGGACGACTACCTCAAGTACACTTCGTGCGGAAGACCATCTAATCCCGGAGTATTTGTCCAGGCCAACCTGTTTCAGCGCTTCCCAGATTTCCGACTCTGTAATGGGATCCTCGCACCTAGCCGCTTCAGCTGCCTCAAGGCAGGGAAAGTCAGCTAAATAGGCGTCGAACTGATCAGAGCTCAGACCGGGCTCCCTGGTGAAAAGTTCCTGAAAGTACTCACGAAAAGCCTCACATATGCCCTCGTTTGTGGTCACGGTCCGCTTATCCGGCAATGTGACGCATGCGACATGTCGCCGAGATGCACTCCGAACCTCCTCTGCACGCAATTCAGCGGCCATATTCGTTGCCTCAGGAGACATTCTTCTTAACCTAGCCCTAACTACCAGAGCTTGATCCTTCTTGATAAGCAAGGAAGCCAACTCTGCCTTAGCTAAGGCTACGTCCCCACTATCACGGGATTTAATCGCCCGATCAACTTTTTGCTCACAAGCCGTTTGCGCCGCTAATCTATCTAGATTGAGCCGACGACTATAATCAGCAGCAAACGTTCGAATTTTGGATTTAAGATTATCCCACCAGGCATTTACCACCACAGCCCCTCTGTATCATTAGTAGCAGCTGGTCCCGGAAATCTTGCTCCCCAAATAATGAGCAGTTCAATTTCCAGTAACCAGCCATCTTAACCTTAGGCTTATCTAAGTTTACCCGGACCCAGACTAGCCTATGATCCGAATAAACTATATAATGGAAACTTAGACACCCTAAGAGCCCTACATTGACTCTCCTGACTAAGACTCGGTCGAGGTAGCTAGAACGTACCTCAGTAACCGAGCCGCCACTATTAGTCCAAGTCCATACTACCTCCCGAGGGTGTTCATTTCGGTATTTATCGACAAGATCAAATCTGTCGATAAAGTCCCGAAACGGTTTCACGTCCGGGTTGTTAGTACCCGAATTTGGCCCTATACGATCTATATCGGGGTCAAGGACTTCTAACAACAGGGTGATTCCCCGGCCTCTGCGTTATTTCTGGTCATATTGTCTTTTTGGCCGATATTGGCCTCCATATTTTTGGATGCTGATTTTTCGTCATTATCTGCTTCTTGGCCATTATTGGCCACTGTACTTTTTTTTAGTTTGGCCATTATTGGCCTCTATAGCTTTTTCAGTTTGGCCATTATTGGACACCGTACTTTTGGTTTTATCATTACCATCAAAGGTCTCCTCATTAACGGTAACTAATGCCGGGTACTCCTTGGGATTGTCTGTATTGGCAAGGGGTCCTTTTTAATTGAAAATAAATGTTTTCTGACCGACCTCCTAAGGTGGCCACTTTTGGGTTTTTTTAAATAATTCTAAAGGAGGGTACCTTTTTCTTTTCCATTTTCAAAGGAGCGGGAGGGGTGAAAAGTAGAAAAAATGGTTAAGTTTCACCTATAGGTGAAGAAAAAAACTTTATGTTTTTTTCTTTTTTTTTTTAGTTAGTCACATGGTCATGGTTGTTTTTATGTTGTAGGCTATATATATGCTGTTCCAATTTTACCTCTTTAGCCAGTACACCCTGATGATCCACGTAGGTGAAACCTAGGTAGGTTTGCCTGGCTCTTTAGATTCATAGTTAGATTTGCTCTACTTAGTGTATTGAGGACTTTACTTAGTTACTTTTGCTTTACTCGAATTTGGATTCTGGACGATTGTTTTCACCTCAATTTCATGTTCTTAGTTCTTTCTTTTTTTATCCCTTATTTTTCCTTGGGTATTGGTTTGTTCATTTACAAGCCAAAACTCCTAAGGTTTTTCCAGACGAGTATAATTACTTATATTTATATTACTATTATATATATATATATATATATATATATATATATATATATATATATAGACACAGACAGACACACACACACACACACACACACACACACACACACACACACACACACAGTGCAATGGATAAATATTCTCCATTTTATATTTTTAATTTTGTGCATACATATTGTTTTTGATTTTGTTGACTGCACAGTGTAGTAGAGTCAGTTGGGCACCATCTGTGAGAAAAAGACCACCATGACACAATTCACCTCGTCAGAAATTTAGAAACAGCATACTGTATTGCTTGGCTCCAATACAAACATTTCAGAGTGTTTGGGTATCAATCTGAGGACAGTGCACAGGATTTGGAAAGAGTTAGTTGAGTCTAATGGTTATTATGAAGGTACAGCACCTTCAAAAACTCACTCTGATCATTCTGATAAGAAAAGAACTCCTAAATTTGTTGGTGAGGCCCTCAGACTCAACACATAGGCCTACATCAATGTCTTGAGGAAGTAGTGCTGCCCTGGGCCAAGAGGGTTGCTGCTAGAAGACCGTATGTCTGGAAACAGGACTCTGCACCTTGTGACAGAGAGAATTTAGTCATGGCAGTCAGACAATTTCTGTGAACATATCAACCCTTACATCTGTCACCTAACTTCCCAGACTGCAACTCCCTTGATTATTGTGTGGGCTAGAGAGCAACAAAACTTCTTGTAACACTAAAGGCAAGGATTATGGCAGCATTCACCAGTCCATCCAGAACAGTTGCAGCAGATTCTGAAGTATATATATATATATAATTCCCAAAATGTGTGTGTATGCATGTGTGTGATCAGATGTTGTTTATGCATTTCCAGTTTTCATCTGATTTCGATGAATTTTTTTTTGTTTGATAGATAATTCTTCAGTGCTAGTTTTGAGTCCAAATTACACATTCCCCATCTCTTGGCCAAACAATCAATCTCTCTCAAGTGACATTACCTTTTCCATTGCATAAAGCCTACTACTACTAGTTTTAAGTTGTTTTCATTGTCGTTTATAGCCATTCCCAATTTAAATTTTTTTATTGTCCTGCCAGTTTTTGCATTGCATTCACCATAATAATAAGTAAGCTTGTTTTTTTATTACTCAACATTTGTTTTCCCAACCTTTCCTAAAGTTATTCGAGCTTAGTGATCCTTGTAGCTTTACAGCGTTCTCTTTGATATTTGCCCACGCATTCCATTTCACAATTGATAATTGCCTAAGACATGCCACCAAAGAACTTGCCTAGGTCACAAAACTGCTGCGACCAGGTCCACCATGCAAATAAGGGATAATGAATCGTCTTTAGAACATTCAGTACACCTGTCTGAAAATGCCTCTTGGAATGCTTCAGTCAGAGCCACTGAGTCTGAAGATCAACGTAGCCACTGGCTTTCCAGAAAAGCATACCTGAATGCTTCGGCACGCAAGGCTGAAAATGATGATCAAGGGACTCAATGGCTGAGGAGAAATGCCTCTTCAACGGCTGCTGTGTGTGAGGCTGAAACAAGATTGAGAATTCAAAAAGAGCCCTTTTCAGGGCCACCCCCACATTCAAATTGTTAGGACCCACCATTTGTGGATGTGCCTCAGTTGCACCCAATTGTACTTATTAATATTGATTTTTGGGTGAGCTGACTTTAAAATTAAACTGCTCCAACTGAATGATAAAAATTCCCAAAAATGAAAGACCCGGTTGAAGATGGGTTATACTGCTAGGATATATATATATATATATATATATATATATAGCCATTTTTTAAAGAAGTAAAATGTTATTTTTAGTAGATACTGGTATTTGAGTAAACACTCTGCTTATTTATTAAATAGTATATTTATTTTCATCTACCGCCCTTAATATTTGAGAAATTTTATTGTTGTGACCAAGTAAATGGTTAAGTAATAACATAAACCAGGTTTGCAGATATATCGTATATTAAACAGTAAAGACACAAGAAAAGTATTACACGACTAGTGAGAGTGTATCGAATGAACTAGCACTCATTCTATTCGCTGTTCCCTGCTCCTTCTCTCCTACTAAACTTATAGTAGGTGGAAGAGTCTAACATAGACTCTTAGGGGGAGGACACCACAACACTTATTAAAGAAAAATATGCAATCTCCAACTGGATTCAAACCTGCAACCCCCCGAGTAAATGGAACTGTCAATTAGATCCAACATAGCTAGACGTGTGGTTCCCAAAGTGGGGAAACTCGAAAATGTTATTAATAATGGATTTTTTTTCTAGTGAGTCTGTGTGAGTATGAGTGTGTATTTACAAGTTAATACATACGGTGCATATACATAAAAATATTTGTGTATGTACATGCAGGTGTAATTACGTATGTATTTTATATAATATATGTAAGTTGTATGGATATGAGTTTGTGATCCTGGGTTTCACGCTTTTGCAATATGATTGCAAAATTGTGAAATCCAGGATCACAAACTCATATTCATACAACTTATTATGTTAGCTCTATCACCGTTATTGAGCACTTTACACTAAGTACCGTGCATATAAAATAAAATTATATATATATATATATATATTCATATATATATAATTAGTATCACAATATTTTTATAAATATTATAAAATTCTAAAATTAAATGATAATGCTATTGCATATATGCAGTCTCAAGTTCATGGCCTTTTAGGTTCCCTTTATTTATTTCACTTTTTGAATAAGAATTATATATCACGGGGGGGGGGGGGGGGGGCATCAGAATTTTAGAAATGTTTATGTGGGGCATGCCCAAAAAAAGCTGGGAACCATTGCTCTAGACCAGTGGGTCCCAATCACTGTGCTGCGGAATGATTACTGGTGTGCCGCAAAGAGATAATACCTAGAAGCCATTTAATTTCATTTTGTTTAATAGCGACATTCAATTTCTTAATCATGATGACACCGCTCAATTCAAAATCACCGAATTTCTGGAATCTAAACGTTTCGCGCATACTAATTGGTAAGCATTATTATGGTTTATATTAGTCATGGGACGATTAATCGGAATATCAGGAGTTTTTCAAAGTATCGGGAATCGGCATTCGAGCTGAATAATTCAGACCTGATTTCGATACCAAAACGATTCCTAAATACACAGGTTGTAAGACAAAAACTTGTAACACAGAACTGTACTATGTGAGGTTTTACGTAATACTCCTAACTCCCAAACATTTTTTACCTTTTCCTAACCATTTTAATCTTTTCAATTTCAGGCTAATCTAACTTTATGCACAACTGTCCAACTGACATTCACCAATATTCTTTTATACCCGATATTGAATACAGGATATGTTGATGTATGTGAATAAAAATTCTTCTTATATAATATTCTTTGTTTTTTATTATTTTATTGCAAAAAGGCTTTATGAGTGGAAAATATTTATTTTTTGTGATAGGTGTGCTGCGAAAATTTAAAGAACTAAATAGTGTGCCGCCATGTGAAAAAGGTTGGGAACCACTGCTCTAGACCCACTGAATTATGTAAATGATGATGTATGGGTCGGACAGCATGTTCAACTTTTATTGCCCTACATGTCTGTGTGTTTGAGGACTTTTAAAGCCAGCTTGTGAACCACACAACATTCTACATACAGTATAAGGAACAGCACATCTTGTGAAGGTTTCAGGAATGTTAGAGCCATGTAATGTATAGATATTCAGTGTGTGACCCTTGAATAGCTCTAATACCTTTTATACACATACTCATCTACTTTCCAAGAACTGTCATTCAGTTGGATATACATAAGGATATTTGGTGTTTTTTCATCACTCATGTGAATGACATAATCAACCCAACAAAATTGTGCTCACATTAGAAATGTCTCTATGCCTTCAATTTCACACTTTGAAAGCAGATTAATATTAGATATTTTGTCGTTAAGAACAATAGGGCAGAGCTGTAATTACAGTTGAGTATCCATTCAGCTTGGGATTCCAAGGAAATTCCTCTGAGATTCCATAGATGATGAGAGAAAGAGAGATCTTTTTTTAATGATGAGCTGCAAGTCTATTTGATCAATATCTAGAGTCCAAGAACTTAATTTGTTGACTTTGAAATCATTTTGGGGCAAGATGCACAAAATTGTTTTTCCTGGATATTTAAGTTTAAAACTTCTTGATTTTGACCATTACCCCTCAAGAAAATAAAGTCTTATTCAAGAGCTTACAATTATTATCTAGCTTTATCAAAATACCATCATCAACTTTGATCCAACATTTGAAGGGGCTTATCATTTGACTGCTGATAATACTCCCTTCAAAAATTACTCTCTTTTCTATTGTTTTATTAATCGTGTTGACTATTTTCATAAAAGATCCAACTTTTAGTCCAACCTAAAAGTTCAACTAATGTAGCTCTTCATTCACCATTAAGAATTACTGTTGCAAAATCGTTTGTACTTTTTTTTTTAATTTCCATATTTATGTTCACCTAAAAGTGTTTGGGCAATGCTTGACATACATACCAACAAAAAACGGTGTGTAAAAAGGATGTGTCGTACCCATACATAATGGCACAGTAAAAAGACCTCTACCACCCAACTACCAAGGCCCCTTTAAAGTTATCAGCCAAGCTGATAAATACTTTACACTCAAACGTAGCAATAGCACAAATTCCATCACTATCAACTGGTTAAAGCTGTCAGTTATGAAATAGACATGCCTTAACTCAAACATCACACACACCATCTCCAAAAACACCCCCCCCCAAAAAAAAAACAAGCCCAGTAAGAAACATTCTTTATATTATTCAGAGTCTTGTCCTCATCTTTGTCGTCATATTTATTACAACCTTTACTGATATTTGTCACGTTGCTGAGACAAGATCTGTGGCACCACAAACTATGGGGTAATAAATATTTTTGGATTGTATCTTGGATTGTACATTTAACAGCGTCTAACATTTAAGTTTTTTCTTCAATATATATAGAATTTGTGCAAATAGACCTTTTATTATAACATTTTAATTGGTCAAGTCTCCAGTTTTCTTTAGGCAAATTTAACAACTAGTAAATAACTTAAATATGGTTCTTCACCTGAAAAACTGATACATAATCCAAATAATAAAGAGAAGGATATTCGTCTATAAACTTCCACATTTTAGTGAGTCTGAGTCTCTCTCATATCAGATATACGACTCTCGAGGGAAAGTTATGGTACTGAAAATCATGCAGATTTTACAGATGTTTTTGATGCTTATAAATATATTTGCCTCTTTTGGTCGGGTTTGATGGGCAACTCAGGAGCAAAGAAATTTAATGTGCCCAGGTTGAAAATCCTGATTTTTTTTTTCCAAAGATGACAAATTTGAAATTGACGAGGAAATTCACCTCAGTTCCTGTGAAAATCTTGCAGATATCACTGAAAATATCTTCTTGGAATTGGAGCAATTAGAGAGAAATTCAAAACACATCTTCACAAATAATCTTTGTTTAAAATGTGCTCTCATTTTAAAATTTTTGAATGAACTTTATCTGTTCAGACTGAAAATTAGTTTGTACCTTAAGAAGTGTTCCATAAATGAGCCACTGTTAAAAATATTAAACATGTTCTCAGCTGTGCCTTCAGATTTATTTTACCAACCATGATTACCTTAAATTTCTCTTTAGTAAATCAATATGAAATTTAAAGACTTACCTTGCAACTTCAAATTTCACAGAAATAAATCCCCTTTTCAGGACCAAGATAAATCAAGGATTTATTCATCTTACCTTTCAAGAGAAGATTTATTTTTGTTAAACTCCCAATCAGGACTGAAGTCCTAACTTTTATTTACATTTACTTACTATTAATTCTGTTTCTTAATATTGAGAAATATACAAACACCACTTGGCCTTCAACACATTTTCCTCCAGCAGTCAACTGTTTTGTTTTTCAGACAAAAACATTATTATTAAATATCTCTAAGTTTTAAAAGACAAATTTATTCCCTCTGTCCATAATTAGTATTTGCTGCTTATAGTGTTTTCTTTCTGCAAGGAGGTGCTGATAAGTTCTTGGCCCAACAGAGAATGGATTACAATAAATTTGATGCTTGATAATTTGGTGAGATTTTGGGAATTGGGTTGAGCTAAAATCTTTTCATCATTCTCTTGTAAAATCAAATTCTTTAATTCATTGAGGTTCTGATTGTGGTATAAATTTAAAAAAAAAAAAAAAAAAACGAAACCAAAAACTTGAAAACAAAATCACCTGTTTATTAACCATGTAGCAATGGCTGATGAAATATCTGTGAAAAAAATTCCTTTCCTCTGGCAGTAAATCAGGACAATTTGTACATGGCAATGAAGCAGTGATTATCCTGGAATAACTGATGTCTTGACCTGATACAACATCACACGAAATACGCTAATCCTTAATTCGCTAATTATTAAATATCAATTCCAATAATCTATAAGAAATTTAAGCTACTAGAAGAATTAGCTCCGAGTTTTCAGTATAGACTCCCTGTTAAGAAAAAAATTTTTGTGCTAAGGGATGAAGGTGTCATTCTAAAAAGGGGGTCAGGTGACAAACTCAACAGAAGCTGAAATGATACTTTGTGTGTGTTTCTGCCATAAAATCTCAAAACAGGTTCTTACAAGAAGCTTAAGTGATGAATAAAGAAGATTTTTTGGGGTCTCATTTTCTACTTTTTCTATTGGCATATCAGAAAATGGCAACTTGCACAGATTTCAAATAAAACTATATTTAATCTATTCATTGCTACATTGGATATTTAAATTCTTACAGAAAGCTATCTATATTTTTATAGCCATTAAAATTGCTATATAAAGAACACTTATGCCTTATTTTAGAAAATAAAATTAACTTTATTAAACTATAAATAATGATACCAATGTGTGTCCTTGATATTAACTTTGTTTCCTCTCTAGTGACTCAAAATTTGTTTAGTTCAGAGAAAAAAAAATGATGTACATGTGCATTACAGGGAATGTTGCATGCCAGTTGGAAATAGAAAAAAAAAACAAAAAAAAAAACAACAGGTCATCTTAGCAGCATCTGTCTATATTTCTGAGGTATTGTAACTATTTAAACTATTTACATTGTTCGGACTGTTGACCTCATCTTTGTTATATTCACGATGTTTCAGCTGTTGTATGCTCCAGCCTTCTTCAGGTGAAATACATTGGAATTTCAAACCAAACCCCTTTATTTAATTCGCTGGGATAGATTGTTCTAGTTCCACATGCCATGCCTTTTCTGGATATCTCATTTTCAGTTATTTCCCTTTAGTAATTCACCTCTGTTGTAGCCAGGTATTGAACTCACAACTCTTTGGGTAAAGTCACTGGATTACTTCAACCAATGCTTGGTATGTAGAACTAGAACAATCTACCCTAGTGGACTAATAAAAATAAGTGTTTGGTTTGAAATTCCAACATGCATCACCTGAAGAAGGCTGTAGTGTACAACACCCGAAACATGAATATAACAAAGATGAGGACAACAGTCTGAACAATGTAAATAGTGTAAATAGGTAATCTTAGGTTGCAAACTATCATTTATACAAATGATTCATTAGAATTATTGTCACCATTTTCATTAAAATTTTGTACATCTGCTTTAAACAATTATTTTGGCTTTTTGCAGCATTTTTCAAATGTAATCTTTCTTAACCAAAGAAACATTTGTATTTTGCAAGAGTCTAAGTCACTGCTTTTAGTGTCTATATACAAACTAATAACCTGGTTTTATTTTGTTTTATTTTGAATTATAAATAGAGTTTAGGTAGACTTACTTTTAGAGGAGGCTATTTTTTGTTGAAAATAAATGAAAAAAAAAAAAAAAAAAAAAAAAAAACTAAATTTCTTTCGAAGCTAAATGACTATGATTATTATTTATACTAATATTAGTTTATAGTGAATGAGTTCATTGATCATGTTTAAGTTTTTTTTATAAAAGATCACAGTTCAAATGTTACTAATCTCGGATGTGTGTGTGTGTGTGTATGTATGTATGTATAAGCAGAGAGGTGAGAAATATACTTAATTTAAAACACCAAAAAGGTTTTAATTGGAGAGAAAAAAAATTGTCTATGTCAGAAATGACTATAGTCACCCCCATGCACCAGATAGTGATCAGTTCTTTCATTAATAAATAACTAAATTTGTAATTTCCTATGATTGAAGACTTTTCTCATGGGAATAAAAAAGGGTTTTGCACCAATCAAATTTCCATGACTAGTGTCTAAGAAATATAAAATGTAAAAGAGCAATTCTCATGAGTCTTCAAGGAGTTCCATTTCTCTGATTTTGTTATCAATTGTTGTAAAGTATTTAAGTTTTATGACAACCTCCTTGGCACCAGCAAGATCTTTCTGCCGGAAAGCTTCAGAGAGGATCTCATAGCACTGGTTAATGTTCCTTGTGTTTAAGTTTTCAATCATACGAAGAGACTCGGAATTTGTTACTTGTTCCAGATTCTCATTTGTTTCCATGATTTTCATGAGAAATTCAACGTCCTCACACTGTGTGCCATTGTTCAGTGATTCTCCGTAGATGCTCAGCATGTACAGTCCCCGAGAAAGTGGTTTCAGTAAAGATGTGTAGGCCAGGTTAACAAGTGAAGATTGTTCAGCAGAGTAAAACTTTTCCCTCTACAAAAAAGAAAAAAATAACTAGTATTTGGGAAGATATAATAAACAAGAGGTTGAAACAAAACAAAAAAAATTTGAAAAACTGTAATAAAATAAAATTTGGAAATTAAAAAAAAAAAAAAAAAAAAATTATTAGTCAATTACATAGTTTCCAATCGTTATTCTACAAACTTGTTGGTGCCATTTTTGTAGAAACTGTGTTTTTTGTTGGAAGAAGGTTGTGAGGTATTTTTAGACTAACTATACAGTCAAATTAGAAATAAAAATCAAATTATCGCGTACATAATCTCCATTGATTTTAGCAATTGTCTCCCATCATTATTATTCTACAAGCTTGTTGATGCCATTTTTGTAGAGACTTTTTTGTTGGAAGCAGGTTGTGAGATTGTACAATCAATTGATTGTACAAAGTCAATTTTGTTATTTAAATTATTCTCTCAAGATCAGAACAAATCCAAAGGAGACAAGTCAGGAGAATATGATGGGTTCTGAAACATTCCTCATTTCACCTCGAAGCTTTTGCAAAGTTTGTTTTGCAATGTTTGTTCTGTAACAGAATTTTGTGTTATGATAGAAAATGATACATTTTTGATTTGCCAAAATTAGATGTTTTTCATAAATTCAAGTTTCTTCAAATGGCAAAAACCAGTTAAGATATGGATTTTTAAACTCTTAGCAATCTCTTCCATCAATGGCAAACAGAGGGTCTTCATCGATGTTGAAAGGTCACCTGGAGTGTGGTTAATGGCTTAGATCAAAATCACTCTGGAAAAAATCTGCCAGACCAATTTTTGACTGTCCAAAGAGATGAAGAATGATCCAAATAAACCTTCTAAATGTCCACCCCCACCTTACCACCCGACAGCAGTTTCAACACTTATTCCTTTCCAAAATTCATGGAGCATAATATGGCAAAAGTGAAACTTTTTCTCCTCCATCTTTAAGGCACTTATTTGTGGACAAAATCTTCCATCTTTAAGGCATTTATTTATGAACTAAATTCTGAGAATCAGATATTGAAAAAAAAAAAAAAAAATGAAAAAGAAAATGACTAATCTTTTCCACCGTTTCCTTTGAAGTAGTCCTTTGTCTGATTTTTGCTTGCTACATTACAGAAGGTATATATAAAAAAAAAAAAAAATAAAAAAAATATTGTCCACAATTGCTTGGTCACCATTCAAACTTCCTGAACACAGAAAATAATACTTTGTATAAAGTATTGAATTAGAAATTTAACTGACAGTGGTAAGTAACATTTTTTTGTGTCAAATACAACCAATTATCCAACGGGATTGCATTCAGAACATGAAACAAATATTTTATGCTAAGCTTTCTGGGAATTTTCCTTATTTCAAGGTTCAAAATATTCCAGATATGTTTATTAGGTTTTATGTCAAGAGAAATGAATTTTTCTCATATATTTTGCTATGCAAAACAAAAGCTCTTTTCAAAAGGTGCCGTTTTTATTTTATCTAAGAACACGGAAGTGAATATTGGAAGAATTTTCTCCCTAGCACTTTTCCAATGGCCTAAAAAGGCAGACTTAATGAAAAACCGTTTGTTTCTTCATTATCAAATTATAGTCAGAAGTTTGAAAATTTTTATTGAATATTATTTAAATCTAAGTTTATCACATTTTGAGATTGACCATGCAGATGAAAGGAAAATATTGAGATTGACCATGTAATTAGAAAGGAAAATAATGATATAATCAGGTTGTTGACGTTCCATACTACCTTAAACAAAAGGCTAGGAAGGAAACTCCCATCAATACTAGAAAGAATCACTTATTGGACTTATTTTCCCGAAAAAGTTGTTTAAGAGAAAGACTTCAGGAATTTCAGCTGAGAGTTAAAATTGTTCCTTCAATGAATGCTAAAGGTTTCCTCTGCAGAAACGGCTCTTACCATTACCAAGAGCACAAGCTGTCTTAGTCTTTCACCTTTGTATACAAACACACAGCAATTGTTTGGAGGAGTCATAGGTATGTGCTAAAATTTCCAGTGTAACTGTTTTTGTTTTTAAAAGATGAGCTGTGAACTTTTGTACAAAATTTATTTTTTTTTAGAAAGAATAATCTCTTTTAGTTTTCTTTTATGTACAATGCAACATGAAATTTATGTCTCAAAGAAGAAAACTTCTTAATTCTTCCCCCCCCACACACACACACTCTGGTAATCTTAAGTATTTAATGTGTAAATTTATATGAGGTTATGTAAAAAAAAAAAAAAAAAAAAAGTGTTTAAGTCACTCAAGCGTGTCTGTAAATCAAACTGAAAAATGAAAATTGTTTTATTGACGAAAGTTACCGTAAGTAAAGAGGAAGTATTTTAAATTTATAAAAAAGAAAGCATCCACACAGAAATTTTAGATTCTTTCCCTGCCTCAGATTTTGTTTGTTTTAGTGAGTCTAGTTACAATAATAACCCCGTGAAGAGTGGAATCAGCGAACCGAGTTCAAATGACAGTTTAGTCTGTTGCGTTCACATGTCCTTGGGGAAAATACGAATCTATTTCTTCTTCCCCACCTCGACTATGGGTTAGGTTGTAGCTTTGGATAACAACCAGGACAAATTTGAATTCAAAAGTTATGGAAAAGGTCGTGAGAAACCACTCGGCTATCTTTTCCAAGAAGTCATGGCGATTCAAGGTAAGAAAAATAATCTGTGGAGGAGAGCCATGATCGCCTTACGTCCTGAAGGAACATGGCATAAATAAACAACTGACCTGACAAAATAAAAGTCTTCCATGAAATAAAAAGGTGATTACAAACATAAAACAAATAACCACTTATTTAAAAATGCAAATTAATAGTTCAACGAAAAAAGGCGAGGCTGACAAAAAAAAACAAAACAAACAAAAAAAAAAACAAAACAAACAAACAAACAAAAAACAACAAACTGGTGTTCGTTCATTAAAAAAAAAAATTTAAATAATTTAGAAATAAAAGGAGGCAATTGAAACTTTCAGACACGATAGATTTCGGCATGTCTTTTTTTTTGTGTTAATAAAAATAAAATGTGGCTACATATTTATTTTAAATGGACAGAATCTGAAAGAAGATTTCCACGTGTTTGTTCAAGACATGCTTTCAGTTTTGTTAACGAAACGTTTTCCAAGAAAAAACTACTGTCTTGAGTGTCTTGTAACAAAAATATGACTTTAAATTTTATAACAAATAAACTTTAATAATAAGCCAAATAATATTATTTTAACCCTAATAAAGACGATAAGTTTGAAAAAAGTGTCCATTCACGAAAGAGTAAAAAAAAAAAGAAGTCAACTTTAAGAATTTTTTTATGAACACTTTTCAGAGAAATTATTTTTTTCCAGTTTGCAAAGAAAATAGACGACAAAATACAAATTTGTGCACCTTATTCAAATTCATTGAAATTTTAAAATAATTAAATACATTTGAAACCAAACTTTTTTTTCTATAAAAGAAAAAAGAAAAAGTTGTATGTGAATTTGTTGCCATTATTATTTTTTTTACCCTTGAAGATAAAATTTTAAAAAATAAGAACTCATTCGACAATATTTTTGCTTATATTTTTTCGCATCAATACAGAATTCTGTTTTCAACTTTAAAATAATTTCCTTGTGAGAAAAAATATTTTATTTAAGGGCTGGGGAAAAAAAGCGGTAAAGATAAAAGGAGTTTTTACAGATTTAAAAAAAAAAAAATGAATGGTTTTAAATTTTAAATGGTTGGGTGTTTCTGTTTTGAAACTAAAAAACTAAAGTTAAAAAAAAAAAAAAAAAAAGATATAACTTTAACAAATTTTACCTGGGATTTTTGACTAAATTTATCCGGGTGAAGAATTCTTTGCAAATCCTTGTATTTTTTCGTAAGGAGCTCAGTATCCAATTCAAAACTTTGCTTCATACCTAAAAGGTCAAAATAACTTGACCTATCCGATGGGGGTAAAATCGCTCCACAAAAACAGAAAAATATTTCTTTATCAGCATCTCTTTTTTTACCACAATTCCAACAAGTAAATGTCTTCTTGTTCTGATCCTGAAACGAAGAAGGCGGTCCGTCATTACTTAACAAACGTTTATTTTGAGTTTGACCCAACGTAATCAGATGATTTCGAATCGAAAGAAGCCCGTTTTCCTTTGTGTCACTGGGAGAACGTTGTATCAACGAAAAGGCTTTCTTTTCACTGTAAGAAGAAGCCAAGGCAGAGTGAAATTGCTTTGTCGCTTTCGAATTACTCTGCATTATTTTAAACCACATGTTTGTCAGTCTCAGACTGACAGAATAAGAAGGAGAAGCAGACATTATTATATACTGCTACTCAATGAAGAGGAAATAATTTCTTTCCTTCTGTGGCTGATACCAAAATCTGAAATGTAATTTTCGTTTCAGTTTATTTAGTGTCAATGTTGCTTGAATACTGCAGTGTAGACATTATCAAGTTAAATTAAAACATTCATTCATTCATTTGTTGTCGACATTTATTTCAATGTGTGTCGCTGTGTTTATCTACAGGAGAGGAAAAAAAATTACAATACATGAAGAAAACTAGTAAAAGAAAAAGAAGTTTACCAGCCTTTTTGTAAAAATTACTTTTAGTTTTTTTTTTTTCTTTTACAACATAATGGTACCAACTTTATTATCATTATGTACTGAAAATAAAGTTTAGTTTAAAAATTCTGAATATTTGATTCTCTCCACACAATTTTCAATAACCATCAGGATAGGCTATAAAAGTTTTAACAAAATTGAATGTATGTTAATTTAAGTTTACAATTTGAGTTTTTGAGAAAAATGACTAATTTGATTCTGTTTTAGTTTTCTAGTGTAAAAATACTCTAAAAATATTTTTTTTAAATAATATTTGAATACATATATTTCTTAGGATTCAAGATGATGTATTATTCTAACTACTAATTATTCTGTTTAGAATTTACATAGAAATAGTTTCTTTTAAATTCTCTCTTGACAAAAATTAACACTGAATTTTGATTGTGTACAAAAATGGAAAACCTGGAATTTCCTTTTTTCTGGTTACAATACTAAATAAATGAATCAGTCCTACTTACAGTTGAGTTGAGTAGTTTATATATCGACGCTCACATTACTTCCAATAATTCGCCGAAAAAAGAGCCTGCCATGATGAAAAAATGTCCCAAACTCTTCTTTTTTTTTTTTTAATTTAAAAATCATCAATTCTTCTTCCAAATATCTGCTCTGTAACTGTTAGGGAATATTGTTATTAAGTAAAATTATAATTACTAATTATAAATAAAGTTAATACCAATTTATGGACCCTGTGTATTTTAAAAAGAATTTTGAATAGTTTTTGTATGTGTATAAACGTGCCAATTTTTGTACATACGAACGTCCACACACAATGTTACAAGGTCAAGTGTGTTCTTAATGTAAGTTACTCCATGTTGCATATATTAGTAGTTGATAGAGGATTCCTTTTTGATATATACTGAAAATGAATGGAACATAGAACAATAAAATTACAATGAACAAGCAACAAGACTTTACTTTGCTATATGTGTTGAAATTAATGCTAAGAGTGTGTATTTTTGTGATGTCATATTACAATACTGCTTTTGTATGTTAAATGTACTCAGGGGTATTGTCTTTTTTCTCTTAAAATTTGGCCTTACTTGCTTATAATTGTTCCGAAAATGTCCTGGTTGTGGGAAACTTTTGAAACCATCACTGTTGGATTTTCACAGAGCAAAAAACATATACATCATGTTCAATCTGTGTTTATTTCACTACTCTATCTCTCTCTGTCTTGCTTGTGGTGGAACGGTCACATCGATTGTATCAGACAGTCACTGGCGACAATGGAAAAGTTATTTTTAGAATTATAAAATTTCAGATTTTTATTTTTTATTAATTTTTTTCATAATGAAATATCATCATCATCATCATAAATCATAACATACAACATTATCAGAAAATAAGACTGGTATCTATGGTAAATTTAAAGCCAAAAGTATCTAAAATTCAATAAGACATTAGATTAGGGAGAATATTTTCTTAAATTTTTAAGATTACTGTCTACTTAAAGATTAAAATATAAAAAGGGCTCATGTTATATCAAAACCAGTTTGTTTAAATGCAACTAACAATG
This sequence comes from Acanthosepion esculentum, assembly GCA_964036315.1. NCBI lineage: Eukaryota > Metazoa > Mollusca > Cephalopoda > Sepiida > Sepiidae > Acanthosepion > Acanthosepion esculentum. The sequence continues at coordinate 12,252,023 of OZ038500.1, read as the reverse complement.
TCTGTCTATGTATTTTTATTATGTTTTTCAAATTTCCAAATCGTACATCGTATATTGGAATTTAAATTATGGATAACCTGTCCAAAGATGATTTTTTTTTTTTTTTCTGTTTTGTTCAACTACTTTTGACTATCTCAACTGTTCAACAATGACTGGGGCATTTATTATATAATTGGAGATAGCTATGGAAGAAAGGTTTATTTTCTCTTCTGTATTCCCCCATTAAGGGCATTATTATATCCGTGATATAATAACACCATATTTCATAGACGGAACGGAATGGCTAAAAGGAAAAGGAATGACAACCATGCTTGGTTCTCAGAGAGACTTTTATACTATTGAGATATACACAAAACTATATATATATATAATATATATATGATGATGATGTGTTTTATGAAATATATATATAGATAAATGTATCCCACGTAGAAAAAAATATCATATATACATGGCATGCAGAGTGAAAGGAGAATGACAAGATAGAGTTTTACATATAATATGGAGATTCTTTTGTGTTTCTGGAGAAGCCATGTTTAGAACCCCCAGATTCAAATGGGCAGGATTCATCTACTATGCTCCAAGTGAGGAAATATTCTGTGAAATGGCAAGTCTTGGGTTTTCTCAAATTAATTACTGCCAGCCAGAGTTTCTTTCTATATCTGAGGAAGATATATTTCCAAAGGGAAACGGCGCCATGTGCTTTTAAGCTGTTAGGGGAGTGGGCAGACTTAGCCTCAGCTCAGACCTCTCAGCCTGAGTCAAACAAACAATTGGCTCGTTAAGCTCCTCTAAACCATATATATTAAAATGTCCCAGTCAGTCAGTGTTGAATACTATCATCTGATATATATATATATATATATATATATATATATATATATATATATATATATAATTGAATAGACGCTCACAGAAACCATTTATTTTATTAAACAAGTAATTTATACAAATGAAGTAATTATAAATGGTCATAAATTTAATAACTAATACTTGGTTGACATCCCTTTTGCTTTTTTTTAATGCAAGGACCCTTCTAGGCATGCTAGCAATGAGTTCACGAATATCATCTTGAGGGATTACTTGCCATGTTTCACGCAATAATCCTAAAAGTTTGGGCTTAGAAGATGGCTTCCTGTTCTTTTTGCAGAGTTTTCGATCTAATATGCCCCAAAGGTGTTCAATAGGGTTAATATCGAGGACTGACTTGGCTATGGAAGTTTATTGATCCCATTTTGTCTTAACCAATGTTGCGTTGCTTGAGTAGTGTGACATGGAGCTCCATCTTCCATAAATAGGGAGTCAACTTTGCTCATTCTACTACTTGAGAATATTGGAAGGAGCCCTTTCTTTAATATAGAAACATATTTGGTTGAATTAATGTTTCCTTCACACTCCACAAGCTCTGAGCAACCATCACTCCAAATTGCACCCCATACCATTACTGAATGGCCCCCATGTTTCACCATTGGCTGCAGTCTTTTTAAATCAAACTCTTGACTACAGAGTCTCCATACCCAAACTCTTCCACTGTCGGAAAATAATGTGAATCTTGACTCATCAGAGAAAATGACAGTGGTCCAAAAGGTTACAGATCTCTCTATCTCATGAGCCCAATCCTTTCTGCGTTTGATATTGGCTGGACGGAGAAGTGGTTTTCTCGCAGCTCTGCCATAGTAGCCCAGCTTGTGAAGATACCTGACAGCTGTTCTGGGACTGACATCAGCTTGTGTTGCTATGTCAGAGGCCTTGCAATGTGGATCCTGTTCAACATTTCTTTTGACAAGACGCATGGTTCTTTCAGAGGGCCCAGGGCGGCCTGGATGAGGTTTTGTGCACTTCTTGCCCTCTCTGGTGAATTGTACGATCACTCTAATAACAGTAGAAAGAGGTATTGAAAGATTTTCAGATATTTTTCTTTGACTAATACCCCCTTCATGTTGGCCCATGATACATCCTCGCTGAAATTCGGATAGGTCTGATGCTCCTTTGGTTCGTGGCATGTTACAGTATTGTTATCTGCAATTTTAATCAAATAATCTAATTTATCTTGGTTATTAAAAAAAATCAGAAATAAAATTTATCTTGGTGTCTATTCAATTGTGTCATGTCTGTGTATATATATATATATATATATATATATATATATAGAGAGAGAGAGAGAGAGAGAGAGAGTGAGAAAGAGAGATTTTTATCTTATTATATGGTAGTATTATACAGAAGGGGTTAATTTATGTGATAATTAATAATTATGTAATAAGTATTGTAATTTTACAGCAATATTACGTAATAATAATAATATCCTAGAATATAACTGTTATGATGTTTTGTTGTTATGTAATGATACATAATTATGATGTTTTTATATAGGCTCTATTTTATTTATTTATTTTAATCAATTGGTATGATTATTTATGAAGTATTTAGAAATTTATTAAAATTTTAGGTCTTTGCAATATTTTAATATGTAGTGTATATATGTAGTATTGAAGTGTATTTTACTGATATATATTTTATTATTTGGTTTGATGAAGTGGTATTTGTAAATTTATCTTAGTACAATATTTGAGGAGTTTATATATTTTTTATATATTTTTATGTATTTTTTATTATTATATTTATTGATTTTTATGTAATATTTAATATATTCGTTAAAATTTTTTTACTATTAATTAATTAATTTAAGTCAACATATACCGACAAGGAGTATGTAGGAAAGGAGAATGGAAGAAGAGATGTACAACATAACAGGTTTATTCACCAACTGACTTACAGCAGAAAAAATATACAGGAAGTATAAAATTAACCTATTTTTAGAGAGTTCCATAAAAAGGGATATAACTGTTTTACTCTAACAATATTAAATAATTGTTGGACTTAATCTATGTCTGTGTATATATACAAGGTGTGGCTGGTATTTGAGAACAGATTTTAAAAAACTTGCTGAACAAATGAATATAATTATATTTAATTACAAACAAGTAAACATGAAATTTAGCTAACTGTTATTAAATTTTATTCAATAAAACCACTACTGACATCAGTAACTGCCTCTACACAAGGTCGAAATCGGTTGCAAGCTGTGATTAATTGGTCCATATTTATATCAGACATTACTTGAACCATTGCAGCTTTAAGAGAGTCTTTGGTGTTATGAGGCTGTTTATTAACCTCCTCCTCAACAACGCTCCATACATAATAAACTAGTGGATTGAGATTTGGAGAGTTAGGAGGTCAAATGTTAGGTGTGATGTGGTCGTACAAATGGTCAGCCATCCATTCTTGTGTTCGTAGAGCCTTGTGGGATGTAGCCGAGTCTTGCTGGAATATATAAGGCCTGCCGTTGGATATGTTGTCAATCCAGGGCTTGACAACTGTTTCTAGAACCTCAATGTAAGCAGCAACATTTACTCTAAGACCTTTTGGAAAAAAAGTGTGGTGGCATAACATGTCCTTCATTGCTAACAACACCCAATACCATAACAGTTGAAGGAAATTTTGTGCGCATCACTCTTAGCACCTCAGAAGGATCTGAACAAGGCCATCTGTCATTTCTTTTTTTAAGTGTTTGATCTTGTTCAAAATTTTTCTCATCTAAGAAAAACCAAATCACACCAGCTCTTGAAGGATTTTTAAGTTTGTTTAAAAGCCTTTTGGATCTGTTTAAATGGTTTTCGTTTGTTTTTTCAGACATAAATTGACCTCTCTTCATCACGTAGGACTTGTATCGAATGTCTTCATGAACACTCCTTCTGATTGTTTTTTCAGACACATGCAGCTTTTTGGCAATTGACCTCATTGATTGACCTCGGTTTTCATCAATTGCCTGCTTGAATTCCTGAATAAATTTGGATGTTCTCACTTTATCAGAACGTGCAGAATGTCTTTTACGTTTTGATACAGACATTGGGGAACTGTCAGCATCTTCTAACTTTTTTAGTATCTTGTGGACAAACGATCTTGCAACTCTGAGAAAACGTGCAATATCCAAATCGCTATAATCAGCCTTTAATGCCACAATCACAGCATGCCTTTTCATTTCATTTGTCATCATAGCGTTTGCCATTCGTGATTTCTGAAAAATAAAAGCATTAGAAATTAGTGAGAAGCAGTATTAATCTTAAATCTGTATGTCCTCAAATACCAGCCACACCCTGTATATTTAAGCATTTTTTCTATGGGGACGTTTGTATATAGCGATTTTATATCTAAACTAGCCATATATGTGTCTATGTTTTTTAATTTGTTTAGGAGGTCACCTGAATTTTTTATGTGTGATGGACTAATAGTGTCAAGAAGTGGGGTTAAAATTCTGCTTAGTTTGCAGGCTAGTTTATGTGGAGCACTGCCTATGCCTGATATGATAGGTTTCATTGGTATGTTTTGTTTATGTGTTTTTGGTAATCCGTATAGTATGGGTGTTTTGGGATGGTATTCAATAAGTTTTATCCAGGACAAGTTTTCATTTTTTAGTAGCTTTTTGATGTCACTTGTAAATTTTTGTGTTTCTTTGAGTAAAAACTGAAGACTTCTCCTGGATAAAACTTATTGAATACCACCCCAAAAGATCCATATTATATAGATAACCAAAAACACATAAATACAAATATGGCTATATTTCTGAAATGAGGTATTATGTACACTATTTACATTATTCGGACTATTGTCCTCATCTTTGTTGCCATATTTATTAGAATGTTCTGGCCTTTCAGTATCTGTCTATATTTCTGAGATGAGGTATTGTGTACACTGTTTACATTATTGGGACTATTGTTCTCATCTTTTTCGCCATATTTATTACAACGTTTCGGTTGTTGTACGTTCTGGCCTTCTTCAGGTGGTTGGAATGTTGAACTGAACCCTTTATTTTGCTCACTGGGGTAGACTGTTCTAGTTCCATGTGCCATGTTTAATGGATGTCAGTTATTAGTTATCTCCTGTTAATTTCCCTCTGAAAGTTCTCCACTGCCTTAACCAGGTATTGAACTCACACTCTTTGGGTCCTGTCACTGGATCTAACTAATGCTTTTATCAGTTTGACATTTCAACCACCTGAAGAAGGCCAGAGTGTACAAAGACCGAAATGTTGTAATAAATATGGCGACAAAGATGAGGACAATAGTCTGAATAATGTAAATTATGGAATTAAACCCTGTTTCATGCACAATAACATACCCACATATATGTCATATTAAAACACTCCCAAACTTTATTTTCTACCCAATAATAGACAATATTATAAACATGCCAAAAATTTTCACAATACAACACACACTGTTTAAATCAAAGTGTCTATTGGTGAGAAATTAACATCACCATGTGAAATATTTGACCAATCAGAGATGAGTAAATCCCTATTTTTCTCAAACCTCCTATCAGCAATACTTTCTTATAAAAAACCCACATTTTTTTACTTCCTGGAGCTGAGATGCAGCTGTCTCCAAGCCAAAGAGAATACATGGCTTTAAAACTTTTTGCTTCCTCCTAGCGCTTGCTGAAAAAAACATATGCCTGTGACTTCAAACAAATCATTTTCAAAAACAGCAAGAAAAGCCTGTCAGTGACTTCAAACAAATCATTTTCAAAAACAGCATGAAAGGCCTGTCAGTGACTTCAAACAAATTATCAACAACAACAACAAAGATGATCAGTGAATCTTCACTGATGATAAAAAGTCTTTTTCCAACTTCAGCTTTTTACTGGGGACCAAATACTAAAAATCTTTTCTAAAGCATATCGTTTTCTGTGTAAAGAACACAAAGACACAACTAGAGAGTAAATTTTACTCTTTTTTGATTTCTTTTGATTTATGTACATACGTTTGATTTATGAATTCACTAGAATGCCATTTGGGTTACGTCATTTTGCACAAGCTTTTAAGAGGCTCATAGACAAAATCCTAAGAGGAATACCTCTCGCCTACAGTTACATAGACAATGTTCTCACTGATAACCATGATCTCAAGACAAATGTTTGAAAGACTGGCATATTTTCAACTGAAAATTAATATAAACGAATGCAACTTTGCAGTTTCAAAACTAACTTTCTTGGGTCACATTATTGACGAGCATGATATTACACCCATTCCTGAAAAAGTTGCAGTGATGAAACAGTTCCCTCAACCAACATCATTGTAGCAATTCCGAAGATTCATTGGTCAAATTAACTATTACCGAAGATTTATTCCAGGTTGTGCCCAAGTTCTAACATCACTAACAAATCTGTTTTAAAAACAGAAAAACAAAAATGCAAAGATAACCTTTGAAGGCAATGCCTTAGCTGCTATTCATGATACAGAAAAATGTTAATGGACTTCACAAAACTTTCATATATTAGAGAAGATTAGAACTCAGTACTAACGCTTCTTCGAATTCTATCAGATCAATTTAACATCAAGAGCAAAACATACTCAAAGCAATTTCCTTTTTCTCCGTAAAACTGAATAACGCCCAACAAAAATATAGCACTTTTTCCAAGGAGCTACTCGTAATTTATTTGCCTATTTTCACATACCATAAGTCCGTCATGTATGTTTTACACATGAATTCTGACAAATATAAGCCAACTGGATTATATATCCCAATTTATGTTGGACATCCATTACATTAAAAGACAATATTGTGGCAGATACTCCCTCACACTCTAACTCCAGCAGGCTTCTCGCTCCAGCCATCCTTGCCAAAGATATACAATAAACCGTCCTTTTCAAGCCAACACTCTTCAGTGTCCATGAAATTGTCCTTCTCAGGATAAACTTTCTCCAGTGACTACCAAAACTGTCCTTTCTCAGGACAACACTATTCTCACCTTCTACATGAGCTAGCAGAATTATCTTTTGCCTCGTCCATGCTAATATTGTTTTTGTTTAGGTATTTTTCTTTAACAATGTTATATTCTATGCTAATAGGAATATATACTTGACAAACATGGTGGATAAAATAAGTAAAGGTTTATTGTAAAAAACAGTACAGTAAGAATAAAGGTAACAGTTATGCACACAATCATCACAAGTCAATCCAGTAGTGAGTGCTGCTATTGGAAGGTCGGTCATTCTTGCGTAAGTCTGAGTCGTATTCAACAGCTACCAGCCAGACTCCTGAAGTCCATTGCCTTATGGATGTTTTACTACCTATAGTCACTCATGGGGGTGACGGGTTATTCTATTACATCAAACAAAAATAAACTTGGCAATATATTTTTATACTCAAGTCTTCGTTTTGGTTTGTTGCTGTCTTCCACCATTCAATATCTGTTTATAGGCTAATATACCACCCTCAACAAATTAACAACACCTTTGCTGTTACTTTGTACCAAGGAATTTTTAAAACTTTAATAACAAATATAAATCCCCTATTTCATTATCTGTCTATATTTCTGAGATGAGATATTATGTACATTATTTACATTATTCGGACTATTGTACACTCTGGCCTTTTTCAGGTGGTTCCAACTACCTGAAGAAGGCCAGAGCATACAACGGTCGAAACGTAATAAATATGGCGACAAAGATGAGGACAATAGTCCAAATAATGTAAATGATACCCCTCTTTCATGTTTTCTATGTAGCTTAATTTTATAGTTGTTCAAATTAATATTTTGAGCAAGCTTCTATACCATTTTTCTTTAAATTATTATGAGTAGGAGTTCTTTCTTATGTATCTCTAAAAAAAAGTTCCAATTTATATTTTTGTATAAGAGAAAATCCCCATAAATAATGTGAATCTTTGCGTCACTAAACTTAGCTTTATGCATATAATTTGGATCCAGGGTGTCTGTGTTGTGTGTAAATAGCTTGTATTTCTTATGAATCACAAACTTCTGAAGACAAAATTGATTAAGTCGGGGAAAAAAAGAACTCTTCCCCAAGAAAATTAAAAAAAAGAAAACGGATCAGGTATTGTCCTACATGAATTAAATAAATAAATGTATAAATAAATTCCGTGTCTGTAACTTCTTTTTTTGGGTGGGGAGGGGTACTCTACATGCTACGGAGTAAACGAAGTTACATTTTATTTTAACAATTTATTTCATGATACATCATTAAAAACTTTTAAAAAAATCAGATTTCTTTCGTTTCAGTGGCCCAAATTCTGATTTTGTAAACAACCTTCATATTTGCCCGTGATATTTAACAGCAGAAATCGGCGGTAATCACGATTTGCAAGTCTACGATATTTTTTTTCCTTAAGTCTCAAACGGTTTTACATTTATTTTTCATTTTATTTTCAGGTAAGATTTATAAATGAATCAATCTATCATACTTGGAAATTTGTTTCTAGCTTTTAAATCTAACATAACCGAACCCTTCTTCTCTTTTCAATTAAATGATGTAAATAACCGGGAATATTTCCATTGTAGTTTTGTGATAAAAATAATTAAAGAAAATATACAATGAAAAAAATGTCTAATGTTGATGTATATTGTAATATAATATTACATAACTTTGTATGACTTTATTAATCTTAGGTTAAATTGCTAAGGAATAAATTAAATTCTTCAGTTTTTCTTCTGCCCGAGAGAGAATTGTTTTCATTATCTTTAAAAATTAAAGAAAAAAAACACTTAATTTCTTTGCTTGAAATGGCAATGACTTTAATAAAATTTAAATTATCGATAATTAATCATTTTCTTTTTCTTATAAATTTAAATGTTTTGTTGCTTGGGTCTCTAAATATCTCTTGTATCTGCTTACTTACAACACGTGTTACATAGCCATCATCATTCAATTCAATATTCAAAAATTGTTTTTCAATATATTTATATTATAAGTAAATGAAAATTAAAAAAGAAAAACTTCCACCTTTCTTATTTAAATTGTTACAGAAAGACTTCTTAACCCGGTCATAAGTCTTTACTTTTTTCTCAATTTATAATTTAATCGCGCTACTGTTTGTTTTAAAAATCTATTTCTCTGTTTAAAACTTATTAATATTTTTTTTCAAATCAGATTAATTAAACTTTAAATCAGCTAATATTTCTCAAATAAAGTTTCATAAAAAAAATATTTGGAAGATTTTTAAAACCGAAGATTAAATTAAAATTTTGTTAATCTGCCAAAAATTGCTGAAACGATTTCTGAAAACAAAAAGTTGGGATTAAATCTCTACTAAATCAATATAATTTCTATTTGAAATACACCAGGATATTTTGCTTACTACTCAGCTTAACTGGAAAGTAAATCATTTTTAGCTTTCAGATTCAATTAAAGCTAAAAAGAAAGCTTCAATTTTTGTTTTTTAAAATTTCATTTTAATAAAAACCAATGTATCGAAAGTCGAAACTGAGTGGAAGTACCGGACAGCAAAAAGAAAAGTTTTGTTTTTATTCTTTCCTTATCATGAAGAAGGAAAACAAAAAGTGATTCAAAAATCAAAATTTAAAAAAAAAATGTCAACTCAATTTCGATTTAAATATTCAGCTATTTGTCGTTGTTGACCATTTCGAATCATTCTTTTTTTGACAAAAACTCGTAAAAAACGTTATCACTGCTAGCGTACAGAGTTCGATTCTTACTGGGTGCTACACACAAACACTAGGAAAAAACATGCTTGTAGCCTACAATTACTTGTTTTTTTTTTATTAATATTATTTCTGTCTTTTTTTTTGTTATTAATTTTCAAATTATTATTATTAATAAAACTCTTTTTAAATTTAGTCTTTTTTTTAAGTCTAAGAAAATATTGAGATCACTTCTGTACTGTCAGTCATGATGTTTTTCAAATTTAGTTGCAATTCAAGAGGGTCTCAAATCCTACAATAATTCATCTATTGATTGGGACCACTTTTTTTTTTTTAACAGCCTCTCCTCCATCGTCCCCGAAGTAGCCATCCTGCCTTCTAAGTTTTATCAATAATTGAATATGTACTTTTAGGTGGTTGTTACTTGTTGTAAAACCTTAATTTTTAAATAAATAAAAAGGAAACTATAAAATATATTGGAATTAATTTATTTTATTAATAAACTAAAGTTAAAAAGATAATGTTCTCCATGTTTTTCACAAACATGTAGAACACATTTTTTAACAAATATTTTGTCTTAATTTCTTCCTTAGTAAGCACTTATTCTTTAAGCGTATGGTAGCAAGGAAAAAGACCAGAGTATTGTTGGATATACACACACATATATATATATATATATATATATATATATATATATACACACATACATATATATATATATATATATATATATATATATATATATATAGTGTAACCCGGATATAAGAGAGATTTTCTCTGGTCCCAAATCAGAGCCTGTGTTAATGTATATATAATAGACCAAACCCGGATATAAGAGTAACTCGGATATAAGAGACTTCGTCTCCGGTCCCGACAACTCTCTTATATCCGGGTTACACTGTATATATATATATATATATATATATATATATATATATATATAGAGAGAGAGAGAGAGAGAAAAGGAAAGTTATAATACAAAACAAAGGTAACAAGGAGTCAATACAAAATGGGAGTCCGTCAGACAGTTCTGCAGTTCCAAGTTTGCAGTACAAGGTGGGCATAGAAGTCACTGACTGTTGAAGCCATTGATGAAATGAGATTGCCCTTTTTTTGTTTCATGCGAGGTTGTATTTTTATTACTTCAGTGGATCGAGAAGGCATCCGCGTCTTTGGTTTGTGGTGCATTCAGATCATCTGGTCTGTAGAGAAAATCCTGCTTCTCAATGGTGGGGGGGGGGGAAGAATGATTGATGTTGCACTTCCTGTCTCTGTCACATGAACATGAGCATGAGGTAGGTGTGATGAAATAGTTGTGTCCTTGGGAGCATGTGTGACCCATTGTATAATTCCTGCATATGGCAGGTTTTGTTTTGCAGCTGCAGGCTCTGAGTGTCTGATAATCATCGCAGTCCATGATGAGTCTAGTATTGTGTAACGTGATGGCATTTGTTGCAATGGTTGTCTACTTATTTCTAGTGGCAGCCTCAGTTTTTTTTTGGCACATTCCCTTGACTCAATCACTGTGGTCTGTGCATGTAATATGCGATTGAGTTGTGGTTGGTTTTATTATCAGTCTTGATACCATGATCAAGGTATATTTGAGCATCACTAGCTATACCACCTGCAGTATAGAGGTTATCCATGGTCTTTACCAGGTCAAGATATACATTTGGTGCCCAGGCTTTCAACTTCTCGCTCATTAACATTATACCCATGAATAAGAAAACGGTGCCATTAGGCATTTCTTGTGTGTTGTCATCCTTAAATTTGTTCTTTATGTGGAGCGCGGCCACTCTGATCATGTTTTCTAGTTGACCAGTGAAATCCATCCATTTCTCGTTGTCTCTTTGCTCAAAGGTCCCCAGCTTGACTGAATATTTGTTATCTGGCTGCTGTGGGTCACCGAAAAGTATGTTCTCAGCTGTTCAAAACTGGGTGTGTCGTGTTGTGAGAGTTCATCATTTGTTGAAATGTGCCTTCCGATAGAAGTTGATTGTATATATTGATGAACTTCTCTTCAATCCTGGGGTGGCTGGCTAGTTCTGGTTTGATTTTGGATCATGCATGCTTTGTTCAAGTCTCTAATGAAGCGATTTACATTATGTCCGCCTCCAGCTTTGCGTCATGAAGAGATTGTAGCTGCATCATTAGCTCATAGTTAACATGGGTTTCAATTGTGATGGGTTATTTTTAGCAGAGCTGATTTCTGTTCTCTAATGAGGTCAAGAAGTTTGGTGCGAGTGAGGCCTAAATAATCCATTTCCCTTTCTCACGCTTCTGTCACCAGTTATAATAAGCGTATGGCAGCAAAGAAAAAGATGAACACCAGAGTAATGTTGAATATATATATACAGTGTAACCCGGATATAGGAGAGTTGTCGGGACCGGAGAAGAAGTTTCTTATATCCGGGTTTGGTCTATTTTGTTTTATTAACACAGGCTCTAATTTGGGACCAGAGAAATCTCTCTTATATCCGGGTTTCTCTGTGTGTGTGTATACATATATATATATATATATATAGTAAAGGTAACAAATTTGTTGGTATATAATCCAAGTGGATCCTAGTAATATAAAATATTAAAACTGATCCACAAGAACAGTTCGATGTATTTATTATTAAAGGCCAAATAATTAATAAACAATAAAATCCAAAATCACCTCATATGGGGAATAGCCTATTTCGGCAGATGAAGATATAGGTCGTTTGTTTTATCAACTCCTGTGTGGACTGAATTCATCTCAAAAATAGAAATTTAACTGAGAAAGCTAAAAAAAATGAAAAACTAATACAGAATTTATCCATTTCAATGTTTCAGTCAAAAGTCATGAGACGGGTCAGTTTAGGGTAGAAGGTATTTGTTTTAAAGGGAAGAAGTTCTATAAAATTAAACCTGAATATTAACCTTATGACATTAAATTGGGGTTATATGAAAAATGGAATATTAATTTAAAATTAAAAGAGGAATAAAAAGGGGCTTAAAAATAAATTTAAAATATATAGATAAAAGGAAGTAAAGGAAGAATGGGGAGAACTTAGAGTAAAAGGGAAAGTTTATAAATTATAATTAATATAGGTAAAGAGGTTATGGAGGGGGCAGAAATATCCCTGATGCAATATTCTCTGCTTGTATTAAACAATAGTCTAGACCATAGTCTGTATTATTATTATTATTGAAGTAATTGAAAATTTATTTTTTTCCGCAGAATGTCTGGCCGTAAACAAACCCCAAGTGACTTTCTGAAGCAAATTATTGGTCGTCCAGTTGTTGTGAAATTAAATTCTGGAGTGGATTACCGAGGTAAGTATTTAAAACTAAAAGTTGCAGTGAAAGATTTTGTTTAGGCTTTCTTGTTTTTTTTTTACTTTTATTTTTATAAATCAGCAGACATAAAGAAAAAGCAACACAATATAAAGACTTTAACTCTTTGAACCCGACCGGCCCATATACTGTCTGCTGTGTGAACTATACTCTTCGGGGTGGGGGTGATGGTCAGGATTCAAAGGGTTAATAAAATCTACAATTAAAAATTTCAATCATTTTCTCTGATTTTATTTTCAATAAAAAGAAGAAAAAAAATTTGAAAAACGTTTTCATATTTTTGTTTAATACTCATACATTTCTCTAGAGACCTCCATTAAATTTTTGATACTTAAGCTTTAAAAATGAGTTTTTAAAAATGAAATAGCATTCTTGAAGCTTTCTTTTTTGCTTTAATTGAAAGCTAAATGATTAAATTTACTATTTTCAGTAAGCAAAATACTCAGATAGAAATTATATTGAGTGGAATCTCAACTTTTTGGCCACTTTCATAAAATCATTTAAAATCAGCCATTTTGTGACTTTTGTAAACAAAAGTTAGTTCTCGGTTTTAAAAATCTTCCAAAAATAAAATATATATTTGTGATACGATATTACAGGAAAATTAGCAAATTTAAAATGAATCTGATTTGAAACAAATATTTCTTATAGCATAAGATGTAGTATACAAGCAGTTCTTAACCACATGGTCTTGTTTTTCTGATATGTTGATTGATTTATTGACAGCATGACATGTTGAAACCAGAAATTGACATAAATTTACGAAATCTAAGTGAATACTTTGTTTTTGGTTTTTAACTAGCTAGTAATTTTTAAAAATTGACATTATTTTCAGCAATTAGCCAATATTTTATTGAATTTTAGTTACTTTTGCTTCATAGTCTTACATTTTTATCAAAATAATTGTCACAAAAAAGATTAAACTTGTAAAAAACTATTAGCAAAAAAAAATATTATTTTTTATGAAATATGAGTTAAAGTAAAAATAATTTGAAAGGAAATTTCAAAATGACAGGCAAATTAAAAAAAAAACAAAACAAGAACTTCAAATAGAAACTGAATAAGAAAAATTTAATTTAATGTGAAAAATTATTTTTAGTAGAATTATATTGGGTTTCGTCTCTAGGTTCTTTCTTAAATAAGTGAAACTAAAAAAAAAAATTACTTAATTGAAGTATGACCCACACTGAAATTAATATATAAAATAAAAAATATTTAATAAAATAAGAATTAAAAAAAGTAAAAATTACTTGAAATTTTAAAATTTAAAATTTTGAAGGGATGATTTGCAAAGTCTGTTGAGATGTAAACATGTAAATGAAAGAATTGCAGATGGACAGATTTTTCAGGGAGGACAACTCTTAAAACATGTGACGGACAACCATACTTACGAAAATGGAAATGTTTCTGCACTAAAAAAAAATTAAAAATATTTTGGGAAAATGACTTTTATTGAACTTTTCAATTTTTGATTCATGAATATAGTTTTCGCTTAATAACAATATCACCTAACCGGATTAAAGTAATGCAGAATTTTAAACAATTTATTTATATATATATATATATATATATATATATATATATATATATATTATAAATTATTATAATTAAAATTTAAAAAAATGAAACAATTCTTGTAAAAAGTCATTATTCATTGAAAAAATTTTTTTTTATTAAGACAATAGTATTCTTAATAAATCTTATTTATAAAATCAATTAAAAGCTTTTCTAATTAAATGATATCAGTTTTATTGCATTTTTTATTTTATGATTCAGAGCAGATTTTCAGGAAATGAGTCGTTTGAAAAGAGAAAATGGATGATTTACATTCTCCAAGTAGTCCTGCTTTTAACTAATAAAACAAATTTTGAGATTGAAATTTAGTTTCTCTAAATTTCATGAAATTAAGTAAGTGATGGTGGGGGTAACATATGTTAAAAAAAAAATATTTTTATCAAGATTTTCTTTAAAAAAATAAAAAAATAATTTAATTCATTTGTGAATAAGTCCAGAAACTTTCAATTAATTTTTGCAAAAATTTCCTAATCAATGTGTTTTTCACCTTAAAAAAAAATGGTTCTAAAACACTAATCATAAATATTACATAGACCACTGACATGTATATAAAAAAAAAATCAAGATTTTTAACCAAAATTTTAAATGTGCTAGAAATGATTAAAAAACTTAATAAAATAATAAAAAAATACATTGGTCTTTCCTCTTAATAATAACAAACATTTTGATGAAAGACCTTTGTTTTTATTAAGTTTTGGGCTTTTTTTTCATTATGCTATGCTGTTTTTTCAATGACAAAGTGGAGGTCTCTACAATTGTCTCATTCAATATACAGAATTTAAAATTTATATTTATATATATATATATATATATATATATATATATATATATATAGGGAACTAGCTTAAAAGCTGCACTCTGTGCAGACTTTTCAGTTAGCTCCTGTGGAAGGGTCATTGGGCATTTGTCCCAAAACTAAAGAGACCTCTGGTTTAGCTTAGAAAAGAGCAATGATAATTTTGAAGAAATAAATTTGAATTCCTCAATTCAGTCCATGGAACTTTAAAACCTCACTTTAACTCTGATTCCTTGGCATTTTGAAGAAATAAAATTCATTTCCTCAATCCAAAAAGTTTTGGGGATATTTTAAACTCAATATAAATTTAAAAATTTTATAAAATCACTATATATATATATATATATATATAGTATGGCGAAAACAACTGAAAAGTTGCAAATGAAAAAAAATTGAATGTTTTTTTGTGAAAGTATTTATATATATATATATATATATATATATATAAAAATATAAATAAATACTTTCACAAAAAACATTCAATTTTTTTTAATTTGCAACTTTTCAGTTGTTTTCTCCATATCATATACATATCAAGAAAGTATATGTGGCTTCTCATTATGCTATATATATATATATATATATATATATATATATATATATTTTTTTTTTTTTTTTTAGTTATTTTAAAATTTGAATTTTTAACTGTTCCTTCCTCATCTGGACACAAATGCCATTGTTGGATGTTGAACACCAGAAGGGGAGATTTTCAATCCTAGGATCATCCTGATTCCAAAAAAGTATATTATGTCTATATAGAGCATGTATAGCCCAAGTTAAAGGGGTTTCAGGCACATGGACAGACAGACAGAATTTATTTATATAGATAGAAGAAGAGTGCTTAATATCATTGCATATAGAAAAACAAACATCAGTGTGGACATAGGCATGAAACTGACAGTCACCATGCTCAGTGAAAATAGATCAAATAATAACTGAGCAGTACTAAATGAGAACAAGATGAGATTATCCTTAGATATGGACAGCAGAATGAGAACAATTTATCTTTAAGAGCTCTGTTTGATGTTCCCTGAAGTTTATCCAGATTGACAAGTACCTGAAGTAGGCCAGAAGGTACAACGGTCAGAACATAGTAATAATATATAACAAAGATGAAGATAATAGAACTATTTACGTTGTTCGGACTATTTTCCTCATCTTTACTGTCATACTCACAAAGTTGCAACTGTTGTATGCTCTGGCCTTCTTCAGGTAATGTTTGTTGGAAATTCAAACTGAACCCTTTATTTAATCCACAGGGATAGATTGTTTTAATTCCATGTACTAATGCCTTTGGATATCTCAGTTTTATTAATAAAAAGATTAACTTCACTTAAATGAAATATAAGACCTTGTCTTCTTTTTTTTTTTTTTTTTTCTGAAAATGGCCTAGAAATATCACCGAGGTCTTAAATGAAAGGAATATATCCATTTTTTATCTCTTTTTTTTTTTTTTTTTTTTTTTTTGTTTATATTTGCAATTAAATGCTTGACTCCTGTTGTGATGAGAGAAGCTGTACAAGTGCTATGAATATAACTTTATACAGGCTGGAGTGTAGTTGATTTTATTAAGATTTCAGCATTTATTTCCATCATCTGCAAATCATTTCCAAAAGGAATGTCTGATTTTGAAACATGATGGTGACTTTGAAGACCTATAATGCCGACTATAACAAATGATTATGGTTATACCTTAAAAATTAATGAAAACGAGAATTCTGGGTAAATTACCCATGGATTTATATGTGTGTACTTAACCCAGAATTCCACTTCCAGGTCTTTTAAAGTTCCTGGAACATAGTTTATTTAAATTTTCTGTTGGTTTAATTTTTCATAAGGATGAACTGTACATTAAAAACAAGGAATATTTTCTTGATTTGATTGTTCATAAAATCAGTTGTAGTCAGTAGCATGAGAAATACAAGGTAAGGCTTTTGTTGTAAGAATAAAATTCCATTGAAACTCCAATGGTTGACATGATTAAAGTCTGTATGAAAATTTCTGTACTTCAAACTTTGGTTGTTTTATTTCTTATCGTTAATTACATTTAAAGATGATAAATGCCATTAATATTAACATTTCTTTTCATAGGTGTCCTTGCCTGTTTAGATGGCTACATGAACATAGCCCTGGAACAAACTGAAGAATATGTGAATGGACAGTTAAAAAACAGATATGGAGATGCTTTTATCAGAGGAAATAATGGTAAGCTGTTATGAAGTACTTTAAAGTTGATTTGCTTTTATATGTAACCTTTTTCCAAACAGACCTGCTCTGTCCAGTCAAACATATTTGCTTACAAAGAAATTTAATAATCGGAATTAACTGCAGAGGGTGCCTTCCATAGCGTAGTGATATGCTTCAAAAGTAGCAATATATTTTGAGATAGTTGTTTTTTATTTAATTTATAGATGATTGAATTTTGATATTAATCCAACCAAGCATTGACTTGTGAATGCTGAGGAGGCCTTGCTGGCTGTTCTTGATTCTGATGATGCATATGAAGCAGCGGAAATAGATTTACTTTTGATACTAAGACAACCAGGCATAGACATGTGGATGCTGAGCCTAATCTTACTAGAATATGGTGTAGAAAGGTTAACTTGTGCAGATAGGGCACAAACTGATTGAAATTTGCATTACCTGTTTAAAACAGGTAAAATTTTAAAATAAATTCTCTCTGGAAAGCATTAAAATAATTTAAATTTGAAGAAATTAAATCCAAAGTTTTTATTGCTAAGAAAAGGAAGAAATTATTGCAAAATTATACAATGTTTTTAGAAATATCTATTATTAAGATTATTATTATTATTATTCTGATAGTTTCTGATAATCCATGTTCTTAAATCATTTGTATATTCTTTTTATCGGGTCCACACCAACAATATTCTGACAGTAAAATATCACA
The DNA here is from genome assembly GCA_964036315.1 of Acanthosepion esculentum. NCBI lineage: Eukaryota > Metazoa > Mollusca > Cephalopoda > Sepiida > Sepiidae > Acanthosepion > Acanthosepion esculentum. The sequence goes on along the minus strand of OZ038500.1, from coordinate 12,233,961 downwards.
CATTAATTGTGACCTTGTGTCAGATTTACCCTGATGATGGGTGGGGAGGTAACTCAAATCTCTTTTGATTTGGTAAAAAATTATGAAACTCAGAGAATAAGTTCATTTCTGGCAACAAATATTGATTATAAAATCATCCAAAAATTATAGACAAAATTACCTTATTTTTATTTCTATGTTGCAGATCCTGTCTATTAAATGTTTGAAATGAAAGCAGACAAAAAAATCAATTTTCTTTTATTTATTCAGAATATTTTCTTTCTTTCTTTTCCAGTGTTATATATCAGTACACAGAAGCGAAGGATATGAAGTGAAGAAGTGTCGTTTGTAATCCAGAGACTTTGTTCAACATTAACTTTACCAGAATATTGCTTTTCATTCACTGCCAATTAGTTTAAAGATGATCAAACTATATTTTTGAAGCAGTGGCCTCAGTTAATCTGAAACTACTGCAAGGGAAACAAGTTTTAAACATGAATCAATTAGATGTTATTTTTTAAAACTGTTCAATCTGCTTTTTATTCTTCTGTCCTTAGTAATTATATTTGCAACAGTTTTAAATATGACTTTATTTCAAAAATTTTCTTTTTCTTTTTTATTTAGGTCAATTTGTAATTGTCGAGTATTCAACAATAAATATCTCTTCCTAACATTCTTGAAATATTAACCATTATATTCAGTGTTAATTGCAAGATCTTTTATAGTGATAATTTTGTTACTTAATACAGACTGAGTCTTTTCCTGTTTTGTTGGTTGGATGAATCAGCAGCTTTGTCACGATTTCCATTGATCAAATCAAATGCTCATGGATACTGGTGACATTTAAAGGTTCATCTCGGTAAATTCTCCGTGTGTGTACACTTCTGGTCTCTCTTTTTTTTTTTCTTTTTTTTTTTAAATTATCCAAATTAATGTGACGGATGGAATTCATGTGTTCAAGCAGTTGAAAATTCTTTTATGAATTTTTTTTTTCACAAATCTTGGCTGAGACCTTAGAAAAAACAATTTCTAATTGTTTGGACAACTGGGCCTCATTTCTGAATACTTGATATTGTCTACACAATGTTTTGAATGATCCATTTTTCAGCTAATTTTTGGTTGGGAAGGAACCCCCCCCCCTTTTATTTTTTTATTGACAATCATGGCAATATTAAAAAGATGCTATGAATATTTTCTCTGTCATGGTTTTTTTTTTTTTTGAAAAATAAAAAGAAGTAAATTGCCCCTCCTTTCCTGCTTATTGAAAACTAAATGAATCAAAATATGTCAGCAATGCTTAGGATACAAAGAATAGATTCATTGGTACAAACAATATTTGGAATAAAAAACACTTTGTACAGATTTCATAGATTAAGCATTTTCACTGTTAATGTTTAATTACTTCTTTTTTTCATTTCCTTTTTGTTGCTTTCTATCAACAGTGTTATGTTATTTAATGATAATGTTCCCCATACAAAATTTGGACAAGAATTATTTATACCAAATATTATTTGAACAAATGAATCCATTGTTTGGTGCTATTAACATATTTTGACTGGTTCATTCTACCTGCTTCATAAGGTTTTATATTCCATGAAAAAAAAGTTAGATAAACTAATCAATTAATATACAAAATATTATAGGATGACGGCTGAAGAATGACTCGGCTGAAATGTTTTAATAACATCAAACCTATAAAGAAGTGTTTCAATTGTGCAAACAGTATTTGAAATGTTGAGTTTTTTCAGTGTTATAATTCCTTAAGAAGTTTAAAAAAAAATTTACTTTTGTTTTTCAAATAGAAAATTTTAAATTATATATTTAGAATTTAATTTCAATTTTCTCTTTTTTATTTTAGTACCAACATTTTGACATTCTGCAATCAGGCTATTTTTTTTCTTTTCAATAAAAAACACTTTTAAGGTTTAAAAAATATTACTAAAATATGTAAATTTGATTATGTAAGAATTTTTGTCAATTAAAGCTTGTATGTTAAATATACCAACAAATAAGAATTGCAAAAAAGTTCAGAAATTTCTGTTGACAGATTTCTCCATTTTTATATTTTCACTCCCATTACTCAGCAGTTTCCCTATCAGGCATTTATTTGGTTTTTCTTTCTTTTGCATTGTACATTTTAAAGTGCTTTATAAATGTATATTTTAAAGTCTTGTCAAATAAATTTATTTACATATTTAATGCTCTGATTTAAGAGAAAACAAAGCCAAAAAGCAAGCTAGTGAAAGCTAACACATTTCTATTTTTTAAATATCAAATAAAAAATGGAAACAAATTGAATTGATTTAGTCTTATTTTTTATAGACTCTCTATTTTGTCAACATCAAATATTTAAAAATTATTTTTTATATACAAGGTGCTACCCAAAAGTTGAAATTTGAAAAAAATGTCCAATCTATTCATCTGTCAAATTAGAAAGAATATCTGTATCATTCATTTTACACATTTCTCAAAATAGTTCAGCAGAAAATAAAGAACTTTATTTTCTCTCTTTCTTTGAGGAATTCTTTTCACATATTAACTTCTCTAGACTTTTGTGTAGAGCCTTGTGTTTGTAAGATAACTAGTTTGAGATTAGCTTTCTACAAAATGTAAAATGATGTATCTAATTTGTCAGAAATTTAAAAAAAGAAAAAAATTATTCATTCTCTGGAAAATTTTTAAATTATTCATCCTCTGGAAAATTTTTACGAGATTTATATTTTCAGCCCCACTTTAATAGACTGGTCTACTCATAAAAATATATGAAAAATCTTTTTAAGGAAATAATTTTTGTAGATCATCATTCTTTAAACCTTTTTTTTAGGCTGTGGCACTTGTCACTATCTAAAATTGACAGTCTTCAACATCATGAAACAAAAGTGGGTTTACTGGGTTGGGGAGCATTTTTCTCAGTGTATGATGGAATCTGAAGGTGTGTTTTTTTTTTTTTTTTTTTTTTTTAATCTGTCCAAACTCTTTCTATGGTATGATGATAAACTACATCTGGCAGCAAGGACTCTGTGAGATTGAAGGTTTTGAAGGATCATGGAACCACCTCTTAACTGTTCCCAGGTCCACCCTGACCTGGGGTGGTAAAACCTGTTGGTGTCCCAGCTATGGGCAAATAGTGAACCCCCCAAACAAAAACAAAATGCTATGAAAGTATAACAATACATATTTATAGTAAAAATCCCAACAATACATATGTATAGCAAAATGGTCAACAATATATTTTATCTTTAGTTGAAGGCATGCAATTATGTTAAAATATTTAGATTCCGGCATTAATTAACCCCTAGAGGTATTGATATGCCGTGAAACAAAATCAACAAAACAACCAACATGAAAGAATTCTTTCATGACATCAATCCGTAAAATACCCTACAATTTCTTAAAGAAATCAAACTGTATTCCAAAATAAAACTTCAACAAAACTACAACATAAAACACACATATCACCGCCTCTAGTAATCATGTCCACACAAACATGTATATGCACAAAAGCTGAGTATCATTTACCATGTACTCAGTTGTGAAAGTAGAATAACATATATCATATTTTTATGACTTCAAAGCTCCCAAGAAAATTAAATTTTGGCATTAAATGACCTCTAAGAAGTTGATATACCATTAAACAAATCAATCAATCTTACAATGCAACGTTACTGGAATGAAGTAGAATAGAAAAGATTTTTTTTTTCTGGTTCTGGTAGTCAACTGGTGATTTTTACTGCCTGATACTACTTGTCTTTGATTTGCAAATGCACAACAACAATCATAACTGTAGGATGAGAAGTTATTTCAATTGCGACATTCTCCAAACATATCATCTTTAGACTCTCCTTCATCTTCTGTGGCAAGGAAGTGACTGAAGTGAAGTCAGTGGTCCAGAACTGTGAAGGATAACCATTCTATGGAACCAGTCACTCTGCAATGTAGAAAGGGTAATCTTGATGTGAGTGAAGGAAACATGGAATGGGGGGGGGGGGGTGTATCACCCATTACAATGGCAAACACTTCCTGATGCTGATTAGCTGTGGACACATAGTTCTCAATTTGGCAAACTGCTGTTGCGGCAAGATACTGCAAGTATTATCTCACAATTAGAATTGGTGTTCTTAAAGTGAGAACCCCCCCCCCCCATTTGAGATACTTGCTGAGAATGGCACAGCTTTTAGCAATCAATGCTTTAAGCAGTTCTTACACGGATGGTGCTGCAGTGTGCATATGTGCTTTCAGAGAATTGCATAGTAGAGAGATGCCACAGAACTCTGAAATGGATTGCTGCAAGATAATGGTGTACAATAATGGAGACCTCAAAATATGGTACTTGTGTGTCTCGACCAATCACAGCCTTTTTTACTCCAGTAAAAGAATGCTACTTTGGACCACATGACTGTCTTGTCTCTTTGTGGGTGAAGAGGTAGTTGTGCATTGCAAGTTGTGATGTCATTTTTTTATGCTTTATTGGTACAACGTTTTGCCAAAAAGTCAATGTATTATCCTCAATTGAGACCGTCAATCTGATGCACTACTACCAAGTCAGACTGAATGGCATTGGCACAAGGATCCTGCATGCACAAGAAAAAGGGCAAGCACCGTACCATTTGGGAGCCAGACTGTGTGTGAGTAAAAGACCTCCCCCCCCACAGCCAGTGTGCGGCACATTATCAAATAGGATGTGTCAATGGAATCAATAACCCATACAATATTCTTGTTGATGGAATGCCATCAGCAAGAGAGATGAGCAGTGTATCCGCAGTCAGCAAGAGTTTAGTCACAGTTAGAGGTGTGTCCCCAGAAACAGACTCATGTCTACCTCTGCAGACACCGCAGGGCTTGACAAGTCATCAGGAGAAGAGACAATGATTGTCCCATTAAGAAGTAGCACAAGACTAAAGGGAACTACTCTGGATTGTCACCTGTGTGATTGGGGGCACAAAGGAGAAAAGCAAGTCTTACCTGGAAAAAGTATTTGTACTATCTGTTAAAAAAAAGAAAATCTGAATCAAGACTGGGTTGACTTTAGTAGGCCTTGAAATATGGTAATTGTTTGTGTGTCCCTACAAGTCTTGACCAATCACTGCCATTCTTACTCCAATAAAAGAATGCTACTTTGGACCACAGGATCATCTTGTCTCTTTGTTGATGAAGAGATAGTTGTGCATTGCAAGTTGTGATGTCATTTTTATATGCTTTTGAGTTACGCCCACATTGCTTTCTGATGTACTTGCTAGATTGATTTTTGACCCTTGCAATTGCAACCTCAAACTTAAGATTTTTATGGATCTGAACCTCCGTTTTGCTATTGACTTTATCTTCATGGAACCTTCAGGAGTTCCAGTATATTCAAGATATGGAAAATTTCTAAAGAATTTATTCAATCAAAAACCAAAATTGTTCTTATAATTGGATACAGAATAAAAGACGTCATTTACCTCAAAATGAAATTAGTTTAAGTTTTTGATAATTTTTTCAATTGTGAATTTTTTCAAAGGTATCACATGACAAACTTTAAAAGAATTTTTGGAGGTTTGTGGCAAATATTGAAAGGTAAATAACTTTGGAAATTTCAGTATTTTGGTTAGGGTCTGCCCCCTCCCCATCAATTTCAAAGTTTCCCAACCTGGGCACCTTTGAAGAAAAGGAGGGGGGGGCAGCACTTTTTAAAAAATTAACAAAAATCAGGGGATTATCTAATTTAAATGAAATTTTCAGTACATATTCATTAATTATTTACTTCTATTATGAATAGGTTTTTATTTAAAAAATATCTGAGAAAATGTTATTCCTTTTGTAATAACCACCAATATTTTCTTGACTAAATTTTACTCAAAAAAAAAGTTTAAGTCACAAATTTTTATATTTCCATAAAGATTAATCACTGATGCATCTACTCTGAAAAAAAAAGTTTTACAAAGATTCCAACATAACACAAATGTGATTGTCTTAAAAACCATATTTCAGTTTTCAGGAAAATTTTTTGTTTTCTTAAAAACATTTTTATTTTTTAAGTGATCATTTTCTCAGTTTTATCTTTCTAGAAATGTAAAAAATAGGGACTAGAAATTTTATTTTTTAATTACTACCCATCGACTTCTGGTTAGTATTGCTATTAGTAAAAAAAAAATCAAAAAATCAGAGATCCTCCTTAGTGGATGATCTTGGAATAAAACATAATTTTACCAAAATATATTACCCTCTTAATTAATTTGAAAAAATTACAATTTAAAAAAATAAGTGCTACTGAAATTAGCACTTCTGAGCCCCCCACCTTCAATAGGCATGGGGAAACCCATGCAGTTGAGAGATTCGGGGTAGTAAGCCCCAGCTTAGATTATTATAGTTGATGATTGAAAATATAACTTTAAAAAAAAAAAAGCAAAAATTACAAATAACAAAAAAATGCTGCTGAAAGTAGCTCTTTTGGGCCTCCTGTAGTGGACCGGCCGTGTGGTGTGAGAATGGAAGAAGTAGAGAAGATGAATTATCTCTGGGTTAAGACTTCGATGGCCGGTCCAGCCACATAAAAATGTTGGACTTTAATGGAGTCCAAAGAAACAAACAAGACAGATATATATGTATGCGAACAAATATATATTATTAACAAACAGGTTAAAACAGATTGATACACGAATTTACAAATACATCATTTAGAACATGAATAAAGAGTTAGTGTCTGTATGGAAAGTTATTGTGTTGTGTATTGAATTGAAATGTTCGTACGGTTGTGAAATTTTGTTTTAGCGTATTCCCTGAACATGGGAAACGCTGGTTGTGTGTGAGAGTTCACATACTGGAGATGTTAAGAAAAGGTTTTTGTCCCTCGCACCACGTGCGACGGTTGCCGGCCTCAAGCGAGGCAAGTTGGCCGCATGTGAGCGCAGCCGTGGAAAGAGCTGTGGAAAGAGAGAGAGAGGCGAAAGGTCAGCCCGTATTTATACTCCCGGGAGAGAGAGACCCCTGGTGAAGTGTTAAGAAAATGAAGGGGAGCTAACTGCGACACTCCAACCTCATTGGGGGTTCCGGCACAATTACACAATGTATATTATTAGTCGATGACTGACAATGTAATGTCAGTTTAAAAATTAAAAAATGGCAGATGGCCATAAAACAGAGCTGAAAAAATGGCAAAGGCCACAACAGGAGCCCCCCCCCCCCAAATGTGTAAGACACACTGCTCCTGATGTTGGTGAGTATTTCTGATTACAAAGAAAATACTTTTCTTTTCCCTGACTGATATACTTGTTAAAATATACTGCATAAGTGTAATGATGTCTAAATAAGAAGAAATTAGCTCAAGAACTGTCTACTTGAATTCTGACATTGTTATATAGCTTAGGTTAAACTTAGTAAATATCATAGAGCAATGAATAGTAAAGAATCTTTCTAGTCCCTTGCTAATAAGCAAAATCCTTATCCAACAGTTCTCCGCATAGTCTTTCTCTATTTTTTCCCTCCCTTTTCCTTCCTGCGTTTGTTTTCTTCGGAAATTGGTGTCAGGAAGCTTTGTTCAACACTTTCCACTAACCTTTTAAACTAAATTCTCAATAGGAGCGTATTTGTTACCTGAAGATTGAAATAACCAAACTCCAATGATTAAGTGCATGTACACACATTCCATACCTGTTAATATTATATTTTCATTTGTTCAAATTAACAGATCAAGTTTCGAATTCCAAAGAGAACTTGTGGGGCGCTAATGGTGTTGGTAAGAAATTATCAGAAGGTTTTTGTCGAAGGTTGCGTTTTTATCATTAACACTCCACATTCAATTTGCAAAGAAAACACAGAAAAGAACAACAAGAGATGATTGAAAGATCAACAAGTAAAATGTATATTGAAACAAAGCATATACAATGACAATAAAGATTAAGTCGTAAAAAGTGATTTCCCTTGTACCGTGTGGGAAATACAAGTGTATGTTGTAAGGAGTTTCTTTGTTGATATTTGTTTAGTGTTTAAGAATGTTTGATGTTCAAATTTGAAAGTTCTTTGTGCAGAAGAATGTTAAAGTTCTGAATAGTTCACTTGGCTTTGATAACAGACAGTTCACTGTGTGTGTGAATGTAGTTAATGTCTATGTGTGTGAGTAGAAAATTGCGAGAATACACGTACAAGGTTTTGGTTGTGGAATTTAATATTCTACTGAAGTTTCTTCCTTAAACTTCTGCTTTTTATACAGTAAAGTAGGCTCCCAGGACGAGCGCGGGAAGAATATTGAAGAAAGTGTTGATTTCTATGATTGGCCTAAAATCGACCAATTGTTGATTTTTTTACTATAGCCAGTTTGGTTGAAACAAAACCCGAGGAATTTTTATGCGGCTCGTGCGATGCATAAATTGTCTTTACGAATAGTACTGTTTATTTATTGTCCAATTGCTGTTGAGTAATTTGTGGTGTCTGTAGGTGTCACTACAAACTTACATTTTCAAAATTATCGTTCCATTTTTGCTTTTATCCACACCTCATACTGGTACAATTCCTTTTCCTTTCAACCATTCCATTCCATCCATGAAGTACAGTGAATGGGAATTATTATATCACAGATAGAATAATGCCCATAAGGAGTGGGGGAGAAAATAGAAATGGGAGAATAAATCTTTCTTCCATAGCTCTCTACCATTATAATATCATACAAACTTATCTACGTACATCTCAAACAGGCACCTCGTAATGGTAAGTGAGGTTAGTCTAAGACCATTACTGCTGAGTGGAGGATTTAATTTTCACTGAATGTCCAATACAAAATTCAATATTGAATAACCCAACAATTTCTGCTTGAATTTCTGGTATGAGGAGTTTATCATCATTTACATTCAGGCTCATATCCTCATCTTTGTTGTTATTGTTACAGCTTTACAGCTGTAGTCCCCTCCAACTTCATGCGTCTGTCAATTCAGGGAATTTCAAACTGAACCTTTTGTTTAATCTATGGGGGTAGATGGTTCCCATTCTGCTGTTCACGTCTAAAGATGTCTTCTTGTTCTTCTTAGCACTGCTCATTTATTGTTTGCCCTTTTTACATTCGGTTTGGACGATGCAGGCCAGGAACTGAACTCACTTAGTCACATACTAAGCTGGTCATGATAACTCTTCTTAAGTGACCAAACACCAAAAATTTTTTAGCTGACCCCTTAATATGACTTCGGTATACTGAAACAATATTGGCCCACCTAAGAAAGGATTAAAAAAAATTCTGGTATTTGGTCATTTAGGAGGAGTGGTCATTAAGATTTTAGCCACTAGCACGCAAGGGGTTACAGGTTTGGAGGAAGAGCAGATAGGAGTGGTAAGGGAGAGGATGTGGAGAAAGATAGTGGATCAATCAAGGCAAGGGGGTTACAGAAGATTTGGAGCGAGAGCAGATAGGAATGAAAGCGGAAAGGATGTGGAGAAGGGAAGTGTATAGATCAAGGCAACTGGAGATGTCGATTGACGTTACACTTAAATAGTTGGAGATTACATTTGTCAGGGAAACAGGAATAAGGAAAGGAGAGATGTGCGAGACATGAAGCTATTGGAGTATGTCTGCATCTAACAGTTTCAGGGGTGAAGGGGTGGGAACGGGATGCCAGCTTCGTAGGACGCTTAAATTCACGAGGCCTGGGAACCAGCGAAAGCAGCTCATCGGAGCAATTGTGTTTATGAATATTTGTTTATATCAAGAGTACTTAACCTTCATTACTTTGTATGTGACTTTCATTTACTATACAAAAAGTTTATCCTGCTACTGAATGTGACTCTGATCCCTGAACAATAGTGTGTTTGAATTTCATAGTTGTGTTGTCATATCCTGCTATGGCAACAGAAAACAACTTTGAGTGAAATTAACAATAAAGATACAACAATTGAAAGGCCTTGGAAAATAATGCAGTGGGAAGGGAAGTAATATTAACAATGCAAAGTGCTAAAAGTTTACTTGACTGCAACATTGTCAAAGATTTATGGACTACTCAAGGTAAACATCCACGTGCACAGGTTAAATGGAAAAGATGAAAGCAGTTTTGTCTAAATCAGTGTTTCTCTTAAATTTAAGTCACATTCCACCTTTTAGGATCGAAGGTTTCCTAATTTTGAATAATCGTCTTTTTTTTAGTTTGTGATTCACATTAGGAAACACCAGAGGTTTTGAATTTAATATTCATCTAGAGACTTTGATCCAAGAGGAGTTGATCTTTAGCAACCACAATAGGTAATGAGCTCACCCTAAAAGATAGCAAAGTAAACTTTGAACGCTCAATATCATATCAAAAATGCCTCAGTGGGTTGACCTGGAAGCTACTTTCATGTCTTAAAGAATTATTGAAATGCGTATTCTTTTTTATTGATTACATTTGAGCTACAGTGTAACCCGGATATAAGAGAAACACGGATATAAGAGAGATTTTATCTGGTCCCAAATTAGAGCCTGTGTTAATGTATATATAATAGACCAAACCCGGATATAAGAGACTTCTACTCTGGTCCCGACAACTCTCTTATATCCGGGTTACACTGTATTTATGATATTACAATTTTTAAAAAAAACACAAAATTTTACTAAAAAGGAGATGTTTCGCTGGGTTTAAAGATGTTATATACGAGACCGGCCACTGAAAAGTCAACAACAACACAAAGACAACATGAGACGTAGTAAAACTTAACGGCCTATTTATTCAAACTCCCCGCTGGATCTTTCTTGCTCCCATCATTCCTTAGTAGGACCGCAAGTTCTTACAATCATCATAATCAACATTATTGATGTTGTTATGACAGGACAAATTTAAATTATTTTAAATGTGTTTTAAAGGTTATTTAGCTCAAATTTTGACAGTACCTATAGTGATCTTTCAAACATAGCTTAGACGTCGTACAAGGCCGAGAGTAGGGAGAACCCAGTGAGGATCAAACTCTCTACTCAGACGTAATTTTTCTTGCAAGACAAGCTTGCTAACCATCATTACAATGCCTCGAGGTACCTATTACCATGAAAACTATATATTTCATTGCCGTCAGTATAAAAATGTGTTTTTAAAAAAAAAAAAAAAAATTAAATGCCACATACACTAAAAAAATAAAGTCCTGCTATTGGATGGTTCTGGATATAAAAATGTAGAGACATACATTGATAAGACATTAATGATTAAAGGACGGTAAAATTGAAAAAAATAAAATAAACTACGCAGTGTGCTGAAAAGTTCACAGTCCTACCAACATCCGAAAATCTCATCAAATGATCAAACATTTAGAAAGAATTATTTACAGCACTCCCTTGTACTGATATATTTTATTTTTACCAATCCCCCCCTCCTTTCTAAGGCAGGATGTGACACCGAGCCTTTTTATGGTGATTTCTAAGTGTAGCTTAGATGTAGCACAAGGCCAAAAAAAGTATGTGGGTTATCGAGAGATAATCGAGCTCACTATCCAGTTGTAATGGATCTAGCGAGACAAGATTGCTAACGACTACGTCACTATATAGAAGTGCTCAACCGGGTCTTTTTCATGTGGGAAGATGCACCAATGACAAAAATTGCTCAGTCACCGCAATCATTGTCACGATGGTTGCTGCCGGGTTGGAATCCCTAAAGACCAAGTGCCTTCTCTCATAACTTAAAAAAAAAAAAAAAATACCATGATTCGTTTCCAGCCTGAAGGCCACAAAAATAACTTTGTCTAAAATTTTGTCTTGTGCTTTATTTACATTATTCGGACTATTGTTCTCCTTTGTCGCCATATTTATTACAACGTTTCGGCCGTTGTACACTCCAGCCTTCTTCAGGTGGTTGGAATGTCGAACTGAACCCTTTATTTCACTCACTGGGATAGACATGTTTAAATGTATGTCAGTTATCTCCTGTTAATTTCACTCTGAAAGTTCTCCACTGCCTTATCTGGGTATTGAACTCACACTCTTTGGGTCCTGTCACTGGATCTAATCTAACGCCTTTATCCAATCTGCTATGTGTCCTTGAGTATCTGGGTATTATAAACCTAATGTCTTCAGCCACCATTTTTTACCAGTGCTCATATTGCAATTTTTGCTGTTGTTATCATTGTCTTGTGCTGTTAAGAAAAATAAAATAAAAAGTTGTTAATCTTGCTTTATTTATTTATTTGCATTTATTTTTAAAATAGAAATAAATAAGTCGCTCCAGAAAACTGCAGAAACATTCACTTTTATTCATTTATAATATTGTAGCTTGGCGCTGAGTAGAGTACATAGAGACTGACCAGGAAGCACTGACTAGTAACACTATTTTTTTTTTGTGCTGGTGTTGTGACGAAAAAACGAACTGAGTAACACAAAAATTCGTAGGATGTGAAAAGACCCAAAAAGAAAATGTTTGTTTTTTTTATTGATTTAAAAATATTTTTCAAGTTTAAGATAAAAATAAGTAGTTTTAGTCGCAACATGAATCTCGCAGATTAGGATCACCAGTTGTGTTTCAGTTTTGATTTCCATCCTGACCGAGTGCTTTTGTTTTTGTCCTTGTGAGCTTGAACAGTACAAGAAAATAAAATTCAAGTTGGCGATATTTCGACAACAGTTGCATCCTATTTTGTAAATAAATTAATTTGTATTATTAAACAAGTTTTGTAAGTAAGAATCGGTCGTCACTCCATCTGCTTGTTGCACTAAGTTGCCTTACGAGTCGGTTAGGCTCTTCGTACAAAGTTCACCCACTTTCTTTCTGCGTTATTAAGCAGAAGTGACGGAGAAAGACTGAAGAAGATGTTTCTGTTTACGAACTGATCAGCCAATAATATCCAGATTAAATCTTGGGACTTACAGCACTCCGTTGTGAAACACCCATTTCTTGTTCGGTATATTAAAGAAGGTAAGTCATAAAAAATAAATACATATTCTATTCACAACTAATAATGAAATGACAAACGTTTTTTTAAATCGATACGATAAGTTATTTTTAAAACTGGGTGTGGTTTTTACTCCAGGTCGAGTAGTAATGTTTTAGTTTTGTTTACTTGGTTGTCAACCTGTAGGGGCGCCTTACATACAATTTCAATTCATCAAGGATACTTTTTTTTTTTTTTACTTGGACAGAAAAACAAGAAGTGTCATGCAATGGATAAAAAAAAAAATTGACGTAACTAAATGATTTAAAAAAAAGTAAAACGTATTGATTTGAGAAGAAGAGTGATTCATTATTACTGGAATCTTTATATTTTTCTACGCTTAGCACAAGGAAAAAGAAAAAAAAAGCATTTTTTTTTTACTGATTCACTGTTAGCGTTACTGTTAGTGTTAAATGTAAAATAATTAAATGAAAATCGAACTCAGAACAACAGCTTTAATCAATTCTCTAGGCACATCGAACCGGGAATTTTAAGGTAATTTGTTTTCATTTTTTGCACAACAATTTTTACCTGACCATTAGCAAACTTTGTGAGATATACAGGAAAGAAAGCAAATAATTCTGCAATTTAGTTGTTGAGATTCATTTTTAGACCCACACCACATCCAGAAAGAGTGGGTAATTTTTTCCAGTGTGTAACATTACTTTTTAAAACTAAAATTTAAATATTTGTAATTAATTAGAAAATTAATAAAAGTTACGTATTTTGGGGTGTAATTTCAAATCAAAATGTGTTTTTTTACTCTGTGTTTTATCCCTTTTTTGGGGGGGGGAAGGGTGTTCCGTTCATTCTTCCTAATTAATATTATTGTTGTTGCGTCATTTTTAATTTAATAACATCGCAACTACGGTTCTGTAGTAATTCTTTCAAAGAAAGAAAACTTTTACTTTTATTTCAACGAAGACAAAATTTTTTTTACAACGAACAGCTACCAAAATGACTAATTTAACCTTTAGAAAAGAAATTAATTAAAATAAAAATTAACAAACCATAAGTTGAGCTGCAGTTTTTATTTCTTATTTTATTTTTATTGCATCTTTTATGTAGACAAAGTTTATTTTTGTAACAGTTTTTGTTTTAATTTTCTTCATATTTTGTTCATGAAATGCCAGGGACAAGTACGATATTTTTAAACTAAAAACTAAAAGTATAAATTTTTAATCGCCTTTTTTATTTCGGTTACCTAAAGCCTTAAATAATTTAAATTTAGTGTTATTTGTAACCTTGCCATTTAAATATTTTTTAGTTAAAAACAAAGTAGAAGAGCAAAAAGGCTAAGACACTTCAATCATCCTTTTTAAAAGTTTTGATTTAATTTTACTTTTTACGCAATACCTCTCGTCCATGTCCAGTAGCAACAATAAGTTTGGAAGCTACATGTCCCAAATTGAATCTTGAAACAATTATTTAATTTAAAGCCATTAAATTCAATTTTCCAATTTCCTTGCAGAATATGTCCAATCGATGCTATTTGAAATGGTAAAAAAACACTTCCAGGCAAAATCAAATTCTTACGATTGTTTATCGACATTTTTTTCCCCTCATTCACCGGTTTGACTCGATAAGAAAAGTGATCCATAAAAATTAGTTCCGAGTAAAGAAAAATGAAGCCAAATGATCAGCGATGTATTTTTAAATTAAACCTTTTTATTTGCTTATTTGCAAACATTTTCTAAAGGCTTACAATTAGAATTAATGTTTGAAAATTGAAACCCAGTTAAACTGTATACATTGAACAAATATTTTGGTGTTTAAGAGGGCCAATCTGACACAAAGTTGTTTTAGTTTTCAGCATGGAAACCCACCACCCACACATACAGCGGGTTAGAAAACGAAATTCCCCAAAACAAAATCAATCTCACTCCGTATTTTCCTTTTAGGATGCCTCCATATGCCAAGGGTTATGTCGTCCCCTTTTTTAATACAATGGGAAAGTGGGGACGTACCCTCCTCCAGGGCTGATTGGTGTTCTCTAGCCTATGAAAAATTTATGAAATCTAAAATATTTTGTCCAAGTGCTACTAAAATGTTTGCAGTTTGCTTTGCACTACTTACATTTTCGGACAGTTATCCTCATTTTTGTTGCCATATTCACAATGTTTCGACCGTTGTATGCTCTGGCCTTCTTCAGGTGATTGGAATTTCGAACGGAACCCTTTATTTCGTCCACTAGGGTAGATTATTCCACTTCCACGTGTCATGCCTCTTCTGGATATTTCAGCCTCAGTTATCTCTTTTTAAACTTAACTATCAAAGTTTTTGTTCACCATTGCTGTAGCCAGATATTGAACTCACAACTTTTTATCCACATGGCCCAGTGGATAAAAGCGTTATTTGAACCCAGTGACTTGACCCAAAGAATTGTGAGTTACCTTAAAGTTTCTTGGCTACGGTCGAAACATCGTGAATATGGCAACAAAGATGAAGACAACACTTCGAACAATTTAAATACAGTGTAACCCGGATATAAGAGAGTTGTCGGGACCGGAGAAGAAGTCTCTTATATCCGGATTTCTCTAATATCCGGGTTTGGTCTATTTTGTTTAGGTAAGTATGGCTCTAATCTGGGACCAGAGAAAATCTCTCTTATATCCGTGTTTCACTTATATCCGCGTCTCTTATATCCGGGTTACACTGCAATTACAATACCTCATCTCAAGGTATCGCCCTCACCCGAAACTTTGCTACGCTTCCCTCTCTACTACATGTCGATTTCAAAGTTTACGAACATGGGGTTACAAATGATCGAAGGAAAATTGACGGAGAAGAGTAGTTCCTTTTTTTTTAAAATTACCAAAAATCAGGGAATTATCTAAATAAAAATTTCAGTACATATTCATTATTTACTTTTATAACTTAATCTGAGAAAATGTTATTCTTTTTGTAATAACTACCAATATTTTCCTGACTAGATTTTTTTTATTCGAAAAAAATGTTTAAGTCATAAATTTCTCATAAAGATTAATCGCCGACGCATTTCCGCTGAAAAAAAAAGTTCTACAAAGATTCCAACGCAACAACTGAAAAAAAATCCCCGACAAACAAAATGCAATAATTTGGCCTCATGTGATTCCCAGAGTGGCAGAGTTTTTATTTTTTATTTTAATTTTTCACAAGAAAACAAACGGGATTTTTTTTATGAAGTCCACGGCTCTACTTATTGTATATTTTGGAATCTTATTTTGTTATACTGGTTTAGCAGGAATTCTCTCTGAGGTATTTTTAGTTTTTCGTAATTGCAAATATTTTAATCAACTGCATCATTGGTAATTCAATTAGTCATAGTCACAATTAATATAGTGTTTTAAAAAAGCAACAAAAAATCCTGATACCTGGTAAATTTTAAAACGGCTATTCATTTACAATTGTTAATATAAAATTTTTGAGCATGAAAGTTGACTCTACTGTGACTATCTTTTCATAATAAATAATCTTATGATTTGAGATGTTCTTAGAAATAAACGTTCCTGATATAAAGTTCATACATGTCACAAATCTCCGAATTTGTAGGAGAAAAGGAGATTATAGGGATATTATTATTATTATAAATAAGTAAAATGTACAGTATTTACATTAGTCGGACTATTGTCCTCATCTTTGTCGCCATATTTGTCACAACGTTTCGGCCGTTGTACGCTCCGGCCTTCTTCAGGTGGTTGGAATTTCGAACCAACGCCTTTATCCACTGTACCATGTGTCGGACACATGGTACAGCGGATAAAGGCGTTGGTTAGATCCAGTGACAGACCCAAAGAGTGTGAGTTCAATACCCGGTTCAGGCAGTGGAGAACTTTCAGAGGGAAAATTACCAGGACATAACTGATAACTGACATCCATCAAAAACATGGCTCGTGGAACTAGAACAGTCTACCCCAGTGATCGAAATAAAGGGTTCGGTTCGAAATTCCAACCACCTGAAGAAGGCCGGAGCGTACAACGGCCGAAACGTTGTGACAAATATGGCGACAAAGATGAGGACAATAGTCCGACTAATGTAAATACTGTAAATAAGTAAAAATAAAATATAAAATAAAACTAAGGTAAAATCATTGTATAAAATAAATTAAAAATAATAAAAATACTCTCAGTATGCAACAAAAACTGTTCCTGCCGGAAATACAGACATCTCTCCAAAAGACGGTAAATTCAATCTCTTCACAACGAACCTTGGTACGGGCAACACGTATCCGACCTCTCTCTGTGATATGGCTTGTACTATTATGAAGTAAATTCTCCCTTTTATCACATGTACCATAAAACATTTGTAAGAAGCAGCATTAAAATGGGTATGTAAAAAATCCAATCAGGTTTCAGAAACCACTTACTTAATTTGGAGTCGTGTTTGTACAGAATTGTAAAACGTTTTTCGTATTTACTGAATTTAGTAAAATTTATTTGTAGGCGTCTCTTCACTTATTGGCTGTAAAATATAGGAGGTTATATTCTATACTGCTGTTCCCTATCCCACCACTACCAAAAATCGTTGTATTCTTGGCATCATCACTTAGCGATTCTTTAGATCTTCATGGGCATCGCATGTCGGCATCATCAAGCTGGGAGATTCTATGGGGATTTCATCCAGTGGTCGTTAGGATTCAGTGGAGATTTCGGGTGTGAACTCCTTACAGTCGTGATAACTGCTTTGTTGAGAACTAATTTCCGGACACAAATCAATAAACTATGTTGATATCCAACAATGGGCTTTATCATTTTATGATACCAAATCGAAGAATTTAAAAATAATTAAGAAGTAAAGAATTATTAAACTTTCTATCTAGCCTGGTTGACGGTCTTACACCAGGAAAATTATTTTTACAGTAATTCGTAATAATTTGAGTCCTCTTTTCTGTAAATTCGTTGGTGACACAAACCGGAGGAAGGGATTAAAGTCTCACCTATCTTGGCGCCTGCCTTTCTCTCTATCTCTCTCTGTGTTTCTTCTGAGTCACTCTGGGTATTAGCTCATTTGTATAAGTTTGACTATTTCTGGTATTAATTGACTGCATGTGTATTCATGACTGTGGTGAAAATAAAGGAACTCTCTAATCTTTCCCTGACTTTCCAGGACTGATTGATTTACCCCTGTTTTCGTCTTTCTCTCTTTACGAGGTAGTCGGCCATTTTCTTCTTACGGTTCGCTACCGGAGTAGATTTCTAGTGGAATAAAGCTTCACTCAAGCTATATGGACTCAGCCTTGTTTCACTTCCTCTCAAACTCTTTTTACAACAATGACCTTTCTTTAAAAAACAGCCTCTCGTGGAATCCATTCATTCTAAAGCTCTTAACACTGGGCTGGCTAAATCGTTTGTTCTGTTTGTCGTTTACGGCAAAAAAGTCTATGAGAAAACTCGACGCAGGCTTAAGTTTATGTGTCGGCATTTCTGTCCGTAGGTATAAATAATGGAACCATTTGCTGACTGCAAGGTATTTTTTTTTATGAGTCTAAGTGAGGAAGTAGGAAGTAGAAAGATTTGTGCTCCAATGTCTATCAGAAATGTAATTGTTGAATTTCTGTCGATAAATGTGAAAAAGTCGACGCGTGAAGCACCAACATACTTTGTCGGTTTATTAGTCGTTTCCCCCGAGTTGTGGCGGACTTCACCACATTTATTTAACTTAGATTAGGAAACCAAACTGACGTGAAGAAAAAGGGGATACGCCAAAGACATCATTACACATAAAATTTGTATTTAACAAGATGTACAAACAAGCATGTGAAAGAAAAGCATGCATTGAGCAAAACAAGAGTTGTCTCCCTTTAACTATCAATTGTTCCAAAGAAATTAGGTTGTAATAGTTTCTGGTAATAAATGTTTACAACAGTTTTGCTGTGTAAGAAAAAAAGATTATGTGAGTATAGGGAATATTCAGCATGTGAGTGGTGGTGTGAGTGAGAAGATTGGCGCATGGTTTCAACTGTTGTAGATTTCTGTGGCAGCTGAGATCTCACTATATTTATTGTACGTAAACTGTACAAATGCGGCACAAGGCCAAAAAGAGGAAATGGGGAAAAGGGCGGCCATCAACTGTCTTAAGATGAAACTTAGCTAGTCCCAATCACTAACCCAGACATACAAACGATATTCCTTTCACCAAAACAACTCCTTCTTACTTACCATTCTTACCTCAACCACCATAATGCCTCAGAAACTCTATGAAGTCCTAAACTAGTCTCCATATTTACAATTCATTGTCTGTGGAGGGAGGGAATAAAATTAACAATTTAAAAAATCTAAAAACCCCAATGATTATTTACATATATGTACAAAACTATATACAAGAAACTAAAAAAAAATTGTGTTAGTAGTAAATCCCCCCCACAGCCCTAACTGTGGCAGAAACATCAGTTAACTGGACGAAATCAATGCATCCTGAACGTTCCCCCTAACACCTGATATAATGCCTTACGGGACAACGGCTGGACGTCGGAGAGGCCATCCTTCGCCCCTAAGAGTTGCTTGAGGGCAATCCGACATTCACGATAGAAAGAGCCCTCGCCTCGAAGCATACGGCCGGCCTCCTCCTCACACGAGCGCACATTTCTCAAGGATGGAAAATTTTTATGGGCATCTTCCTTCCAGAATTTGCCATTCTCATCCAACTGCATACACATCCGGTCTAAATAAGTAATGCGAAGCGTATGTCGACGAGTCTCAACGCAAGGCACCCCCAGACCGCCATCAGAGGGATGGAGGTAACAGATCTCGCGACTAACCATGGCGGCCTTGCCTCCCCACAAGAAGGAGAACAAGAGCCTTACAAACGCCAATAAAGTGTCAGACGGGAGTGGAAGCACGGAGAGTCGGTAAAGGAGAATCGGGTAGATGTGCGAGGCACATACTTCCGCTCTCCCCTTTAAGGAAAGATTCCTCTGAGTCCACAGACGAACTGCGACATCGTCCTTCTCTCGCACCTCCGACCAATTCATTTCCAACAGGAGGTCGGGAGCGAACCAGACGCCGAGTATCTTGACCAGCCCGTCCGTCCGTCCAGAGGTAAGGTCCGGGAAGAGAAACTCCCAGTCGCAAGCCAACAGACTTATCTCGGTTGATCTTGGCCCCTGTCACCATTTCATACCCTTTGATTTCTTTGCTGACTTCGTTAATTTCGGCTCTGCTCGACGCAAGAACCGAAACATCATCAGCATAGGCGGAGTACCTGGCCGAAGTGGTAGCACCAGGTCAGGAAATTCCGCGAAGGACCGGATTCGTTTTCAACTTACGCAGGAAAGGTTCCAGCCCAATAACGTACAGCAATGGAGACAGCGGACAACTTTGACGAATGGAACGAGACAAAATGAAAGGTTTCGATCTTACCCCATTCACTTCTACCAGCGCACCGGGGGACGCATACAGCAGTCGGATCCAAGTTTGAAAGTCCGACCCGAAACCGGCGGGCGAAAGAAAAGCCTCCAGAAATCGATGGTCATTGAAAGCCTTGAACAGATCTAAATTGATCAGCGCGGCATCACTGTCGACTTGCTCGATGATCAAGCGTACCAAATGAAGGTTGTCCTGAATAGTCCTGCCCTTCACAGCACAAGTCTGCTCAGGACCAATCAGACTAGAGAGGACAGCCTGCAAACGGCCAGCTAAGACCTTGGCTAAAATCTTCAACTCTGTATTTACCATCGTCAAAGGCCGATAATTATCAACTCCTTCCCCACCGTCTTTCTTCTTGCGAAGCAACTTTATCACACCCCTGATGAAACGTTGAGGTATAGACCCCTGCTTAATCCAGTTGTTGAAAATCAGTGCCAGCAAGGGGACAAAGATGGGTGACTGCCTCAAGTACATTTCGTAAGGAAGACCATCTAATCCCGGAGTCTTGTCCAAACCAACCTGCTTCAACGGATCCCAGATCTCAGACTCTGTAATGGGACCCTCGCACCCAGTCGCTTCAGCCGCCTCGAGGCGGGGAAAGTCGGCTAAATAGGCATCGAACTGAGCAGCGCTCAGACCGGGCTCCCTGGTAAACAGCTCCAGAAAGTAGTCCCGGAAAGCCTCACAAATGCCCACGTCTGTAGTCACAGTTCGCTTGTCCGGCAATGTGATGCTAGCGATATGCCGACTAGACGCCCTACGAGCTTCCTCTGCACGCAATGAAGCGGCCATATTCGTAGACTCGCAAGACATTCTTTTTAACCTAGCCCTAACTATGAGAGCTTGATCCTTCTTGATAAGCAAGGAGGCCAGCTCTGCCTTAGCTACGGCTACGTCCCCACTAACACGCAATTTTATCGCCCGATCAACTTTCTCCCCACAAGACTTTTGCGCTGCTAACCTTGCTAGATTGAGTCGTCGACTAAAATCAGCAGCAAAAGACCTAAGTTTAGATTTTAAAGAATCCCACCACTTATTCCCAACCACAGCCCCCGACAATTCCCGCTGTAGCATTAGTAAAAGCTGGTCCCGGAAATCTTGCTCACCAAATAATGATGCGTTCAATTTCCAGTATCCAGCTAACTTAACCTAAGGCTTATCTAATTTTACCCGAACCCGAACAAGCCTATGATCCGAGTAAACTATAAAATGGAAACTTGGACATTCTAAGAGCTCTACGTCGACTCTCTTAACTAGAACTCTGTCGAGGAAGCTTGCGCTCACCATCGAATCTGAGCTGCCGCCCCTAATCCAAGTCCATACTACCTCCCGGGGGTGCCCATTTCGATACTTATTGACGAGATCAAACCCGTCGATAAAGTCTCGAAACGGTTTCACATCCAGATTGTTAGTACCCGATTTTTGCCCTATACGATCTATATCGGGATCAAGGACGGCATTCCAATCACCCGCTAGAACTACCGAATGAGATGTCATCAAAAACGGCTCGATCTGCCGAAATGGTAATATTCAGCACGCAAAGCCTGTCCGCAGGACCCGCGAAGACAAGAGTACACGCCGCATCCAGATACTTGCTCACCAGCCAGGAAACACCCCTCGAGCGTCCATCAAAACATGCTGAATAGAGGACGAACCTCTTAGACAGAATGTCCTCATGGTCGCGAGATAAAAAAAATAGGTCTCCTGTACACAACAAACATCCACTCCAAGGCGCTGAAGATCGCGATCTTGTCTCGCTCTTCGAGACTCCGAACTCAGGCTCCGGACATTCAAACTTGCTAACCAGAGAGCCATTATCAGACCGAATTAGGGTTGGGATACGGGTTTGAACATGGTCGGGGTAAGGATACCGAGAGCTTCTCCCATTGACCCATGGCCCATCTCAGTCTTGATGGTACCGTCTTGGGAGATTCCGCCTATATCCCAGGGAAATGTTAGCTTAAGAGCTCTATAGAGGGAGGGGTGAACAAAAACAGGGACCCTCCCAGCACAAAATTGTTTCATTCTTTTCCGTTTTTCATTCTGAACTATAGCAATTGGCGTGGACATTTTAAAAGAGGCTATGGCTTCGTCAAGCATGGTCCAAGCCTGTTTAGCCCCCGTCCCAGTTCTCATAACAGTACTCTCTCCGTATTGGGAAAATTTTGGGGCTCTTCAATATCTTTATCTGCCTAATTCTTCATGGATAAAAGATATCTCAAGTCTTTAATTCGGTTCCCGTAATCTCGAGCTTTTTCAGCTTGGGCAGGGGATATTCGGTATACATCTTCTCCTGGGTTGAAGATGTGGTCTAGTTTGGCTTTTAATTTTTGAATTTTTTCCGTCTTCTCATATCCGGGATCATATTTTTTAAAAAGATCTTTCAGGGTCGTTATTGAGACCGGGAAGTCGCTCTTACTATTGACAGGAGGAGTGGGACTGTTAGTGTCTTTTTTTTTTTGCACCGGGGGCTTCAGGGGACTGAGGACCCGCTGTCTGACGCTTCCCTCTGGCCCTGCCAGCAACCTACCATTCCCCCTCTCCCTCCTCCACAACTGCACTTGCAGCGGGAGAAGGCTCCTCGGGGAATGGGGGCCTAGATGTAGGCCCAACCGGGGGTTTAACCACTTCAGTCCCAGAAGCTGGCATGCCCATTACAGGCGAGGCGAGTTTCAAAGACGCGGTCAGAGGGGGAGTTTGTTCAACTGGGGCCTGACTTCCAGAGGCCTTCTTCTCTGGGCAGGAAGAGGGGAGGTGACCAGTCTCTCAACACTTCCAACAAACTGGCTTACAGCCGGTCACTATGACCGGTAGCTTCAGGCCCCCAACATCCAGAAAGTTGGGGATGGAGATGAAGGCTTTACGGTCCAGCATGATGTCAAAACTCCACCCCCCAGTCAAGCTATCGCAGGAAGCACCCAGAATTTCCCCGTACTGGGACAAGAAAGCCGCCAGGTTTTCCCCGATAACCCTAGGAGGGATCTCATATATTGCTAAGCTGGTCCTTCTCCTGCCTTCATACTCTGTTTGGAGTATCAGATCCTTTGTGATTAGATCACCGCTTGTTGCTTTTACGCAATCTTCTTGGGTGGGTAGCAATACGTCCCACATGAAGAAGCCTTTGCCCTTAACGATTTGCAGTGGCTTAAACTCCAGGGAGTCTAGTGATTTTAACACTGTCTTTTGTCGAACGACAAATTTTGTGCGTATGCTTGTCGACGACAAAGATCAACACTTCTTTTATTGATCTTCTTTAGTTCAACTGGATCCTCCAAGAGCCCACCTTCTACCACAAGGTGTGCGTAACTCTTGGCATGTTCCAAGAACTCCACAATATCGATGATACATTTTGGCAGGGACTTCCAACAACAGGGCAAATCCCTGGCCTCAGCACTATTATTCGTCTTGTCATTTTGGCCATTCTTGGCCTCCATATTTTTGTCAGATTTTTTCAGATTTTTGACTATTATTGACCACCGTAATTTTTTGGTTTCTGTATTGGCCATTGGCCTCCATACTCTGAGTTGTTGTTTTTTCTTGGCTATTATTGGCATCCAAACGTTTTAGTTTACCACCAACGTCCTCTTCACCAGAGGAAGAAAATTCTAGGGCTGGGTATTCTTGTAAGTTATCTTTATCTAGCAGGTCTTTCTTGGGATTGAAAAGGTGTTTTTTTACTGACTTCCTAAAGTCAGCCATTTTTTATTTCTTTTTTATAATTAAAAATGAAGGTACTCTTTTTTCCTAAAAAGGGAAGGGGGTGAAAAAAAGAAATAGTTAATAAATCTTGCCTACAGGTGAAGAAAAACACAAAGCAAGACGGCAAGTTAAAAAATTTGTACAGAAATATGCCAATTGAACAAGGTTCACCGAAAGGCGAAAAAAAACAAAAAAAATAAAAAAAAACAGTCAAAATGAAAAAGCACAAAACAGACGGATATAAAAAAAGATGAGAGATGGAAACAAATGAACAAAGTTCACCTGAAGGCGGGACAAGTTTAAACGTACAACAATAAAATAGACGAGAACAAAAAACAAGGTTTGACTAAAGGCAAAACAATAAATTTAAACAGTAAAAAAAGGAAAACACAAAACGGAAGGATGTGCAAACAGATTAAATAGATATGAATAAACAATAAAAACGAAATGCTATGCAAAGAAAAAGGAAAATGTTATACAAAAAATACAAAACAATAATATGTAAAGCTATTCACAAAAACAAGATGGCTGATGCTAAGAATGCGTCAACCCAATAACAAATGAAAACAAAAGAAAAAGTGGACAAATTAGACAATATAAATACAAAAATTAGAAAAAATATGGACACAATCTTTAAAACAAAGAAAACACGAAAAACTTAATCGATATTTAAAAGAAATCAGGTAATAAATGAAATAACACGTAACAATTAAACAAAGAGAAAAATAAAGTCAGTCGAAAGAAGGAATAATGCGTAGAAAAATAAACAGTCTGGCCAGGGTTACAAAATTTTAAAAATAACATGAAAAAATAAAATTAAAAAGGGAACTTAAAAGTAAAACAAAATCAAAAAGAAAATATATTAAAAGAATATTAGCAAAATAAAGGAAAGAAATGGGGAGGGTAAAAAAAAACTGAAAAAGAAAAAATCAAAAACTTTTGCAAAAACTGTCGTAAGAATGCAAGAAAAGACAGTAAAAAAAAAACAAACTTAACCAAAATCTAAATTACAGGTCCAAAAGAAACTTAGAGTGTCAGAAAAAAGTATCGTGGTAAATCACCAGTCAAGAAAAAGTCAGCAAGCAGCTGAGATCTCACTGGTTTACTAAGAATTTTCTTTGCTTATATAGGTGATCATCAGCTCCGAAAGCGCTGCGCGGGAAGAATCACTCTTCACGTGCAGACAATCTGATTGGTTGGCATTGACCAATCAGTGAGCGAGCTTTGGGGAGACTCTCAAAAAGATTCTGGGATCCGATTCTCCCAAAACTGCACAAAATCGACTACATGAAAATATAGCGATTATAAAATTGTCGCATTACACAGTAGTGTTGATTTATTATCCAATGAATGCTTGTGGTTGTATAATTTGAATTTGCGTAAGTATGTATGTATGTGTGTGATGATGATGATCATCACAGAGTCTTTTTAAATTGTCAGGAAAGGGCATATTTTTTGGAGTAAATTTTGTAAAGATTTTCTTTTGTATTTACAACATGCTGCTAAAAGCATCATTTGCCTCTTGAGGCACTGCGATTAAAACATCTCATTCACTTTTCTACTTGTAGAGAAAATTTCACTTTTTTTCTTCAATATTTTGTTTTTACTACATTGACATTTCTTGCTATCATATACTGACACTTTCAAGGCTACAATGAAGTATTTTGTTGCTGAAACAGAATATTGTCTGTCACATCCGTCACTGCCTCAAGCAAATACTCTTCAGTAGTGATTAAAAAAATAAGTTAAAGTTGTTGAGACAATATAAAAGCGGCATAATATATTATCAAGTTGTTGTTGTTGTGTTAATGTTTGTAAACGTAGAAGTAATTGTAAGATTTCTTTTATATTGTCCGGTAGTTTCTGCCGCCAATAATTGCTGTAACATTTTCGTTCTGACACAGAAGTATATAGAATAATTTCTTCCTTAAGTTTATCATAAGAATTAATTTGAGGTGAGTGTAATAGAAATTCTCTGGCATAAAAATCTTTCTTTGTGAAGAAATATTCTTCATTTGAAGCACGGCTTCAAGTTGTATGAAATCGTGTGGCAGGTCGGATATGCAGAAAATTACCAAAGGTAGCAGGAACTGCCGATTAGTCTTCAGTATTTAAGAGAATATTAATTCTGAATTCCGAAAGGCATTTATAATATTCAGTCTGATAGGTGTAGTTAGGCATGTCATTAGGCTGTTGTTTTATTTGGCGATAGGTTGAAAATTGAAATTAATTAGCAGACAATGATATTCGGAAACGAGCAGTCAGTCATTTACTATATCGGATATTGATAAACTTCCTCTTTTTGTGATACTATACAGAGTACTATGTTAATTACTGCGACATTTTGAAACTAAATCACTTCACTTTGAGAAAAAGATATCACTATGGAATGCTGAAGTTTTTATTTTATATATATATATATATATATATATATATATATATATATATATATATATGTTTGTGTGAGTGAGTGAAGATAATAGATAAGATTAATAATACAAATATAAATTTTGTCATTTAGCACTCTGACTCCAGAGTTTCATAGATGAAACATTTTGCAATCAATCTTTCAGCAATTTACTGCCAATTGTCTCATTTTTATTATTTTTATACTATATTTAAAAATAATTTACGTGCTATTTATTGGTGTTAGATTGTTTTTTTTTCCTTTTGTGTGTGTATGTATATGATGTTATATATGAGCTAATGTTGCTTGAAATTTTTCTGCAGAAATTTGGTTTTGGAAAAGAACTGGAGCTTGGCTTTCTGTATCTATTCTGGGATAAATTTCCCATTTTTCCCATTTGTGTTTCTATCAATTGACATAAAACACACTTGTGCACCTTTTCTTAATTTTCTCACAAACCGAGGAAGACTAAATGTCACTAGCATTAAATTTATTGACAATGTAACTCCATTTATATTATATTTCATTTTTACAGTCTATGGTTAAATTAAATCTGTTAAAAAATCGAAGTCGAATAAAAGGATTGTTCACGAAAGTCCATTAAAAAGGTTCTGTTAAACGAGCAATTTCAATCTCTAGATTCGCTCGTCTTTGCAAATA